>JAIGNY010001325.1:15000-175000 GCA_020152595.1 Chiridota heheva
TCACCATTTTGTTTCTTTTAAGTCTTCTTTCATGGTAGAATAGTCACACCCTACCTGGTTCTCTGAACACTTCTCATAAAGAGTAGGTGAAAACCCGGTGTTCTTTCGACTTCCAGCCTCATTTCATCCTAGTTTAGCTTAGTGGAGCTTATCAGGATTACTTCATCAAGCATCAAGCAGGGCTAAGTGTTAAAATGCTCATATTCTAACAAAGCATGTCAGTTTTGTTTCATGTTTGGAATAATTATGTTGTTACTGTACACAAGTGTGTACCTGTTAATGGGATAAAAATGGTTGAATTTAATTAATTTAGATTCCATTCTTGTGAGAACTGTGAGTCATTTTGTTGTCATTGTTATTTTGAGCCCATTGTGTCATCAAATTTAGTATACAATTAGTTAATACTTAAAATCCATATTGCACGTCGTAACCTCAAAACCTTTGTTTTCTGGTTTAACACTGCCTTTTCTCTTGGAAAAAGCTTAGGTAATTCTAATGAAGAGAATTTGATCTTTACCACTCCCCTACCAATTTCAAGCTGGAGAAGGAATTTGAACATTTTCAAGGTCTGAAATTAAGGGAAGAAATTTGAAGAAAAACAAGCATTTTGGGGTACATCACATTTGTTCAATAATTTTTTTTTATATTTTTGTTATCAAATTCTGATTACTCGTAACTTGAAAACTAAACTACACATGCTATTTTCAAAATTCAAAGACCATTAAAGTCAGAATTTAATGTTCTTTTCAGTCAATGGTTGAACAAAAACTTTGATACCTGTCCATATACTGTACCTTGAAGGAAATTTTATGCAATATTTGATGGAAACTTAAATTTACCAGTGCAATTGGGGGTTCTTTCCCTACATCCCTGGTTTTAAGGATATTCATATTTGGTTATTGTAACATGTTTGTAGTGTGACAGAACACATGATTAGAAAAGAAATCAAGCAGCCTCCAGTATCTTCTGTACTGTGGTAGATAAAAGCAGCAATTCTTGTTCAAGGGTGAAAATGTTTTACTAATGGGCCGTTCTGCAGTCTGTCACACATGTAACAGATTGGAGAATGGTCTCAATATGAAAAGTTCCGTTGTTGTATCCAGTTTCTTGAAGAGACTGAGTTGTTGTTTGTTGATGTTTAACGGCACCACGACAGTCAGAGTCGAATGTGCCAAAAGGGTGTTGGAAATCTAAGGTGCAAGAGTTAGGACGGTATGAATAATAAAGGAGTAAATAGAGGTAAGAAAGGGGAAGGAGGTGTAGAATGGTAGGAATGAAAGTGGAGTGTGTGGGTAAGGATTAGATTCAGGTGGAATAAGTTGCTATTGCAGAGGAAGGTGATGGGATGATGTAAGAGGATGGATTGTTCTTGAAAAAATCAGAAATGGAAGTGGAGAGGAGAGGAGAGATCTAGGGTTCAAGTATAAGGGACAGATTAAGAGGATATGCTTGATCAAGAGATCAGTGTTGCAAGTAGGGCAGAGAGATGTAGGAAAGCCAGAAAGGAGGTAGGAGTGGGTGAGAAAGGAGTGACCGAGGTGGATGCGGATGACAACAACGTCCTCCCTATGATTGCGACTGTGCAGAGGAGGATTGATCCCGACTTTAGGATTGATAGTGTGAAGTTTGTTACTGGTCTCAAGGTTCCAGGAGTTTTGCCAGGTCTTCATGAGGTAGCTGGAAATGGTGAAGCGGAAGTCAAGAGTGCGGTATAAGGATAGGTGAATTATGGTTTGACAGAGCATTGTTGGTGGCCCTGTCAGTCCTCTTGTTGCCAGGGATGCCGACATGGCTGGGGATCCAGAAAAAGATGATTTTCTTTCCTGAGGAAGAGAGAGTGTGAAGTTTGTTTAGGATTTGTAAGATTAGTGGATTAGACAAGAGCAAGCTGAGAATGCCAGTAAGAAGTGATTTTGAGTCAGAGAAGCTGATGAAGCGGGGGCAGAATGAGAGTTCTGCAAAGATTAGAACTAGGAGGATAGCCTGTGCTTTAGCAGAGTAGATGGGGGCTCCATCAGGTAAACCTAAGAGAAAGAAAGGATGAGCCTGCGACAGGCGGCGGTGGCTGCAGAGGAGCATTCCCATGTGGAGCCATCAGTGAAGAGGAAGGGGTAGTCGTGGAAGTGTCTGCTGAGTTGGTAGTATTTGGAGCGAAAGAAGACTGGATTGTGAAGAGCTTTCGTGTAGGAGGAAAGGTGAAGGAAAACTTGGGGTGGAGGGATAATCCAGGTGGGAGTGGAAGGGATAGTGTGCCTGGCTATCAAAAAAATGTTGATGTTGGCTTTGGGGAAATGAGAATGCATCCGGATACCGAAAGGCGGGGAGAGTTGAGAATAAAGAGGTTGGTGAAGGAAGAAGAGCGGATGGAATGGAAACATGGGTTCCATGGGTCAGTGAGGATGTGAAGAGCGAAGGAGAGACCAGCCCTGGTACACTTGGTCAAGGGGGAGTTCATTGGCCTCTACGTGAAGACTGGTGATGGTGGTGGTGTGGGTGGTGCCAAGGCAGAGCCTTAAGAAAGTGTTTTTCGATGACCTCAATGTGCCTCAAGTAATATTTGTGGGCAGAGCAGTAGATGAAGTTGCCGTAGTCCAACTTAGACCTGAGAAGGGAGTGATATATATAAGGTCAGACTATTGGCTCCCCAGTCGGTGCTGGAAAGGACTTTGAGGAGATTGAGGGTTTTGTAACAATTGGTTTTGAGGATGCTGATGTGGGGGAGGTAGGAGAGCTTGGAATCGAGAGTGATGCCAAGGAAACGAGAACTGTCCTTACTTGGGAATGATGGAATCTTTGAGACGGAGATTGGGACGAAAGAAGAAAGAGCTTCTCTTGTTGAACTGAATGAGAAGCAGTTTTGTCTTTGGAGAAATTGAAGCCATTGGTGGCACTCCAGTGAACTAAGCTGTCCAGGCATTTTTGAAGATTATTTTGGAGAGTTTGGAAGCATGGAGAGGATGAGAAGATGGCAAAATTGTTGACATAGAGAGAGCACTTGATGTTGAGGGAGAGAGCTTTGGTGATGCTGTTGATTTTGAGGATAAAAGAGATGGGGAGAGAATGCTGCCTTGGACACACCCAGGTGTTGGGTATACCTTTGAGAGTAGGTGTTACTGATGCGCACCCTGAAATGGCGAAAATGGTGATAGTTCTGGATGAAGGTTGGAAGGAGACCTCTGAGACCGGAGGAGTGAAGGTCTCTGAAGATACCATACCGCCAGGTGATGTCAAAGGCCTTTTGATGTCAAAGGCCTTTTTGAGGTCAAAGAAGATCATCTGCTAATCTCTGTGGTAGTGACCATTACCCTCTTTTTATACACTCCAACCTTCAAACCCCCATTGACCACACCCTCAATTGAAACCTCGAGAAGGCTGACTGGACCCTTTTCGAAACCCTCTGTGACTCGCACCTCTCCCCCATCTCCTTGAAGGTGAGGATCCCATGTCAAACGTCAGTAACATCCTTATCAACATCGCCACCTGCTCTATTCCCAAAACCTTCTAACCACCCCTCCAACCCCTGGTTCTCTGGCAACTGCAAAACCGCCATCAAGAACAGGGAAAGGGCCCTCAGGAACTAATCCGACCACCCACAACCTTAACCTCTTTCGCATCAGCCGTGCCAAGGCCAGGCGCACTATCAAGGACAGTAAAACCAACACTTGGAACAACTTTATCTCTTCTCCCACCACAAACACCCCCACTAAGAAGATTTGGAGAATGGTTAACAGCTTCCACGGCAGTCTCCCATCTCTCGCCGCCTCTATCAGCAACATCTCATCCTTGGGCAACTAACTCAATGCTTTCAAAACCAAAAAGGCTCGCGATGAAGCCGGAGTATCACCTTTCCCTCCGACAACTCCGAGAGCTACAACACCCCTCTCACCCTTTCTGAATTAAACCAAGCCATCCATAATGCTGGCTGCACCTCCAAGGGCCCAGATAACATCCCCTACTAGTTCCTAAAACCCCTCAACAAGGCCACCACTACCCTACTAATCATCCTCAACCACATTTGGTCCTTACACTCCTTTCCCCTATCTGGAGGACAGCTATTGTCACCCCCGTCCCTAAACCGGGGAAGGACAGTACCGACCCCTCCAGCTACCGCCCCATCGCCCTCACCTGCTGTATCTGTAAAATTATGGAAAGGATCATTAACCAGAGACTATACTGGTTCCTTGAGATCAACAGAATCCTCTTCCCTCACCAAAGCGACTTCCGGAAATGTCGCAATACCCTAGACCAGTTAATTACGCTCGACACCGCTATCCGGGAATCCTTTGCAAAAAAGGAACACCTCATTGCCATCTTTTTCGACCTTGAGAAAGCTTTCGACACTATTTGAAAATACAGCATTATCCGCAAACTTTACACCATCGGCCTCACAGGCCACCTCTCCATCTTTATTCAAAACTTCCTCTCACCCAGGCAGTTCCAAGTTCGTATTGGCCACACCCGCTCCAACCCCTACCCCAAGAAGATGGCGTCCCCCAGGGCAGCATCTTCTCCCCCACTCTCTTCAACCTGAGCATTAAGGACATCGTGGACAACCTTGGCCCCAACATCAAACGTACCCTCTACGTGGACGACTTCACCATCTTCTATTTCTCCCCTAGCTTTCCTCTTGTCGAAAATAGGCTCCAACTCAGCCTCAACCACCTGCAAGTCTGGTGCAACAATAATGGTTTTAAATTCTCCAAAGACAAGACTGTCTGCATGCACTTCTGTCATTTCAACAACCTCCACCCCAATCCGAACCTTGTGCTCAATGGCAATCGCATGCCTAAAGTGGAACACACTAAGTTCCTGGGTTTTAACTCTAGACCACAAGCTCTCCTACAAGCATCGCATCAACAACCTAAAACAGAAATGCAACAGCTCCCTTCTCCGACTCCTCTCCAACACCACTTGGGGTGGGAACCGCTATGCTCTCCTCAAAATTTTGAGGCTCACCATTTGTGCCAAGCTTGACTATGACAATATTGTTTACTGTGTTGCTCATAACTCTTACCTCAAGCACATCAACACCATCCAAAATGAAACCCTCAGGCTTTGTCTGGGTGCCTACAGGACCTCCAATCACCAGCCTTCATGTTTAAGCCAACGAACCCCCCTTTCTGCTAAGGTGTAGAAAGCTTAGCCTCTCCAATGCTTTTAAGAGTCCTCACCAACACCCAGAACCCTGTTTACAACCTCATTAGGTACCCCAATTTCTCCCTCCACCCTCTTTGATAGGACTAAAACCCTATCCACTCCCTTGAGCTTACGCATTAAATCAGACCTCCTCCATCTCGGCATCCCCGCCACTCTTGGCACTTTCTCCTGGCTCACCTTTCCTCCTTGGGCCACCCCCTCCCTTCTATCCACCTGAGCCTCTCCACTCATCACAAAACTCAAACCCACCCTAACTTCTTCATCAATCTCCACAACCAAATCAAAGACCAATTCTCAAACTACACCTCCATCTATATGATGGCTCCAAGGAAGGCGACAAGACAGCTGTTACTGCCGTCATCCAAGACATCACCCTCAGTAGCAGGCTTTCCGACTACTCATCCAATTGCACCCTCAGTCCATCACGTTCTCCTTGCTTGCCCCCTGTACAACCTTCCCAGAGCTTCCCTCACTCTCCACAACTCAATTGCCGAGTTATTCCAGAAAACCCTCCAGATAAAATTATCTCTTTCCTTCATCACGCTTCCCTCTACAAGCATATTTAGTCCTCTCCCACACCCCTCTCTCTCTACTTTTTTTCTTTTTAACCCATGCACCTCCTCTCTCAATCCCAGCTTTCTGAATTTTAGTTCTTGTATTTCTCTAATTCTCCCTGTTTTCTTTCCTTCCTACCTCTAGAATGATCTAAACTGTACGGCACAATTTGACCCTCGTTGTCTTGGTGCCGTTAAGCCCTCATCAAACATGCAAACAAAGAAGATGGAGATAAGTGTGGTGATTTCAAGGCTTCATAGACATAGGTGTCAAGTTTAAAGGACATGGTCCAGGCAATTTCAGTTTCTCCTGAAACCGTTTTGAGATGAGGAGAAGATGGGAGTTCTTCTCAAGGTACCAGCAAAGTCTATAATTGACCATACATTCCAATATCTTGCAGAGGCAGGATGTTAAAGCGATGGGGCGATAGTTAGTGGGAATGGATCTGTCTTTGTCTTGGGGATAGATATCAAGAAGAGTCCTCGGAAAGTTTTGTTGGAGATTATTTTTTAGGGTGGAGGAGAGCTCGAAGAAGTTGAACAGAAGGTTGTTTTCGTGATTGTTAGACTGGAAGTTAAGTTTTTCTCAACCTCGATTTTCAGGTTGCGAAAGGAGTGGAAGGAGGTTTTGGCAAAAGTGGAGGCTAAGCAGTCGGAGATGTAGTTGAGGTTGGTGATTTTTGTGTTGTTATGAATGTGGTGAGAGATATTGTTTGAGGTGCTTTTTTTTCCCTTTGAAATTTCAGATCATGTTCCAGATTTTGGAGGGGGCTCTCTGGAGATCCAAGGAGGAGATGTAGGTTTTCCAGGAGATGTTTTTGCGGAGTTTGATTGTCTTCTTGGATTTGGCTCTGAGAATGCGGAAGTTATTCAGGTCTTGAGGAGATGGGTGGGTTTTGAAGAGACGGAAGGATTTGTTCTTAAGACAGATTGCTTTTTTTTTGTAATCAGTGGAGAACGAAGGCTTGAAGTTCTTCAGGGTGGAGAAGGAAGTGGGTATAGAGAACTTAAAATAATGATTTTATTTTCATTTTTTTATATATACTTGCCTGGTATTTATGGCTTTAAGTAATGTAATTTTCTTTATATTTATTTGAAGGAAAATTATGTGGGGGTGGGGACAGAAATTATCATCCCCTTTAACAAAATTATATGGGGACATGAACCTTGGGGGTCCCCTGTGTATATGGTGGTAGGCAAAATTAAAAATGAACCTTTTATCATTTCAAATCCTGTCTATTGTTTTTTTTTTCATTTACTTGCCCCACTCAGGAAACCTCTTCAAAAGAAAGATCTGCATTTTGATTTTATTGTGGCCAATATCATCGGTGATCAGATGGTGGCATGCCCTTTCAGGAAAGCAGGCTGTGATTTCATCGGTAAATTGGAACTTTTGGCACCCCACAGAAAATACTGTGATTTTAATCCTCAAAATCTACCTGAATTCCTTGCTGAAGATAGTGCTGCCACAAACATTCCTTTAGGGGACGATGAGCAGGGTAGCTCTAAAGGTATGACTTCAAAAATTGTTTCAGTGAATAAGTGGGTAATAATGTGCTCGGCTTCCTAAATGAAATGAAATTTCTTTTCAAAGTTTGACAAATACTTCTTTTTTCATTGTCCTGTATCTTATATGATGGTGAGTGTACTGGTATAACTCCACATTTCCAGCCTGAATGTCATGGGTTTGATTGTACAGAGACAGGCCAAGCTTTTAATTTGTTTGGGAGCTTAAGCCCCCCAAAAATTCTTGTTCAGATGTTCACCTTCCCATCTCGGTCCAAGATTGAAGAATTTTGGTCCAAATTTGAAGATTTTTGGTCAAAACTTGAAGATGTTGGTCCAACATTGAATATTTATAGTGCAAACTGGGAGATTTTAGATCCAAAATTAACAATAATTCAGTCAATATTATATTAACAATAATTTAGTCCGTATGAATAAAATAATTCATGCCAACAACTCTGTTTTCTATTATTGATTCCATATTTCAGTTAATTATATTCATGGCTTTCACAAGAAACAAAAATGAGAGGGGGGGGGGTGCACTTTCTTGAAGGCCATTAGACACACCACATACTGGTGTTATATCAAAGAAGTTAATGGTGGGACCTGCTCTCCTCCTAATTTTAAAAATATCTGATCTGAGCATGACTCATGTGCTGTACCTTAATGGCGACATCCAGTATTGTTTCTATGCCTTACATACATTCTAACATGAAATGATGTCATGATGGCTAGGCTATGTTTAATATTGTCTTTCACATTTCCCCCTTATTTCAGATGTTTCATGTTTAGATAGCGACGGTGATTCTGACACTGAAAACAAGCTGCCAACCCCAGCGAAACCATCTCTAAAGATGAGACTGTTTAGGAACGGTGGTGATACGAGGAATACCCTCTGTTCTATGTTTGAAAGGAATGCTTCAGATAGGAGGTGAAATACTGTATTGCCACCACTTATGGCTGTGGCTATTAAAAAACATCATCTGTGAAACTATTTGTGAAAAGCACAAAAACCCGTCAAATTTATTTAAATTTAAATCTACAGAATTTTCATTTCATAATATGAATTTTTGTATGCAAATGTGTGATTTATGAGAGGTTTAAAGCTCATCAGCTGATTCTGGGAAATGGTTACGGATTTTGTCCCAGGGCCGTAACCAACTCAAAATCATAAGGGAATTGAATTCCAAGCAGAGCAAGCCATATATGCCTGTAGGAATTCTGAGTTAAGGTACTCTTATTTTCAATCAATTTATCATTACAAAAATTGTTGAAATTTCTGCACTAGAGACAATTTCCCCCTTGTCCACCTCTTAACTACAGTTCTGTCTTGACTATACCCCAAATCAACATCAAACTGGAAAAAGTAATCTTGAGTGATTTAAATTTAATTTAATAAAATTCAAATAAAATAATGTTGCATAATTTGAGGAACAACTTCAAGAATTTTGAGTTAAAACCTTCAGAAATTTTGAGGAAAAAGTAAGATATTTTGTGTAAAAACAGATAAATTAAGATATTTTGAAGGGAAAACTGAAAAAGTAAGATATTTTGGGAAAAGCTTTGGGAATTTTGAGAAATAAGTTGGAAATTTGCTAACTGTACACTGCTAAATAAGCCAAATTTAAAAATTCAGTTTTCAGAAATTTTGTGATCCTTTTTGCCAAGCTGGCTGCCATACAACTGAACTTGAAAGAAAATCGCTTTCATGAGTAATTACCAAAACAATCCAACATACTCAATATGTTAATTTTTTGAAATTTCTGGCCAGGGTGTGGCAATTTGTGGCAGGGGCGGAAGGTGGGGGTGCAGCAGGGGCCTAAAAGTTGTGTGAAAAGAATAATGTTAACATGTTATTCCTACAAAACAATTATGTTATAAAAAGTTTAAACAGAATTGTGTACAAACCACTGATAACATGCTAAGTATATTATCCACATTCCAGTCTATGTGTATTCTATAGAAAGAACTACCGAGAACAGCAGTGTGCGTAAATATATATTCGGAGCATGGAGTTAGAAGAGACATGGTCAGACAACCTTCAAATTAAACAAATATTTCTTATGCCGAATCTAACAAATCACTTTTAATAAGCAGTCTCAAAAGATAAGTTTCAATAATTTACTTTTGAAGCATCTGCATTGTTTCAGCAACCATGTAATAAATATTTGAGAAAATTTCATTTCTGATAACTTCCTAAGACCTTTTCTTACACAAAGACCTTTTCTTACACTAATTATAGGGTGGAGGCAAGGGCATTGCAGGTATCAGGTTACCTACCATAGTACTGTAGTGCAATTGATTACCAATTGGCTTCCTGTTGTGTTAAAAGTTTTATTTCTAATCAGATGAAATGTCTACACACATGTATGCTTTTGCAACAGTAGTGGATTTGATTTGAATAAGGAAATTTGCTATCAAATACTAGGAGTAGACCACAACATTGAAAGGTTTATGGACATGTTGAGGCAACCTAAATTACCTTAATATCTATCAATCAATAACCATCTCAGTAGCAATAATTGATTAAAATCGGTTCAATATTGACCATTTTACAGCATATTTAAATCTCGGGCATCAATTTTGCACTTTTTAAAGAATTACAAGGTTTAAGAATTGCATGAAGAGTCATACATCACACAGTGTTGTTGCATCAATTAAAACCTGATTAAACTTTAATCAGCCTCATCTCAAAAATAAAAGTGTTTTTTCTTCTTCAAAATCTGATCAGCTTTTAGTTTGTTTGATGAGAACTTAAACTGCGTCACGACAGCGAGGGTCAAATTGTGCTTGAGAGGTTAGATCATTCCAGAGATAGGAAGAAAAGAAAATAGGAGTCTGAGAGAAGTATGGGGACTAAGAGCCAGGAAGCTGGGATAAAAAGAGGGAAGTGCAGGGATGTAAAAAAGGGTGTACAATTAGGTAGAGGAGGGGGGGGGGGAGTGGCAGAGGAGGACTAAATATGGTTGTAGAGGGACGCATGATGAAGGAAATAATTTTATTCACGATTTTTTTTTTGGAAGAGCTCAGATATGGAATTGTGAGGGGTGAGGGAAACTCTGGGGAGGTTCTGCAGGGGGAAGGCAAGTAGGATGTGGTGGACTGTGAGGGGGAAATGACAATTGTTGAAGGGGGTGGGGGAGCCAGTAAAGAGGTGGGAGTGACGTAGGTTGAAGTGAGTTAGGTGAGTGTGGCCTATTCTAAGGTGGGTAATATGGACGTTGTCTATACGGGAGAGGTTGTGGATGATGGATTTGGTCAGAATGGTGGGCTGGATGTTGTGGAGTTTGTTATCATTATGGGAGTCCCATGAGGTTTGCCAGCGGTCATGAACAATGGAAGCGATAAGCAGTTTTAATGTCAAAAAGGGTTTTGGGAAATGGGGTAGGGGGAGGTTGAGGGAAAGCTTAGCGGCTGGATCAGCTCTGTCATTGCCGGGGATGCCAACATGGCTGGGTATCCAGGTTATAATACTCTTTCAACCTATATAGAAATTGCTGCACGTCCAAAGACCTTAAAGAAGCAATAAACATTTCATTATTTATTTTAGAAATTAAATCTTTGTATTGATATTCCAAAAAAAAGTGAATTTACTTTCAGTAAATATTTTTATTGAATTTGCAATTTAACTTATTTAAGGATAAAAAGTTTTCAGTGCTCTGAAATGCTTTCATTTCTATATGTTTATTAGGGACAGAGGTATAAAATATCAACATTTATTTATCCACGGTGTTCAATTAATTGTACAATACCAATATGAAAATCTATTCCGAGTGAAATAAATGCAAGTAAGATTATTTTGTTCTTTTAGTGTTTTGTCTTTTTATCACATTGTTATAAAGATCCAGGGGGTGCAATTTGAATCACTTTGTGGGATTCAGCAGGCTATTTCATAATTAAATTTTACAAAACATTTTCTCTGTCAGTTGCAATTAATTATAAAATTTCCCACGGTTCTGAATAAAGGTGTCGAAAATCTTCCCACGAAAAATCGTGACAGAAATAATATTAATGTAGTGAATACATCTTGATATGCTTCCCTCTTTCCCAATGTAATGAACTTTTCATCACACAATTACATGGGGGACATTTGTATAGCACATATTTACCACATATACTGTTGTTTACAAGAAATCTATATACAAAAATATATATTTAATTTTGTTTTTATAATTGTTTTTTTCTTCCTGCAAATTACTGATTTTGCTTTTCCTCAATATTATTCAGGTTAGAGCCTGGGGGTATATTTCCATAGGGGGTGAATGGGTGATTATAAAGACAGTCGCCTCACTTTTCTATATTGTTCGTATCATTCAATTTCATCTGTTTGTAGAAGCAAATTGCCCCTTGCACCCCACAAACGCCGCCTATGTCCATCATCTACTTGTAGGATGTTTCAGGGTGGGGAAATTGTGAGGCATTTGAAGGAAATTTGTTAGGGGTGGTGGGTCAATACCACACTTAAGAAAATGTGAAAATGTCCTGCAATGAAACTCAAGAGCTCACCAGGCACGGCCTTCTTGCTCCTTTGCAGTTCATGAAGAGTAGCACTTGCTTTGATACACTTGAAACATTAAACTTTTTAAAATATGACAAAACTCATTTCATATCAGTTATTGTTGGTGATTTATAATTCCAAAACCCCAGTATAAAATGCATATTCCTTCCCCCTCCTCCTTAAACATTCTACAGCTGTCACAATACTGCATAGAAAATAGCTACATATTTCTCTTTAAATAATAGTTAGTGTCCAATTTATTCTTTTATAATAATAAAGTAATTCAAACCAAATTGATAATGGTCCTCATTTCTCAAAATGAAAACTTGATTTTGAGTTGAAAAATTTAAGGTTACATAACATTTCAAAGCTGATATCAGATTAGATATTCCTATTCATATTTCATTCAAATTCATAACGCAAATTATGGAATGGAATCTACGATCGGTCCAATTAAAATCAATTTCAAAATAAAAATTAAGCTACTAGAAATCAATCTCATCACCACTTCAATAGAATTTTCAATGCAAATTTTATGCATATCATTAACATACATAATTACTCTACAAAAGAATTGCCTTTAGTTGGCAGATTATAAGTTCTCATACTCTTTACAATATTCATGTTCAAAAATGCTCAAATCATTTATGAAATCAATTTTCTGCTTCGTAGTTTAGTTGTTACGCTAACATAAACAATTTGATCATAGAAGGTTTGCATGTCATCTGATTAGGATTCACAGCTAAGGTCTTTAAAGGATTGGTTTAGCTGTAAATCAAGTCGATCTTATTTGAAAGAGGACTTCAAAAGAAATACAATGGTGACAAAAGCATTAAGAAGTCTTATTAAGGAAAATTCAAAGTTTATAGTTCACTGAAATCAGTCTAGTTGCAGAGTTGGAGCTAATTATAAAATTTCTCACCGTTCTAAATAAAGGTGCCGAAAGTCTTCCCACGAAAAATCATAACGGAAATAATATCAATGTAGTTAATACATCTTTATATGCTGCCCTCTTTTGCAATTAAATGTACTATTCATCGCACAATTTCATGGGGGATATTTTTAGAGCAAATATCTACCACATTTACAATTGCTTACTCAAGAAAAAAAAAAAAAATCCTTCAAATTCCTGTTTTCCCTGCAGTTATAAACGCTGCAACAATAAATTTTTCCAAGTCTGACTAGTGATGTCACATCCTCACAGTCTTTATGAATTCTATTGTATGTTTTTTCTACAATTTTGTGGCTTAAAACCATTAGATATGTCAGAGAAGTAGAAAACAGAATCTAGTAGAAAAAAGTTTTAAGGTAGTAAAAAAGCTTAAAAGTGAGGATAAAGGGCACCAACCTTATACACTCCTCACACCAGTGATTTCTATACAAGTGAGACAACTTGAATATCTCCTCAACAGAAGAAGATATTAAAGTAATTTCTTCACCATTATTTTTTTTCAAATTCCTGTCATGAACTTGCTTGACCACTAAACTAATCAAGGTAAATTAATGCCTTTCATGGAGATGGAATACATTTCAATTTTATTGGTCAGAATACAATGGCGAAACAAGACTATGTAGTACTCGACTCAAAAATGAGGGCATATTTTTCTAGTGTCCCTATAATTATAATCAAATACTACTATTGCAAACAGTACTGACCATCATCAATGCTACAAAACAGTGACCAGAGTACATGTTTCAAAATTTTACATGTTTTTTCTAATTTCTTTTACAAGTGTTCACATGTACGAGATGGATGAACATATCGGTAGCAGTAACAAAACAAGAGATGAGTTGTTTGTTAATATCAACAAATTTGCAAAAAAAACAAATTTGCAAAAAAAACAATGCCTTCAATTATTTGTTGAGTGGCCCTTTAAATTAAAACTACTGCTACATGATTGTTTTCATCTTTCAATTAATATTATTTTTTAGTGAATACAAACTTTTATGTACAGATAAATTAAAAGTTTGAAATTAGCTATTTATCAGCAAAATAGCATTTCATGAGAATATTTTTCTGCAGATAATTCCTACTTCAACTACAGGATATAAAGAGGAATCATTGTCAGTAAGACCCATTTAATAAACATAACAAGGAGAGTCCACTAAAATATTTCTCACACACATGTATTTAATCTCCACAGACCTGTGAAAATTGCTCAATAGACCACCAAACTCCTAATGACATTGGGGTTTTCATGCTGAAAAGTTTCTCTTTAAGCCTATCCACACCTGACACCAGAGTTAATCCTGAAAACTCAGGTATGATAATTACCAACCCGACTTCCTGTTCAGTGAATTGTGTTTCCACTCCAAACAATGATTGTTTATCTGCCATTCCCATGCATACCACAGCCAAGTAGCCCAAGGCTTTTTGTGTGTATAAGATTACACAAAGCCAGAGCTGAATAATCAAGGTACTTTTGTGATTGAAATCACTCATCCTTGTTTAGAGTCTTAGTGGGAGAAATTTGTTTGTAAACTGGTGATAAAAATAGCCTGTGTATCATAATGCCCGAGGTAATAATGTGCATTAACTGCGAATGATTGACGGACCATTTCTCCTAAGGGAAGATATTGCTTTCATGCTTTTTCGTGAAGATTTCCCTTTAATACTTTGTCTCTCACCATAGAAAAATCCTACATTGACTGTTGCATGGTACTTTTAGATAATGCAAAGCCAGTTCTGATACTTCTCACGATTGAGCTTGACCCAACTCATGAATGTATCAAAGTCAGCACTCACTGTATTTCATAATCTGCATGCCTGCCATTTCTCTTACGTGTATAGGTTAATCTGCATGCCTGCCATTTCTCTTACGTGTATAGGTAATATCATTTCTTCTACGTGTACAGGTACGGTCTACGTGTCCAGGTATGGTCTACGTGTACAGGTATGGTTTGACGGTCTTCTTCCAACTCTCCTCCCACCTAAGCTCTTGAAATTCTTTCAAGTTGTCCCTGAACGTCTCAAGTTTCTTCATCTCTTGAGGGAAGCCTCTTAAAAGATCCTGGAAAATTAAAATGATGGAATAATTAATTATTAATAAATAAGCTAAAAATGCTAATTCTGATAATATTGTAATTAATCTAATGTATAAACGAAACAGAAGTTATTTTTAAAAAAATGTTTGAGCTATGGCTGATCAAAGTTGCAAATGTTCTAAATGCATGACACGGGAATTTCAAGGCATTCCCAGGACCAAGTATTTCTATGAATATTGCACTTGATGACTTTAAGGTCATTAATGTCTTTGCCATTAAATTGGGGCATGATCTTGTCTAGCATAGCACCTTGCTAATCAAAATGGTATAGTTTGCTACATAACCCATTATCAAATGTCCAGACTGTTCACGTTGGCCATTTTTGCTTAGCAATTTTCAAAATCAAACATATACCCTGCTTCTAAGTGTCGAGTGTTCTTCAAACATACAACTAATGCATTTTTGTAAACATTCCCATCAATTTTCCTTTTTATATACATATATGATAGAGGATTACTAAAGGATTAGTTCAGTGGTCAAGCATGTCCATCTTATATAAAAGAGGACTTCAAAAGAATCAAAATGGTGAAGAAAGCATTCAAAAATCTTATTCCGTTAAGGGGATATTTAAGTTTGGTATTATTTCTGTAGAATTGACTGAAATCAGACTAGTTGTGATGTCATAGCATCGGATTCCTCAAAGTCCTTATGTATTCTATCATATTTTGTGGCTTAAAAAACCATGGGATATGTCAAAAAAGTAGTAAAACTGAATCTAGGAAGGGTATTCATAATATACGACCTAAAGAAAATTTGAGGGAAAATGATTTAAATAATGAACAAATTAAATAAACTTTCTATAAAATACATGAAGACTGAGGAATCTGAGGCTGTAAAATCACAACTAGTCTGTTTTCAGTCATTTCTACAGAAATAATACCAAATTTTAAACTTGAATATCTCTTTCACGGAATCAGATTTTACAATGTTTTCTTCACCATTTTGATTCTTTTGAAGTCCTCTTTTATATAAGATGGTCATGCTTGACCACTGTTCTAATCCTTTAAAACTAGAACATCAATGATGTATAGAGCTGTGACCGTTTAGCGTGTACATGCTACATGCTCGCAAATCCTTGTAAACGTTTACTAAATGCTTATTGTGAGTAATCATTTTTCATAGTCTTGCCGTTGAAAAATCATATCATTCATGATTCAAATCACAAACACATTCGGCTGACAATATTCCAATGAATGACTTTTGTAAACTGTAAACCTGATCAGCATAATCCTTTTTAACTTTAAGAATCACAAATGAGCAGTAATCACCTATGAATGGGAATATTTTGCACTTTGATTTCGCTTAAATCTGTTTAACTTGTGAAATGCATCGCGAATGTGCAGCAGTAAACAGTGAAACTAACAATAGGCCATAACATAAGGCTTTAATCCCACTGAATCAAGGCCCTTTTTACAAGCTGTTAAATCACCCAAAAAACACAAGGTCAAAATAAATCATAACAATATTGCATAATAAACAAACAGAAAAAGGTTTTAACAGAGCTGAAATTCTGTGTGCTCCGCAAAGATGGCGACCATTTTTTTTTTATTTTATGTTTTACGGCGAGGTATCATAGTATGCCAAATTTTCAGTGAAAGCCATAGCGAGTACAGCAAAAAAGTTATGCGATGTTGAGTTTAAATGACATTGAAAGGAAGTTATCTAAACTGAATTTCCATGCACATTTTCCATAAAGATGATGATTTATACTGTAGAAGTAAATTTTTTACAATTTGGGAAGCAAAATTCCAGCGTCTATTTGGGCAATGGAGTCAATACTTTTGCCATACTGGTTACGCAATTTTTTTTACTTAGTGTAAATTTGGAGCAATTTTGGTGTACTTCCGAAAATTACAGTACTAAACACTTGTAAACCATACACACTTGCTTTTTTTTTTTTTAGGGGGAGGGGTTGTACATGTTTACTAAAATGCCTCACGTTAACAGCTCTAATGATGTAGCTGCTCAACATATAGTTTGGGGTGTCAGTGGGTAGTTAATTTGAGTAGGCTGGGCTGTTAGAAAAGGAGTACGTTTGATGCTTAGTGCCCCCCCCCTCCCCCTTGCCACCATGGTTCCAACATCGCTGCAGAAGCTAAAATCCCCACGAACCCCAGGACTCTAGTTGCCCCACTGCATATTAGAGCTTTAGTATCGTTTGAATATGTGAAAATGTTTTTCAAGTAAGCCTAAAAAACCTTAAGCCTCTACAGCAATATGCAAATTTTATTAACAATGTTTGCTTTTTAGGGAAATTGAAATCATAAACAGACATACTATCTGCAAAATACTGTTTTATAAAATCAAGATGGATTTTACATCCTTGCATCAAGACATGATTTTAGCTATGGCATATTTTCCTCTGGCTCCGACCAGAACAAATTGATTGGGGGGGCATAAATGAAATTGTAGCACACATAAGGCATGTGCCATAACAGCATAAGGTCCATTATAGTATCTGCTTTAAGGCCCTGGTGAGGTCCAGGGGGCAGAGCCCCAGAAGCTCTACATTTTTAATGATTGAGGTGGCAGGAAATTGCTTAAAAATCTACATTTTTAATGATTGACCAAAACCAGGAAATTTTTAAAAATCATGTCAAATATACACCAAAACCATATTTAATTTTTGAAATTTTTAGGATTAGCCATTCTAAGCCAAATAATTAATTGCTATTTAAATCATATTGCTAAAATAATAGCATCCCACAAATACACTTCTAAGTGGCAATCATTATAACAACATATAAGTAAAAAGATTTTATACATTTCTTTTGAAGTCGTCTTTCATAAAAGATGGACTTACTTGACCCCTGAACTAATCTTTTAAGACATTATCACAAATAATCTAATAATTTTATGCATCAGTTATTACAATCTTTCATCATCTGTACACAAACAAAAAACTTCTTATGAAGCAGGGCTAGGCCATGTGTGTAACCTGTGACAGTAAGTTATTTACACTTTGGTGATTTTATAGCCTCAGTTACTCAATTGCGCTATATCGATAAGATAGCCTACTCAGGCTATTTAACCATTCTTAAAACTTTAAAAGTTTTTAAACCAAAATTATATCCCAAACGAGCTACCAACTACAAGTGCTATATCCTAATTTGGCTATACTGTGGGACAGATCCCAAACGGGATAATAGTGCATGTGTCAGACTGTATTTTAAGGCTTGAACCAATAAAAGCAGTTTTCTTTCTATCAGAAGTGTTCGGTCAAATATATCGAATCAATGTTATTATATACGCTAAATTCATTAAGATCACACTGAGCGAAAACTGATTTTTTTTTTGAAGACATTTTTGGTGAGATTTCAAATGCAAACCACGTTAAAATTATGCACCAATACAAACTGTTATTGCATCAACGGATCGATCTATTTAAGGCAAACATGACAACACAGTAAAATATCAAAGAAACACTCAGGATATGATAAACACTGCAAAAAAGCACTCATGCCCGAGCGAAAATCTGGATTTTGCATTAGCACTGCTTGAGCTCAAAATCCCTTAACTGAGCTAAAAATTGGTGAGAAAATCATATTAATATCTTATATTATATTAGAGTTATTGTATTTCAAAGAGTTTACCAGTGTGACCTCACAGTGTACACTGAGGCAGATCTAAGACAACTTTTATGGATTTTGTCAAAATTATTTCCTCTTTCTAAATTATTGGAAACATTTTTTGTATAATTGTTTGAATGGGGTTTAACATGAACTTTACAAGAACATGCTTTGTCCACCTTACACTCTTAAAAGAAAAACGTTTGTGTTTGTTTAATAGAAATATCAACATTTTCTCTATCATTAGTCCTCTATCATATAAATGATCATTTACAGGAAGATTCCAGTTTAAGAAATAAACCCAGACCTGTTCAGTTATAAGTGTGTACCTGAAATTGGTTGGATAATTCCACTTCATTGTTGAATATAAGTCCATTTTCTTCATGCTTCACTAATTCACTTATACTGTAAAAAGAAAGATAGGAAATAATTGTACCTGATTTTGTAAATCCTGGCTAAATATTATTGAATGGAACAAACAATAACTTTTGTTTATCTTGAAAACAGAATCAGCACCAAAAGGTTTTGTGGTCGGATGCTTTTTTCATTATTCATAAGCTGATTGTTTGTTTGTTTGATAAAGGCCTAACGGCACTACGACAATGAGGGTCAAATTGTGCCTGAGAGGTCAGATCATTCTAGAGGTAGGAAGGAAAGGAAACGGGGAGAATGAGAAAAAAACAAGAACAAAAAGTCAGAAAGCTGTGATCGAGAGAGGAGGTGCATGGGTGACAAAAACAAAGTAGAGAGAGGGGGTGGAAGAGGAGAATTAAATATGGTTGTAGAGGGAAGCATGATGAAGAACGGAGAAAATTTTATCCCGAGGGTTTTTCTGGAAGAACTCAGCAATTGAGTTGAGGGAAGCTCTAAGAAGGTTGTACAAGGGGCAAGCATGGAGAACGTGATGGACTGAGGGTGCAATGGTAATTGTTGCAGAGGGGTAAAGCTGATTGATTTGTAAAATTTGTTAACTGTCATGTCATTGCATAGATCTATCATGAAAAATTTGTTCCATTTTGTTCCATGATATTTATTCATAAGCCACACCCACCATGCAGATCAATACAAATGTTGACAACATTAGCATTTGTACAATAAGTAACAACATTATCATAGCAAGTATGATGCAAAAACAGTTGCTTGTTTATGCTATTTCAAGAATTTGTCAGTAAGCCCCGCCTACTCATTAATATTCATGACATCACTACCACAACATTTGAACATATGTACAGACCATGACCCCTGATATAGCATCAATCTGATATATTTGTTCATGATATTGTTCTTGAGATACTGTGTTTACAAGCTCTTTTCAGCAAAATCATATTAAGTCCCGCCCACTACACATATTAATGAAATTCAATGTTTTTACATCATGAACATGGACATATCAGCTAACATCATAATTACACCAAATATAAAACAAAACAGATGTGTGGTTGCTAAAATATGAACATTTTAATATTTTAACATAAAGCCCCACCCACTCATTAACATGACATAACCATCAAAACAATGTACCACATATGACATGAGTCTAGTATATCGTTCTAGAGATATCGTGTTTACGAGCTGGCCATCACAAACATACACACACACACGCCATCATGACCACATAGGTTCCTGTTGCTATGGCATTGGAACCAAAAAATCCCTCATATTTAACTTTTGAATTTTGTATAACATTTCTTTGTTTACAATATTACTGCATCTAAAACAGCATCAAAATCCTCCAAAAATCTTGAATACATTTGTCCCCACAAGCTCCAACCATTTTTGGTGCCACTGCATGGGTAGAATAAATAACATCTTTCTTTGGCAGTTACTTTTCTGTTTTAGGCAAGACCAAAAGATTTTCCAGTAATTGCATTTTTCAGGCCTCCCAGTGGCTCTTTTTTTAAATAAAGGTTTTTTAAAGGTTGGAAAAGTTGAAATAAAGGTTTTGGATTTAAATAAAAAGGTTTATAAAGGTTAACTCATGGAATAAATTTTCATACAATGAGCATATTCTGGGGCAAAAGGCAGTTGGTGGCGCCAAAAGTCCATTACTTATGTAAAGTTGGACATTTTATTTTGGTCCTGCTACTTTTTAAATGTGTGTTGAGAACAGATATGCTAGTAAATGGATGTGTATACTTACCAATGAAGCTAAAACCTTGGCACTCCAATCATTTACCTTACTTCACTTTAAAAATAAAGGTTTTTTAAGGTTTTAAAGGTTATTTTGAAAGGAATAAAGGTTCAATTTGTCAATAAAGGTTTTTAAAGATTTTAAAGGTTTACCAGGAGGCCTGATTTTTTAATTCTGGTTCAAAAAAAAAAAAACCCAGCATAAATGCCAACCAATCAATCACTGCACTGGTATTTGTTCCACTTATACACAGCTAAAAAAGACGAGTTTTCAAGAATTTTCTGAAATATGAAGCTGAGCTGCTCCTATTTTAAAGGACATAAAGTCTGACATATTTTCTATGATAGAACTAAAGAATAACAAATCTTCTGACCAAGCTTCATACCTCCCAAAGCAATCTAACACATGTTTGCAATTATTAAAAAGTTTAATGCTACTACTAAATAGTACTACTATGGGGGCTGCCATTTTGATTTTAAAACATGCAGAAAATAATGTCATCAGCCCAGCAGGATTTTGGAATGCCTTGAATTTCTTTATAATCTATCTTAAGTTTTCTAGCTTAGGAAAAATTGTTTTATTTTCTAAGGGTCAAGGACATTTGTGTACACATCAAATTATTAAAACATACTGTTAAAACTTTGTGTGACATCATTTTGGGAAGAAAAATTTTAATCAAATTTATTATCCTCACGACCCTGTTGGGGAAACTATGTCATCATATTAAGATTTCAATATAGAATTGAATGAAATGGCATCCTCCATATTAAGCTTGGGCGATATTGATCATTATATTATATCGATATATCGTCTGAAAAATATTGATATAATCGAAACATTGAAATTCAAATTATATATTGTTCTATCATGTATTGAATTGACAGTCTAAGACTTTGATATCAATCAAATGTATTAGCTTTTTGTGGCTCTTTAACGAAAATTTGATAGTCAGTCATGTTTACATTTTTAGTAATCCATGTATCATGTATTATCTCCTGAGAACATAATATCAATATGAAACTTGAACTCAATATCAGCCATATTGATATAGGTCAATATTGATATATCGCCCATGTCTACTTCAAACATAAATAATTTAAAACAGGAATAAGATTTTGACTTGCTGTTTTTGGTATTTGGTTTAGATTTGTATTCTCTATCATATGAAATAATGATCGTATAAGACTCTACTTTAAATGTTATCTTTCCACATTGTTTTGATCAACCGATCTTCAATGCAAAGCAGACTGCACAAAATAGTATTATCACCTGGAGTATCACAAGCTTTAGACAGATCTGGGAAGATTACCACAAGTTAATTTACATTCGTTTAAGACGGTGAAAACATTTTCTGTAAAATTGAAACAGGTTTGAAGAAGTTGATCCTTGAGGTAGAAAACCAAATTGATAATCAATAAGAATTGAAGAATGAGGAAGAAAATTCAGAAGAAAAACAAGTTTTCCTATCATCTTAGAAAAATATGGAAGAATGGAAATCTACCACCTATATATACACTTTTGCTTAAGTGTTAACAGATTATAAAACCAAGCACGATCTGTCTTAATTTGCACTTCATCCAGTCTTACATTTATGCTTATGACGTTATACTTGCTTGCTGATGCTTACCATTTAAAGTTTATTGCACACACAGGAAGACCACAGCCAAACATGTCAACGACCTTCATGGGTAGGTCAAGCCCACTTGATGAGAGGTGGAGGCATACGCCTAGATCAGCCGCTCCTGTGAATTGCATCAAGTTTAAATTCTTGTTTAATATGTGGGCGTTGCCGAGTTGTTTAATGAAGAGGAACACTTCCTAATAAGGACAGATTAAATTGGTGTATCATTGAGGCGTTATCTCTACATACTTCAAAGTAAGTAGCAAAGTGGCCTATAGGATTTATGGACAGGTAAAGACAAAATTTGGAAAGTGAATACGAAAACCTTTGATCAAAATATGTTCAAAATGAATCATTTTCAGTGTTTTTACAATTTTTAAGGTCTTCATATGCAAAACTGTTATAATTTTGTTTGATATAAGAGTGTCGTCATTAGGTCACATGACTTTGTTTACATCGCCATTTTGTAGAGCAGGAACACTGTCATCTGCTGTACACTTATTTAGATTTACATACGTTTGTATGTAGTTATAGAAGATTATTTTTGTAAGATAATTATGCTGTAATCTTGCTGTACCATTGGCTGCACTAGTAAATGTGTGCCGGGAATAAAAAGGAGTTTTCTCGATTTCCATCTGATCCTGATCAATGTTCGAAGTAGGGTTGTGACAGTTAGCATTTTTTCATAAATGTACAGCCATCACAATTACAGGTCGGTTAACTGTTTAACCGTAAGTGATTATGTAATTATCCAGTGACATAATATTCTATACTATTTACGTGCGTGATCACATCATACTCGCACGTACAAGTATCAGTCATTCCTTTATGCAACTTGTAAAACCTACTGCCGTTTTTGGCTGTGTTGCATTTCATGATTGGGGCAAATATTATAAACGAGTGGAAATAATAGTGGTAAATTTATATCTTAATTTATATCCTAACTGATATGCAAGGCGAAAGTTCATGGAAAATAAATGGTACTAATGGAAAGGGAACGCACACCAGCGGGGTTCAATCATTTTCATTACACGTGATGGAACGTCTTTAAGAGAATGAAAACAACCACAAAAATTACAATACTGCACACTAACAAAAATAGTTTTTCATTGAAGAAAATATAACTATCCTACAAAATAATTTAAAACAAAACTTTATTTTCAATAATCCAGATAATAATCCAAGCACTGTTAAGTGGGCCAAATCTGCCATAAGATATACTACACATGTTCACACACACACAGCAAGTCTGCAATACTTCGCACTTGAGATATCCAGGGGTGTCTAAGACATGCCCAGTTCGGATTTAATGTGGGATTCCCCTGGAATATTGCGTGGCCCACTCAATGATTCTTCCACGTGGAATGTAAAAAAAGTTTAGAAACAACTTTTGGCAATCTGCCCATACGGTATCTGCATAACATTTGGGATTGCTTTGGTGTGTTCACCATCACATAAAAACTTTCCCAAAAAGTCACAAAATAGTATATAAGTTTAACATTTAACCCGGAAGGGAATGTAGCACGCCAGAGGCAAATGGCACTCACTGCATGGTTTATCCAAGATTCACCGATTTTTGATGGTTGAACATTTCAGCATGGATTGCTCCACTTATTACTGGGTTACGAAAAATGACTTTTTTAAGCAACAAATTCCTGCAGTATGCAAAACTTGTACGGTATCCCCATGACCTTATTAAGAGTTACAGCATGCCTGTGAGCGAAAGATTTACATGTGGCAGGTCAGTGGTTGGGAGATATGTACTGTGATTCGATAGTCGGTGGATATGGCGGAATTTCTTGTGTGTGTGTATTTGATGGGTTATGTTAATGAGTAAATGAGTGCAAGCACAGCTAGCTGCATTCCATCCCAGGTACCATGGAAATGTTTTGTGCTATGCATGGACCCCCGGTGAAATGTGAAGGAATTTAGTGGGTGAAGATTGACACAAGAAGAAAAAGGTTGGTTTGATGGTTTCATGAATCTATTCAAACTTAAAAAAACATAAAAAGTGAAATAACATTTGTTTACACGGAAAATGATTTCCTAAACGGATAATAAATCAAACGGGCAAGTAAATAGTTAACTGTCAAAACATTAGTTCAAAGTGGGTTTCTGCTGTACCATGCGACGGCTTTCAACCTACGGTTCACACTAGGATTTGCAGCAAGCACTTTGTATCAGGTTTGCAGGCTTTGTCTGAGTATAACGATCAATCAGATGGCGTTAACGTTAAAATTAGTCTTCATATACCCAGTGAATATATAAAACTTAAAGAAAATATAAAGTAAAATCGGAAGTGACCAAAAAATTGCAATTAGTAAAATTTGCTGAACTGGTACTAGTAGGTTAACATGTAGTATGTTTGTTGTACATGTGATGTAACTGAGCTGTGTAAAGCGCAACAACGCCCTGCCCTGCAAAATGGCTTCCAGTGGAGTTAGAGTCAAGTGATGAAATCCCTCTATACGAATGTACTTTTCAGTACATCTTTTGTGAGTTAATCATGCACCACAAACAAGCCTTGAAGATCCTCACACAAACACTCGTGGCAACACTTTGTAAACACTAGCAAAGTTTGTGTTTTATGCCGAAATGGCCATTTTTAACACATTACTAATACATATCTACGTCCAAGAATTGCTTCCGACATACAAAATAAATATGTCACATGAAGTTATGCCCAAAAATGTTTGGATAAAATTTACCAAAATACTTTATTTACAGTATGGTTAATCAAATCATTATAAAAAAATAAAGAGTTTTATACTACAATTATAAGCAAAATACAATCAAATACCTAAATGTTTTACCATTCATTTCATTTTGATGTTGTTCCCTACACGCTGCATATGTATCACATTATAGCTAGCTACTGTAGTTGGTAGTACAATATGCGTACAGCCCTGTAATCAGGCAAAATGTTGTTTTGCAATGCTTGTTGTTTATACTGTACTGCAGTGACTGCACGCACTGTTATGTGTGTATGGTGTATTAGCAGTGGACATGACAGTTGTTGATTAGAAACTGCAATAATGTGGATATTATTTTCAATTTACTTAATAATGTTTAGTGCCATTGGTATTCTTAAAACTTGTTTTGTAATAAGGATCCTTTTCTGGGATGTTTCAATGCTACAACATGCTGCCTTGGTGGATGCCTTCTTCTTAGGGGTAGGGTTGAAGAGGTTGTGGCCAATACGAACTTGGAACTGCCTGGGTGAGAAGAAGTTTTGAATAAAGATGGGTAGATGGCCTCTGAGGCCGATGGTGTGAAGTTTGCAGATGAATTAAGCTTTTAAAGAGAAATTCACTCTATTGGTTTGGATCAATTTATGGTTGCCCGGCAGGCATATCAACTTGTAAATCAACTTGCCCGGACATAAATATTAGTTGCCTTGGGCATCCAGAAAGGTGATTTGTCGAATGCTGCCTTACCCCCCCTCCCCTCCTTCCCCCGACACACTTCTTGCCAGTACTGTCCACAAACAATACCTGTTTTTGATAGCTCCCTTAATTTAATTTGATTTAATTTAATACAATTGAATTCAAACTTGTAAAAGATTCCTTACCGACTAAAAGAGGATAATCTTCGGCTTCCAACCAAGGTGTACAGATCTGAACGTGCTTAAACTGTTTCTTGGCTATGATCTCCTGGTAGTAGCTTTTCTGCGGTCCTTTGCCAGTTATAGCACAAACAATGTCCGGCAAAGATTCTGAATTCTCCTCAGTGGCAGTTTCATATTCTGTTGAAAAGTACATACAACCCAGTGATGGACAATTGACAACATGCAAGAAGTTTATTTTGTCTTCAAAAAGACCAAGTATTGAGGTAACTAAGTGGTTTTCAGTTATCACAGGTGTGAAACAAGGCTGTCCAAATCAGGTGTCCTGTTCCTACTTGTCACACACTGGGTGATAAGTAGAGCTGTCCAGAATGGCAAGACAGGAATACGATGTTAGTTCACATCCAAGTTTAACAACCTAGATTTTACATTTGACTAGGAAATGTACCGGATCCAAATTTTTGGATCCGCTGGACCAGATTTTTCACGTACAAAAAGATATCCATAATGAACTCAGGATTTAAAGTTATATCTATAATCTGCATGAATTTATTATGTAAATTAACTGAAGAATATGAGAGTGACATCCCAAAAATAGATTTCGGAATTAGACCTCAAAAATAATAAATAGACTCAAAAATAAAATAAAAATTCGGAATCATGCATAGCATGAAAAAAACCCTTAAGATCTACTGCTAAACGACACAGTTTGAACTACAAATTTAAATCCGCCTTAGGTCAATGTTGAGGCTCCAACGTTACCATTAAATTTTTCCAAAGTTACCTTTTCAGCTAGAAATTACCATCCAAAGTACGATATACGTCCACTGGTGCAGTAACACTATAGGCCCACATTAAACTCCTCGGAAATGATGAAAAACATTTTTGGGAGAAATACACACTTTTGGGTCTGCTTTTAAACCTACTAAATGTTTTTGCAAAAACAAACTGTTTTTGATATCAAAATGTTGGGAATCTTATAATCTTTACAAATAAACCTCAGTTTAATTTTAAAATCAGCCAAACCAGTCAGGAGCACAGCAAGTTTAAACCTATTTTTCAAATTAAAAAAAATTTTTTACTCTCTTTGGGGGCAAAATTACCCAATAAACAGACAAAAAAATATATCTAAAAGTTGTTATTTTTCAAGATAAACACAATAACAAAGCCAGGGTTTCTTCAAAACAACCCTGCTCGGAACAAAATTTATTTTACGGCCTTACTGAAATTGGGGTACCTATTCCAAAATAAAATTGCAATTCTTCAAAAATGACTGGGTGGGCGGGGCTTGTCTCGAAAAAAATATACCTCATTAACTCAAGTTTGGTGATTGACTGAAGTACATAATTTGTCAGAAGGTGTTAAGTCCCTGTCATGTGACTTTGAGTGGTGTACAGTATAACTACGTTATCTAATAAACAAAAGTAATAACTGCAACAAAAAATGTTGAATGATTGCTTGATCCATGTAATAAATGTGTTTGGTTTAAAAATTACTGTACACCTCCTTGCCTGGCAGGTGGACCGCCTGAAACTTGACGTGGTTTGTTATGCACCAAGACAGAAGGGACTTGGCAAGGATCCAGAGTCTCCTGAATCTTGTGCCTCCCTGCCTGTAGATATACACCACTCCTGTGGTGTTGTCAGTGCGTATGAGAACAGTCTTGTTCCGTACCTGTGGTAGGAAGTGAACAAGAGCTGAAGGTCTGAAGGTCCCCTTGCAGAGGCAGGAGGTCGGCGACGTGCGGGTGGAGAAGACAAAGGTTTTGACTTCGCTAACAGCTTCTCAGTCTTCCTTAGATCGACCCAACGGCCGTCTTGGCATGACACACAGAAGAGTCCACATCGTCCATAAAGTCGACATCTTCTCCAGAGGGATAGATGTTGAGGGCATCCTTTTCCGAGACCTCAGGGTTGAGGGGATTCCACGCCGAGGCAACGACAGCTGCCGGGCAGCGAGGTGCGGGAGGCGGCAGCCTCCCTCCATTGCCTGGGTCATCAAAGTCTCAAAGACTGCTTGAGTGTGTCCATGAAGAAGGAATTCTACAGAGGATTTCCCCTATGTCGCTTCCTTTGCCTCTGCCTGGGCTCAGGAAAGGGCAAGGAAGAAGAGAGTGAGAAGGACTGGTCTGTCGACTCTTGTCCTCTCTTGTGTGTACCATCCTGTTCCCTGTCTTTCGTCCTCGACCTGCCTCGCTCAGGAGAGGACAGTACCGAGGTGATGAAAGTCCAGGAAGTGCTAGGCTCTGCCACAACATCCAGCGCAAAAGGCGTACGCATGAGCATCACGTGTACGCCTATTCAGCTGTGGGGGCTCGTCATGTGGGCGGCGGCCTTGCCTCTTGGACGGGAGGGTGCTGCAACTTGGACTTGGGTGGTGGTGGTGGCGGTGGAGGGGGAAGGACAATGACAATCTATCTGGCCGTTGCTTCCCCGCCCTCTCGGCCGCTCCTAAAAGTGCCTGTTGCAGTGGAAGTCTATGCTCTGACGCAGCTTGATCCCAGTCGCTGCAGAGAGTACATGAGTTGGACTTGCAGCAAAATCTGCACGCGTAACACATGAGATGGAAGTCTCCAGAGTGTAACTTAAAGAGGCGCTTACACGCGATGCATCATGGGACATCTTGGGTGCGTAACACCCCGACACTCGGGGACCTGTCCTCGTGTCAATGATACTGGTAAATTGTTTTGCAGAACCGTGACGTACAATGTGGAAAATCTTACTAAGGCAGTTCACATGGTTGTGGAACTGCGTAGCTGATGGCTACAGTAACAAGAAGAAAATAGCTCTCGTGATGCTATACTTCTTGTGAAGATTGTTTTCTTATCACCTAACCAGGTAGCATCGTAGCTAGTGGGTCTATTTCCGGGTTTATCATACATTGTATGTTACCCCGCTTAAAAACTATGGAGCCTTACGGACCCCTTCTCAGATGAAAATAATAAAGAAAAGACAAAACCCTATAAAAAGGGGTAAAGTATATAGATGATCAAATTAAAGAAAGTCTCTGGTTAAATTTAATTATCAAAATTTGTCACAGGCCCCTATAGTTTCGCTTTTTCAGAGGGGTGCTCCACCGTGCCCCTTACTGCCTCAACCCTGCATCCTTTCACTAAGAGCCTACTTTTTATTCACAAAAACAAACTTTTATAACTATTTTGCCTTCTTTTTATGCTGATTATAGTTTCCCTAATAATATAATAAGATGCAGGGACACTACTTGTTGCATCGATTTATTCCCTTTATTTATATTTCAAGTGCCCTCAATCCTGCCATCAAAGTGCCCTTATGCCTGCCATCAAAGTGCCCTTGATGCCTTGTAAATGCCCATTTTGGTCAGTGACATCAGTACCTTTTTCTGGATCAAGCTAGGTGTTTGTATTAGACTGATAGAAAGTGCCAGAAATGTTTATACTTTATACTAACTGTTTTTGAAATGGGGCCCTATATTATGAAAAAGCTTCAGTTCATTACAATACTTGTATCAGTTTGTCATTGGCCTACATACTTGATGTGGTTGATATATTCTAATGGTAGCTCAAACTTTTCAGAATATCAAATAAAATATCATGCTAAACTCCTATCTTTCTTTGCTTTGATAGTTTTTATTAATTTTTAGAAAGATGTTATTTAAATTTGAGCTGTTAACAACATCTTATAAGAGAAAATTATAGCCAAATTTTAAACAATCCGGCCGGAGTTTTGTGCAAATCCGGTACAGTATCAAAAGAGGGAGTGAGATCAAGTACCATTCACAATAGATTGGAGAAAGCAAGAAACACATTCATGGACTTAAAACAGTGTGGACCTCAAGCAGTATTAGCAGAAATACAAAGATTAAGTTATACAAAACCCTGTATGCCTGTATGGAAGCAAAATCAGGAAATGAATTCAAGGTGACTTAAAACTTATATCTTCCAACACAAATGCCAACAAAGAATTCTTAACATAAGATGGCAAAGAAAATTTCAAACAAAGAAGAGCTGCAAAGAGCTAATATCCAACCCCTTAGCAATGACATGAGACAAAAGGAATGTAAAATTATTGGTCCTATTTTAATACATGAACAGAACAATGACAGTTTTCACATGGGCACCTGACAGTAAACAACATGGAGAAGAACCTTTAAAAAAGAAACAAACAAGGCAGGGTGGAATACCCGGAACAAGACTAAGATTGCTGCAGCCAGCAGGACTGAGTGGACAAATTGTGTGGAGGCCTTAAGTGCCAGCATGAAGCAGATAGAGAGAATATAAAATCCTACCAAACTTAGGATAAGTGCATATCTTGAAGTTTATTGAATTTTCTGGTGCAAAAATTAACAAAAATATGAATTTCTCCCAAGTCCCATCTAAATTAAAGGATTAGTTCAGTGCTCAACCAAGTTCATCTTGTATAAAAGAGGATTTTAAAAAAAAAAAAAAGGCAAATAAACTACTTCCATATCTTATTCTATCTAGAAGATATTTAAGTTCAAAATTCTGTTTCATTTGTGTAGAAATGACTAAAGTGTGAAACGTCTACTGTAGATGGTTGCTGCCCTCACACTCACCATCTCAACAATGGTTAAAGTGCTTTATTATTAACTTTTTTTGATACTAATTGAATTTTTTTCTCCAAAATTTCTTCAGGTGGTTAATATGGTTTACCTTACTAGATTCTGTTTTATGACTTTCTTGACATATCCAGTAAAGCTACAAAATAAATAACTAGAACTTTTGAGGCAATTGCCCCAAAATGTTGTTTTTGCTAATTCACAAGAATTAGTAGTAGTCTCATGTGCCCTCTGTCCAAAAGCCATTGAAATACATTCATACTAAACGCTTACGGTTGATTTGGTTGAAACTGTTTTACCCAGAATTAAACGATCTTTCAAAACAGACTAATAACTAAACTTTGAGAGGCACTTGGCAAAAGGGAGGGTATAGTTAATTTATATGAAAGTCTCGTCTATTCATTCATGTGGAGTTGACTCATGCTCCTGAAATCATTAATCCTAAACAAGTATGTTTTATTTGAGAATTGATTGATATTAAGGATTATTTTGGTCACTTGCAAGCAAAGTGCAATTGAATATTTCAGGGTCCCAATAAATAAACACCCAAACTTTTCAAAAGAGTTTTCCTTATAAGTATATAAAAAACATCATTTATTAGAATTAAATGATTGGAAAACTCACTCTCAAGAGCATTAAGCAAAATGGAGAAATCTTCATCTTCTGTCCAGCTTGTGCTACTGATCACGAATGCGGGCCTCTTTGTCTTCATTGTAATTTTCCCATCATGCACCTGGGTAAACGCTGTTTCATGTGGACTTGACGAAGGCCCCTGGAATGCTGGATAGTCTCTTGAAAGTTTCTTAAACAACTGGAATGAACAGAAATAGCATTAATGCAAAAACAGGAATACCTGAGGTATTTGTAAATTTATATGACATAATGATCAAATATTCTTGAAGTTATCAGACTCGAATTTGAATTTAAAAAATATGCATAGAATAAAACACAGATGTCAGGCATGTCGTTAATTTACTTTGCCTTTATTCTAGTGCTGTGCATTTTTGTTTAACAGCCTAAACGGTCGTTCGTTTAAACCGGACCCCCCTCCCCCCAATTTTTTCCGCATAACTGGTTCTATTCATACAATAACCATCGCATAACCATCGCGATGGCCCTTCCAAAAATAAGCAAGAAATTTCACAAAACTTGAGTAGGCCTTATAATAAGTTTTCAAATAACCTGTCAGGCTTAAGAAATAATGATCCATGATTGAAACCCGCTTCAAACAGACGCAGAAATAACATACCAACAAGTAAACTTGCCATGACTTGCAAGCATTTTTAAATGTTATCAGCACTTATGACTGTGCCGTAAAAGATTCCAAAGTGTATCACTCCGTGACCTTCTGCCAGCTACTGTATACCGTAGAAAAAATATTTTAACACATTCCTATTTCCAACTGTACTGTATTTGATACAATTCTCTTGGAAATGGCAGTGACCTTTGCAAACCAACGCTAAAATAATAACAACTTTGAAACATTTTTGTTTGTTTATTTTGCAATCTTTATTTTTCTTTTTTGCACAATCTATTTGACTCATCGGGTAAAAATAACAATTAAAGCTTTTTTATCTGTGAATTTCTGGGTCAGTTTTACAGCTTGTGAAACATGTGTTAACCTAATGCAGATTTATGCCTGTTGTTAATCGGGCCTAAGCCTCCACATCAAATATGCCTAGCTCTTAAAATTCGACAAATCGAAGCCAAATATTGCCCCATTCATAGCTAATTAGTACGAAATTCGACTCCTGCCTTAAAAGGGATTAGATCCTTTGTTGATCGTATGTAAAGACTGAATTGTAAGTCATTGAAAGTTTTGCGTGTTTGAATTCTTATTGACTTTCAATGGTAAGCGTGAATCGCGAACGTTGAAACTTTAGGGAGGATTAAACGTTTAATCGAAGGTTCGTTCGTTTAAACATTTACACATGTAATCATCACAGCCCTAATAAATTTTGCTTTTATTACACTCTTGGTACTCTGTGATCATCCAAAAGAAATGAACGCTTTTTAAAAAGTGTAACGATGGTTATATGGAAAAAATTTGCATAAAGTTTATACATACCACCAGACCTTTAAGAGTAATCATTGACTCATTCTCTCCCAAGACATCATCCTTTAAGAGTAATCATTGACTCATTCTCTCCCCAGACATCATCCTTTAAGAGTAATCATTGACTCAATCTCTCCCAAGACATCATCCTTTAAGAGTAATCATTGACTCATTCTCTCCCAAGACATCATCCTTTAAGAGTAATCATTGACTCATTCTCTCCCAAGACATCATTCTTTAAGAGTAATCATTGACTCATTCTCTCCCAAGACATCAACCTTTAAGACATCATCCTTTAAGAGTAATCATTAACTCATTCTCTCCCAAGACATCATCCTTTAAGAGTAATCATTGACTCATTCTCTCCCAAGACATCATCCTTTAAGAGTAATCATTGACTCATTCTCTCCCAAGACATCAAGTAAAAGGATTACAACAATGAATTTACTTACATCAGTTTCATGTTGTAAAATCACAAATTGCCATTTCTTTTGTATGATTAACAGGTGCTATCTGATCAGGTTTAGGATGATCTTTTTATTCAGTTTGCTGAAAATATTAATACTATTCAATAATCCTGAAGAACTTCGAAACAAACCTTATGATATTTATAGAAAAAAAGTTATTTTTAACTACTATAAAGGAATATTCCCGTTAATAGATTGAAAACCTTTTCTACGAGAATTCACATTGATTATAAATAAGCCATTTTTCAATGACGTATTAGAATAAGACCGGTGTTATTTCACTCTCACTTTCCATTTGAGAGCTCCTTTAACTAACGCAGAGGAACAAAAGGTGCTATCAAAAAGGGGAGGGGGAGGGGGGAGGGGGAAGTATGAAGTAATGAAACAACTACAAGGAAATTGATAATAAACCATTCTTCTTGTACCTCATGTTTGGATTCTAATGGGGTTTCTTTAAAGATGCTAGCTGGCTTGTCATATAGTGTGGTCGGTCGAGAAATACCCCAGTTTTTGGCCAAGTCCTCCTTCATCGCTTTGGTTACACAGAAGTGTTCTTCCGCTTTACGACAAAAATATCTTTCAAACCTGATCAAAAAACATGAAAGAAAAATGGGTTGTAAATTCCATGAGATGACTTCAATCCATAATGCAAATCAACAAATCGTTAGGATTTAAGTGGTGTGTACATCTAGACAATTTTTAAAGAGGCGAAATCGTTATATGGACACAATGTTTAGAACACACTTCAAATTGTTTGATTGGTTGAAATTTCAACCAATTGCTGCATAATTCGTTGGCTTATTTTATGGTTTATATTAAACAAAAACCCAAGCTTGAATAACGTTCGATATAGCCCAGTCGGTTAAGGCGAAGGGCTTAGGATTTTTTTGAACCAACAGTTGTAGCTTCGAATCCCACCAGAACCATTTTTCTTGAAGTTTTCTTTTTTCGCTCATTGTAATTTTGGTCTGGTGGCTGCTATTGTAGTATTATCTTACTAATCTTTCACTGTCATTTTTTCTTTTTAACAAATACGTTGAATAAACAAGTTTCCTGTAGATCGATATGTTAGGCACAACGATTGAATCTTCACACACACAATGCTATGTATGCACATGTACAGCAGACATGGATCTTATGCGTTCCAGAACTGGAAGTCGTGTAAAAGCTCTCATCACCCAATTTTACAGAAACCAACGATGTACGAAGTGAGATAAGCCACCAGCGCTCGAAATTAACGTAGGCCCACTAGCCCGGGGCAAGTAGAACTTACGTCCGGGCTAGCTGAAACTGATCTTTCCGAGCCCGCCGGGCAAGTAACCAGAAAAAAATATATACCTTAGACTTTTCAAAAATACATTACTACATATCATTTACACAAGCCAAAATGCATAATTGTCCACTTCGATAAGGTTGAAAAGCCATAATTAACGAAAAACTTTACGAAAGATTATACTTATTTACCGTTACGTTGTCACTACTACTACCGCACACAATACACGCACACACAGTCAATGTGAGTTGAAAGAAAAGCATTGTTTACTTCTATCTTTTCTCTGTAGGGACCAAGGTTTTTAAGCATTTTGACGTACGTTTTCTCGGGCAAGTCAGCAGTTCATTGGGGCTAGTAGAAAAGGAGTCAAGCTAGCCTGACGGGCTAGTGGCTAAAGTGTGCTAATTTCGAACCCTGTGAGCCACCCTTTTTAATAGATGAGTATCATTCTTACCAATTAAAGAATGAGGTAAGTGTGGTGCTGTCATGACATGGCTCTATTACGTATCGATTATCATGGAGAAAAATATCGCGATATATCATAGTATCATGATACTTTTCAAGAAAACTGACCCATGACACAAATTGTTAATATCACTAACGTTATATGATCATGGAGTTACAATTTACTCCATGTAACGCAAGAAAAGAAAAAAATGATTTGCAGATCTAGCAGACGACATGATCGTGTGACTATTACGTTCATCACGCACGTGTTTGGTAATTCAGCCAACGTGACCATGGATCATTGAAGTCAGAGCCTGAGTGGCACATTCTCGACCAATTTTCCTTTCTTTTTGCCAACTTTAAATCAGCATGTGCAAGTGTGTGGTGACGGAGCACGATTTTCAATTAGTTGTTTTCATGTTTCACGATTATTTTTCCGTTTTTAATGGCCTAAACTTGATGTTTATTTAGTACCGTAACGTTATAATTGTAACGTACAAAGTAGCCTAGCCTAGTTGCGTGAAAATTTCTTAGTTGAGTATTAGTTTTTGGTATCGCGATATGTCGCAAGAGGCATATTTCATGTGGTGGTAAAAGAGATATTGCGATAATCGATATGTCATGACAGCACTAGGTAAGTGTTGGTTTATTTGCACCATGTCGGCGATGGTCCAATTGTGACAGGGAGATTATGTTTTGTCTAGTTAGTTTTCACACCAATTAGTTTTATTTAATAGTCTTTTATCATATATATTAAAGGCATATGGACAGTTAGCAACCAATGCATAAGTTGATACAAATGCCCTTCATAAACACTCACCACAAATACTTTCTTACAAAATCGATCCCAAAATGTGAAAAGTCTGGCTTTATTTTTAGGTCTCCAAATGTATACTCATTACGTATTGGTTTTTTCGTGATGTAAGGATAGGACAGTACAACACTAACGTTATGTGAAAGTTACAGAGTTCCATACAGTAATACTTACAGCCTAACGTAACAAGTGGAATTCGCCAATCATACAGAAATAATGGATCGGAACTTGAGTCGATATTTCCTATTTATCCACACGAAAATGTCCTAAAAGAGTTAGGATATCGCTAATTAAGCGATATTCTGATGTCTGATTCAATGAAACTGATGTTTTGAAGTAGCCTAGGTCAATGTGACACAGTGACAATGTGGAAGTTATGCATTGTAGCCCTCGCTGTGTCCTAGTACGTCACGCGCTCCTTTTTTAATACTGGAAGTCCAGCCATTTCTTGAGGCTTAAGTTTTCACTTTTTCGCGATTATCTCAAAACAAGTAAAATTTTTATAGATGTATGTTAATGAAATGTTCAGAATACTATAAGGAACATATTTATGGCAAAATTGCTACCTGTCCATATATCTTTAAAATAAAAATTCACAGGAGTATTCCTCCTGTTACATCCAAATACCATTAAGACAAATATATCCAAATTAGAAACTTACTTCTCAGCAATACGAACAAGGAAATGACTCTTTCCAAGTGACAGACCCAGAATGGTGTAGCCGTAATTGTGCCAGTCAATGATGTACTTGGAACCAAATACAAGAGAAGCAAACCATACAACAGCTAGGGTTGGGAGAGCAGGGGGGTTCTGTAGAACAGAATATGAAACATACAACTTTTGTTATTTCACATTTTCTTTTGAAGCAGAAGTGACCAATACAATAATCTTTTTTGTGTTGCATCAGACACAACGCAATACAAGTGGATAACAATTTTTGCTTTTCAGGAATGTGAAGCTGTGATTTGACTACTAGTCCTTTCTGTAATATTCTGATGTAACTTAAATTCTGATAGTTCTTTAAATATGCATATCTCCTTAATAATATATAATAGTTTCTGCATAACTGTTTCTGATATAAAATGAATATGCTTGACCAATAAATTTATCCTTTAAAGGTATATGGCCACACGGAGAATTTTTACAGCATTACATTCTGAGCAGAATAGTCTTTAAATGGTTAAAATGGCATTGGTAGTTTTTAAGTTATGACAAATTAAATTTTGAAGTTTTTTTCAGCATGTACAAAACTTATGATGTATGGACGAAAATACAGCTCAAAATCCTAGATTTCAGACACAACAGATGATCAAATTGCATTTACTGCTAAAGATGAGTCAAGGCTATTAGAAAATTCTATGACCTTTGCAATATATCCAACTACTTCCTTTCATACAAGTTTGGGAAAGGTTTGAAAAATAATAACTTAACATCCGCAATGACCAACTAAAAAAATTGACCAATTTTTGTTAATTTGGTACCAAAATTTCAAAATTCTATAAAATGGTCAATTTGTACCCAATTCTGATGGGACTTTGTGCTATTTTGACAATTTTGTGTACTTCGTGCCATTTGAAGTCACGTTGTACTTTATGCCACTTAAAGTCAAGTTGTACTTCATGCCACTTGCAGGCCTCTCAGTGACTCTTTTTTAAAATAAAGGTTTTTTTAAAGGTTTGAAAAGTTAAAATAAAGGTTTTGGATTTAAATAAAAAGGTTTATAAAGGTTAACTCATGGAATAAATTTTCATACAATGAGTATATTCTGGGGCAAAAGGCAATTGGTGGCGCCAAAAGTCCATTACTTACTTGAAGTTGGAAATTTTATTTTTGTCCTGCTACTTTTTAAATGTGTGTTGAGAACAGATATGCTATTTAATGGATGTGTATACTTACCAACGAAGCTAAAACCTTGGCACTCGAATCATTTATCTTACTTAACTTTGAAAATAAAGGTTTTTAAAAGGTTTTAAAGGTTATTTTGAAAGGAATAAAGATTCAATTTGTCAAAAAAGGTTTTTAAAGGTTTTTAAAGGTTTACCGGCAGGCCTGCACTTGAAGTCACGTTGTACTTCACGCCACTTGAAGTCACGTTGTACTTCATGCCACTTGAAGTCACGTTGTACTTCATGCCAACTGAAGTCACGTTGTACTTCGTGCCTTTTGGAGTCACGTCGTACTTCATGCCACTTAAGGTCACATTGTACTTTGTGCCACTTGAAGTCACGTTGTACTTTATGCCACTTGAAGTCATGTTGTACTTCATGCCACTTGAAGTCACGTTGTACTTCGTGCCATTTGAAGTCACGTTGTACTTCATGCCACTTGAAGTCACGTTGTACTTCACGCCACTTGAAGTCACGTTGTACTTCATGCCAACTGAAGTCACGTTGTACTTCATGCCACTTGAAGTCACGTTGTTGCCACCTGCTCATATACCTTTAAGGTGCTTAGTAATCTTCTTTATACATATGTGACATACATGACCTTCGAATAAAGTTATTCAGCTATTAATATTCTGATAATACTGATTACTGTTTTTGATTGACCATTTCTATTGGTCAATAAGAAACACCATACAAGGCCCCTGCCTTTCACCCCTGATGACTTACTTACCTGCACCATAATATGAGATGGCCAGTGGATATAACCGAAAAGGTTGACCAGTAGCTGCAATGACTGAAAGATTACTTTCATTGGGTACCTCAGTAGAGATGGTAAAACTAAAAAGGATGGAACAAAAGTATTTGAGAAAAACATTAAAAATAATCTCAAAGGAGAAATCAGCCGACATGTGAGGGCGTATTACTTTTAAAATTTTGGTGGGTCTTATTGCTACTCTTAAACTTTCAAGCATTGTAAGTTATTCAAATGAGGAGTGGACTTCACATTGACATTTCAGGTCCACTGAAATTGATAAGATTTGATATTTCCAAGGGAGAAGGGGAGGGTGGAGATGGCCATATCTGTCTCATCCCAAAATCTTGGATCGTCGTCTGTGATATTGCCACATTTCTGTGCTTGGTTACTTACTTATTAGAAGGATATAGTATCTCTGAAAGATGAAAATATCTCCTCCCTTCGATTAACATATAGTCCTACATTTTCTATCAGTTTATGTCAGGATTTAAAAGCAGAATTCAATTTGGTACAAGATTGCTTCAAATGCTGGCCCTCCCCTTTGGCTAAATCAGTAGTGCAAACATGTACTCACATTTCATATTAGGTGGGTCTCTCATTGTGTGAATTTTTATTCTTTCATTTTTCAAGATTTCTTCTCTAGGTTTGGAATCTATAAGAAAATCAATAAAAGAAATGAGCAAATTTCAGGCATGGATCCAGGAATTTCTGCAAGGTGGGGGGCATCAGTTCTGATTAGGTGTTGTTCTGTTGTGCATGAGGTTTAATGCAGAATTTAAAGACATATTTCTCACACTCTAGCTCTAATGTAGATATCCAAGCATAATTAGAACTTTTACCAAAGAGAGACCAAGTGCAAAAGGGTATACGTGGTATGCACCCCCTGGATCCAGGCCTGAACTTAAAATGGACATATAAAAAAACATCGTCAGGCCACAACCAACTTTTTTAAAACTTTAAAGGACCATGGGCACCTACAGGTTATGGGCAACATTAGTGGTGGAGAGGAATTGACCCTTTGAGGGTATTTTCCTAAAAGTCCCCCCCTCCCCCCTACCTCCGTCATCAAATTTCCCTGACATAACTAATTTTTTGGCATGGCTTTCATATTCGATTGTTTATCTCGATAGGGAAGATTGGTGAAAATTTCCTGACAATGTCACAATTTTCCGGACAAAAATTGTGGTCGGGTGTGACACCCCCTCCCCCCACCCCCTCTCCCCGCTTCCGGTCGCTATACCCCTGGCAAAGAGTTGTTTATGAGTGGAATGGTTTTCCCAAGTGGGTAGGCCTAATAGTCCTAAGCCTAACATTGGTTAGGCCTAGCTCCAATTCTGTTCACTATTTCAGTCAACATTGATAAGTTACTAGGCCTAAATCTGGGCGTCTTTGATTTTTTGTGGTGGTGGTGGTGGTGTTAGTTTGGGCTTTTAATGGCGTGACTCACCCTTCTTAGCCCGTCATCTTATGTTAATTGTTATTCTTGAGATCGACATCCGAGAATGTGGTGCACAGCGACGTAACAATGCTTTTTTGACGATCTCAAACTTCAGTCAAAGGGGAAAACAAACAGTCAGTTATCATTGCAGTCAATGGAAGAAAAACCTATTTTTTGTCATTTTTCAACAAATACTGGACAGAATTAATTTTTCTTCACAAATGGTGTGTATTAGATTATAGTTTCCAACATATATGAGTACCATTAATTTTCGCTGACTGGCTAAGGAGACACAAGTATTCATAAAAAATATCCCATTGACTGTAATGATAAAGTTTCCCCTCCAGCTTAGCAAAACAGTACTAGGCCCGTACACGGTTACGTCTCTCCAACCTTAAGAATGTTATCTTACATATTACTAACGTGCCTGACGACTTGTAGGCCTAGGCCCTAGATTTTTCCGCCCAAGCCAACAGACTGTTAGTCAGATAACATATGACTGTGTACTGTAGGCTAGCCATATGCCATCGGCTGGTAACAAGTAGTGTTAGGGCATACCGAGTGAGATGTTATCTGAATAACCGACTGTAGGCTAAAAAGAGAAAAATCAAAGCAAGAAAATCAAACTTGAAAAACATCTAACTTTATTAACTGACCCCCATAACCAACAATATCGACGGCAAATTTCTCCTGAGCAAAAGATAATGCGTGGTACTGCATCCGAGGGCTACGCCCGACATCGCCTAGGACAACGATGCACACATTGGTACCTGTGCGAGCCTTACGATAATTGACTCCCATAAACAGGAAAACGACGGCGAGTATCATCACACTGTACAGTCCTTGGAAAAACAGATACACTTCCATAAATAGGATTATGCCAACTTGTGCAAACCAGTCTAAATTGTTCCTGAAAAAGTTCGCCATTTTTGCAGATTTCTCTTTCAAGTTCTGTTACAAAACCAGCCTGACAGAGACAGGCTTAGAAGTCTATTCGGCATTGACAAATTGAAGTCTTGCAGTCTTGTTGCAGAAGCTGACACACAACGAATTCGAAGTAACATTTATGATGATGAGCCCATCATCACCGGTTATAAACTTTACGTGACTCGTAACATGTGTGCATGATAACGTGAATTGCATGACATGTTATCCTGTACTATTTCTAATATCCAGACTGGTTCTATCAGTGTACTTGTACATTAATATTACTAGCGGATCTGTCTTTATTGTCTCACCACTCTCTCGCCCAAACCAACTTGCCCAAACTGAGGCGTAGGAAGCGAGGGGATGGGAGTTGGAATGCCCTGGCCGCTTGTGAGGTACAATTAATTATTAACATAAAATTGTGGAAATTTGGGTAAATTATCAGACATTTGGATAAAATTCAAGCAACATTTCCCACAAAGTGCAGCATATTTCCTGAGAATGAAGTTTTGATGGAAACTTTAACAGTGTAGTACCTGATCCCAAATTCGCCTCGGATTTCTCAGAAACTTTGCGAAAAAAAGTTCAAAGCCATGGTAATTATAATGATTATAGGCTTGGAACCGCCATGGTAATTATAATGATTATAGGCTTGGAACCGCTAATTTTATTCTTATCAAACTAGCGATTTGTAAAATGAGCGGAACGGTGTGGTATTGCGATTCAAGTTAATACAGCAAGTTTTTGTGAAACATTTGTTAAGGCTTGACAGGCAAGCCTTAACTTTTTAAGTTGCGTGAAAGGTTAATTAACCTATAACAGCCTATACTTTGTTTTTGCTGTTCATAATTTTTCAGTGAGGGTCAAATGAACAGCTGAAATACTTTCATCTTTGAACATAAATTAGTCTTGCCCGAGAAAATATGGGAGAGGGAGACAAACTATGCTTCCTGAAAGTTTCACGCTTTTGTGCATGACCCTGTTCACAATCTACATTTTGGCTAAATGTAGGCCTATTTACTGATTTTGCCTCATCCTTCTCTTTTTTGACATCATTAGGGGATATTTTTTTCGTCTGTTTCAAACTGAAAATCCGAATGTTTATTATCTTAGTTTATTTCACTTTCATTATAGACAATTTTAATTTTCTTCTTTTCATCAATTCTGAAATTCTCTTCATATATTCCTCAACATTTAAGATATATTTCCATCATTTCTTAAGCCATTTTGGCGTATCAAGAACGGGTCTTACTATTTTGCAGACTGCCGCATACTAGAACTTGCAGACTTGGAATTCGCAGACTGTGACGTTTTTGGTGGAAATTACTGCTTAGTCGTAACAAAATTCTTCCCAACTGGTAAACCAACATGATTAGACCAGAAAATATAAGACCTCCCTCTATTTATGTGTCTTCATTGCTGCTATATACCGCTCATTCCAAGGCGATTTCAGTTTATCTGTTGGTCCGGAACTTGGGTGTGTTCTCACCTTGCGATCAGATCCACTGCAGGCAATAAGATCCACGGGGGTAGGGTCATGGTCTGGATGAAGAAAAAAAAAAAAAAAAAACAGAGTCTGAATGCTGAAGAGTGACTCGTGGTCAAGTTATCATGTTAAGAAAACTATTCTAAAAAGCAAAACATTAAATAAACTTTAATAATGTTAAGAATGTGAGGAGGAGGAGGGCGCCAACTTTCCATGGTAGACTTACTACACTAGCGATTTTTACATAGATAAGACAGATATTAAAACTTGAATACCTCCTTAACGAGATAGGATTTTTGAACGTTTTCTTCACCATTTTGTTTCTTTTGATGTCCTCTTTCATATAAGACTTGCTTAACTACTGAACTTATCATTTAAGGGATAGCATAGTGTATAATCAAATAATGCAGGGTTTTTATGTTTTCGGTCATCATTACCTCCGAGTGGATCTCCTGTAATGGATCTGATCGCATGTTCGCACTAAAGTGAGAACACATAAGAATGTTATTTTTTTTATTTAAAGACAAGGTCATCGTCAGGAGAATAACGATTCTGTGATAAGTGAGAATAAATCCTTGCTTCTTTGTGACATTTTCAACATGTATGCAAAAGATTTACAATGTCTTTCTTCAATCGGAGTGATGTCAACACATCATGACATGTTTTATATTTTTGTTTTCATTTCGTTGGCGATTTTAGTCACAAACACAGGATTATTTTAATTATGCATGTGTTATGGCCTATACGGCCGCCGTCAACCTCCCTCCGGGCATCGACTCAACGATGCAGTCTCGGTCGATCGACAGGCCAGTCTGCCATCGGAAATGGGGGAGGGTACATAAGCGTGCGAGGCGGGTAATACCTATTCCGGCAAAACAGCTAGATATTTTCGGGAAAAAAAGGGTCCTAATTAAGAAATAATGAAGATCTAACCAATTGATTTTAAAGAGTCAGAATGATGATTTCTTTTTTATTAGAAATCTTCATTTTCGGGAAATCTTCTTAATTTTTTGTGGAATTTGCTTTAATTTTGGCACAATTCCTTCATTTCCATGGAATTTGCTTCAACTTTCGTACAATTTTCTTCAACATTTTTTAAAACATTTTTCTTTATTTATTTGCTATTTTTGAGAAGTTGTCTTCAATTTTCGTACAATTCCCTTCTGCATTTTCCTGAAGTTTCTATCATTTTCATGAACATTTATATCAGTTTTCATAAAATATCTATCGTGTTTGTTAAATTTGCTTCATTTTGTGAAGTTTGCTTCATATTTTGTGCAATTTCCCTACATTCTGTCATTTTCCGGAAGCTTTGATGAATATTGAAAGAAAATAGTGCATAGCTACCAAAGAAAATGATATGGAGAATTGGTATTTTCCCCCGAACAATCGTAAACAAACACATCAACATCCACTTCAGTTGGGCATAGACCCCCTCCCCGTCACCAGTGTTTTGACTTGGGGTCATCGACCTCTTTTCAAGTCATATGCATGTTTCCCCATCCCAATCTGTAGATTGAATAAGTGAGCCCAAAACTACAATTTGAAGTAAAGTAAAAGGGGAACTTCATTTTCAGAAAGGGGCATTTTTCCAATGGGTACATTTCACCCGTACATGGGACTGACAAAAGTCACCAGTTTTCCATACTATTGGGATCACTTTTATTTTCAAAAGGCAGAAAGGGGAATTTTTCATTTTCAAAAGGCAGAAAGGGACACTTCATTTCTTTGTCATTTTTCGGAAAAGTGGGGGTACGTGCTCCATTGCCCCACCCACCTCCTGTTCCTACACCTATGATAAGTATATAGCGGATTATGCCAGTAATCATATTCGGGAATAAACGTTGAATATCGCCTAATTTTTGGTAATGAATTTGCCCCTATAGCGAATTTTTAATTTTCGAGATTTCTTATGCCATTTTGTTTGATTTTCTGGAATTTTCATCAATTTCCGTAGGTTTTAGGAAATGTTCAAGCAATTTCATTCAGTTTTGGGACATTTTCTTCAATTTTCTGGAAATATTCTTTCGTTTTCGGGTCATTTTACTCGATTTTCTGCGGGACATTTCCAAATATTTATGCTAAAGTTTGCAAGAAGTTTTACCAATATTTGCAACATGCATTTGCCTCACTTTTACCATTGCATGTTAACAAGATATATAATCCTTCCGTTACTACGCATATGGGTACAGTTACTTCCCTATAATTACCGGTTCCCCCGTATCTTTTCAATTTATAGCAATTAAGTTAATTTCAATCCTTCAGAAGGACTGCCTTATTCGCATCATAAGCAGCATTAAAATGTTGATGACATTTGACTGTTGAAAGGCACGACCGTGCCATTGTCATATTGCGTTATTGTTAAGAACTTTCAGCGGTAATTTCATCTGAAAATAAACGCTTTATCTTTCGGTAATTTCATCAAATAATATAAGAGACTGGGGCGACTTGGTAATGGGGCGACTTGGTAATGGGGCGACTTGGTAATGGGGCGACTTGGTAATGGGGCGACTTGGTAATGGGGCGACTTGGTAATGGGGAGACTTGGTAATGGGGCCAGTTGGCTTTGGGGTGAGTTGGTTTTGGGTATAGGTAATTTTGGTAAAATTATTGAAATTTTGATAAAATTATTAGAAATTTTGGCAAAATTATTCGAAATTTTGGTTAAATTATTTAAAATCTTCGTTTATATTAGAGCGAGGGGGAGGGGCAAGTTTACCCCTGGCCCTACACTGAATATGCCATTGATTTGACTCTATAAAGCCCGTTATCCCATAAAGCCCGAAGCCCGGAAAAAATTCTTGACGTGTTATACATGTTATCTGTATATAGGTTTCTTCGAGTAATAAATATGTGAGTCGTTGAAATTTTCTTTGCGAAGTCATATTAAAACAAGGAATTATTTTTCATCTTGTCTCTTAAGATCATGCAAGACAATTGTGCCGCCCCCTCCCTTTTCGAGTGTATATCTTTTGTATGGTGTTTTTGTTTTGTATTTTAGCATGTTTTCACGATTTGCCTTTGCCCCCTCCTTCCGATTTTCGGTAGGTACATCCCGCCTATGGGAGAGGTATATGAGCAAGATGTTTTGAATCTCTATCATACCCAAATCAGTATTTAGCAGGAGACTGGAATTTATAGGACACAAATTTAAAGAATTACATTACAGGTTTTGAGCTGTCCTTCCTTTCATGCATAACAATTTTTAAATGCATTGATAATTCTTCAAAATTTGATTAGCCTTAACTCAGAAACTACAGGTGTTTTGACAGAATTCACAGACATGTGTTCAGAATTCAAAGACACATGTTCAGTATTCAAAGACACGTGTCCAGAATTCGAAGACGTGTTCAGAATTAAAAGACATGTGTTCAGATTTCAAAGACAAGTGTTCAGAATTCAAAGACATGTTAAGAATTCAAAGACATGCGTTTAGAATTCAAAGACATGTGCTCAGAATTCAAATACATGTGGTCCGAATTCAAAAACATGTGTTCAGAATTCAAAGACATATGTTCGTAATTCAAAGACATGTGTTCAGAATTTAAAAAAACATGTGTTCAGAATTAAAAAACATGTTTAGAATTCAAAGACATTCATTCAGAATTCAAAGACATGTGTTCAGAATTCAAAGACACGTGTTCAGAATTCAAAGACACGTTCAGAATTCAAAGACACATGTTCAGAATTCAAAGACATGTGTTTAGAATTCAAAAATATGTGTTCAGAATTCAAAGTTCTTTCTGCTGAATATGAAACATTTCCATATACCTTTAAGCAACAACATAGCGCCAACCTCTGCAAATACATTCCGGTTTTCGATGAAACGATGCTGGTGAGAGATTTGACTCTTATCATGCCACATAAAGAATACGATGCAGTTAGTCTGGCCGTACTGCAAAAGTTCGTCCACCACCAGAGTTTGTGGGACCGTGTAATCTTTCTGAATAAAGACTGGGATTTCGTTAGCACTCCAACGAATCTTGTAGCCACACCAGTGGCGTAGCTAAGGCCCTACGGGCCTGGACGACTGGGGCCCTGTGTGCCTCTCGACCATTTCACCGTTTGGATGTTTTTCTTACAGACTAGCTTCAATCTCTTTCAACATTATAATAATATTGTTACGATGAGATCACGGCATCACTTCTTATGTTCTTTCTTTTACTTTTGACTTACTTTTTTTTCAAATCTTACTGAAATATTTTAATAATCACTTTCAATTTGGCCACGGTTTGTGCATTGAAGAGGCAAACCGCCTTGATTTATTGTCGCTGGCCTGTGAACCTTGGCTGACGTAATCGCCTTTCACGGTATTTGTATTTCTGATGACTGGTCATGTTTCATGGTTTTCTTGGAGGTAGAATTGATGAATCATAAATTGGTTGATTTTCCATGAAGTGTTATGACGCGCAAAGGATTTTCATATGGGAGGGGGAAGGGGAAGGGGGGGGGTGGAGATTCGAATTGAGCCGACAAGATATTTAGTGGTGTAGTTCGAGCGCAAAGCGCTTGACTTGTGGGCATGGGGTCCAGGGGCCCGCTCAAGGACCCCTGGTGGGTCCAGGGGCGAAGCCCCGGTATGAATCCAGGGGGCGAAGTCCCTGGAAGCTCTCGCACATTTGACATTTCAAGGGGAAAACATTATGTCATAACGCATAGTAAGAAGGTGTATTATATTGAAACAGAGCTATTATACACCATATATTCAACACAAAATCAAAGTGGAAAGCGCTCGACTTGTCGGCGTGCGGTCCAGGGGCCCGCTTAAGGGCCACTGGTGGGGTTCAGGGGTGAAGGCCCGGTAGCTCTGGCAAAATTGACATTTTAAGGGAAAACAAGTATGTCGCAACGCATAGTAAGGTGTATTATACAAGTCAAAATTCATGTCAAACAGTCAAAGAGAGCTATAATACATATACAAAACACAAGATCATGAAAACGCATATGTGGAAATGTTTTATTGTTTACGTTTGTACATGGTTAGGTTTATTGCCACTCTTTAAAAAATATGGGTTGTCTAAAAGAAAGGTTTTCAATAATTTACTACAAACTTGTGTGAATGTTCAAACTTTTTTAATGAGCCCGTGCCCTCCGACACCCACCTCCCCCTCTCCCCCATCTCTCTTTCCCCTCTCTGTCATTCTCTGTGTCTTAGTTCGTGTATCTAAATACAAAACCGCACAAATGTTTAATATATCATTACCAAAGAACTTTTCCTAAAAACAGCCCTTTTTAAATCTAAAAACATAATAAGCACCTGGAATGTCAAAGCTTGTTAAACCGACGGCACCAATCTGAACCGACGAATTTGCAAACAAATTGAAAGCAGCTTTAATAAGTAATACACATAGAATAAAAAAACAATGCACTGATGGATTGGAAATAATTAGGCTGCAATACAACATATAGGCCTATTCCAAACAGTTTACGATTATTTTTGAAGTTGAACTTTATGAATTTAGGGCCTGTAACTGTTGGTAAATGATGTTGAACAGAAAAATGTGAATGAAACTGAAAACTAAGTTTATTAAAATAGAAATAAAAGTAATAAGTGAGCAACTTGATCTACTGTATTTCTACCTATCTAAACAAGTTGGCAGTTTAACTTACCAATTATCCAAAGGTTATTGAAGTAGGGTATATTTGGCAATGTATATAAATACCTAACTTTCATCAGTTTATTTTTTTAACAGGTTTGGGAAATAAAAAATGATGATGGATTTGAATGAAATACAACTTTGTGTGTGAGACAATGTGTTGCTGTGACGTCATACTGAGCCTTGTCCTGTTCGTTTATTGGTATTTTTTGTGAACCTTAAAATTTGAATATCTCCTGGTACGAGGAATAACATACCACGTGATTTGTGTACTAAATTGTTTCTAAAGTTTTTATATTTCTCTTGAAAGGTTACGAGAAAAAAAATGGGAATATCCCTTAAACTCAAATGACTGCCATTGTTATCCTGTTTGGGAAAAACTAGCAAACCACCCATGCATGTCAATAACCCTGAACATTAGAAACCGAGATCCCCTAGATTTAGCTCTTCACCTTTTATTGAACGTCAACTTAATCTACAAGATGGTAAATTTATGATGGGCCATGAGGGCCTATAGAATATAAATCTACAATCTGAAAACGAAGAAATAAATCGGAAACACTTTATATTATGGTTGTCAGGTCTGCCGCAAGTTTACCGGCCAAATAGCCATTGCAAATCGACTAAATCGGGCCAAAAACGGCTGAATAATGAAAGAAGTACCAAACTGTAAGATACAAGATAGCGCAAAAGTTTTCACAAAGTCAAATTGAAGCAAAAAGCAAATATTATTTGACTGTATATTAGGATTTCCTAAGCTCTGATATCACAAATGCTAAAAATAGATGCAAGTGGGTAGTGTTTAAAGTGAAATTAAGGAAACAATCAATTTAGTTTAACAAGATATTAAAAACGGTCAAATTTGGCAAAAGTTCATTTTGCTGGTATACTGAAAAAGTTTTCAGGCCAGATATGTTTCAAAACGGCCAACTTTGTCACATTTGGCCGGTAATCGGCCAAATTGGCAACCCTGCTTTATATATTGATGAATAGAATCCCGGTAGAAAACCCCGAATTGTTACATTGCTTTAAATTTGCCAGGTACCCGGAAGCTGGTCAAAAATTTGCATAACAATAATGGGCCGTCTGGCATTGCACCTGGTACGACGCGTAATTTGGATCCTGATGGAAAACGAAAGAACTTGAAGACTGATTATGATCAATGATCGTTATCGAATGTTGAAATGAATTTATAAAATGTTACCTCTTTCTGAAGTATTGGAAGCATATGCATGGTTTGTTTAATATTGAAATGGGGTAGGCTACAACATGTAATTTACAAGAACATTGGTGCTCTGTTCATGTACCTTTATTACGCTCTAAATAAAAGGAAAATAAATCTTATTTTGTAGAAATACTTTCAAAGTGATAAACAGATATGTTGGCACATGACTTGTCCTTCTCCTTAAAAATTTGTTCCAGCAAATCATAAGCACAAACTTACTGTAGCAAATAGTGAGACCACTTTATCTTAACTAAAAAAAAACCACACAATAAGGACTTTATCCATTGCTAATATGATACTCAGCACCAACTTCCACAACAACTAAGGTTTTCAGAATAAAGAAAATAAAGAGAAAAATCTGACCCGACCTGGTCTGACCGTGTTTGAAACTTTAAGAGCAGAACAATTAATGATTTTTAAATCGTATCGACTAAACTATTATTATATATCAACAGAAACGCTTCGAGTTTGCGCTAAAAATCTTCAATATTGGATCAAGCAACAAAAACTTTAATTTTAGACCAAAAATCTTTGAAAATCATGTTCTTTTACGAAAGTGTTGAGCATACGTCATTGACGTGGTAGATATAGAGTACCATTCGTGTGTTTGGCTTCGTACGCTGATAAACTGATGCCATCAGTAATAGTCTTAGTCAGAATACTGTGAATTATCCAAGATAACACTGTTTACGTGCAATGATATAATCCAGCAATTGGTCATGTAGGTTTTACTACTTATTTAGCGGCGAATAGATGTGTACTTATTAGCTTTTATGATCTCACTTTGCTTGGTGATCAAGTATCTTGTTGTAAATTAAAAAATATCTTATTACTTCATTTTCTTCTAACAAAAGAAAGTGCAGAGGTGACTATTTTGAATTCCTGAGTAAGGTTACTGGGTAACATCATAAATCTAGCGTGAGCGTGTGACCTCACCGTTTATTTACGTAATAGTGTACCTCATTTCTTCATTACTGAAATTGTCGTTGATCCGGTGCGACAGCAGAGACTGCTCTATCGGGACAAACATGGCTATTTCCTTCAGAATAGCTGCAAAAAAGGTACTATGATATCTTCCGTTTTTGCCAAAAATAATTTGTTGGCACTATGATCATATTCAATTGCTTAATTTTAAGTAAAAGAAAGTTTATTTCCTATTTCTTGCAATAACGATCGTCAGTTTTTAGGCATGAAAATTATTGTTAGGCTAAGTTAACGTGTGTGGATTTGTGACCACAACCACAATTAAGCTTAAACTTGAATCTTCACAGACATTACATTTGAGTTATTATAGGCCTAATCCATTAACTAAGCAGTACATTCGCGGTAAATCACCATGTAGAGAGTAAAAGAACTAAGATTTTTATTTATAAATTATAATTATCAAATTAGGTTTTTGGTGAGCATGCGAAGCATAATCAGTAATGCGAACCTAGTTATTTGTCACAACCCACATAGGCCCTACTCGTAATCATATGTTATCACCGGGACATTTGTTTTGTGTATGTAGGTTGTTGCAGATATTGTGTTTCCGGCTAGACTCACACTTAAGCAACCCGTATTTTCCCAAATGCGATAAACTTGTGTTCTTTCTGCCCAGTGTGATGTGTTTTCACCTATTCTTATTAGCTGGGACAGTTTTTAAATTTAATCAGCCACTTTTAACGGGAGAATTTTAGCTGGGTATTTTCCACTGATAATTTGTTGGTGGCCATGTTTTAAAACTTTTGTCGAGTTTCCCGCCTGTGCATTTGTACTCGGGGCTTCTTCATTTACTAATGGGTGGACAAATTTTATGTGTGAAGTATCTACTGTATGTATTGTCTTTAAAATCAGCAAATAATTATTCAACCTTTTTCTGTTTTAGAGCTTTTTTAACAAAAGTGAATGATAAGTGGTTGCATTTCTTTGCAAAATTCAAGTTATTACAAGTTTTACTTTTAGTACTTGTATTTCCATGATCTAACAAAAATCTAAAAAGGACCCTGCGTAGAAATTGCAAACGCCATTGCAGTTATTATCAGGCGATAGTCACATACCTATCATTTTTGAACTTTGACATCCTCAGTACAAACTTAAAGCTGTGGAGTGCGACAGAGAAAGTGTGCCAAGAATCATCTGATTTTGGTGTTAAAGCAATATATTTTCACACTTTTTAGCTATAGAAAACAAAAAAAAAGAAGTTGGAGAATTGTTTGTGTGCAAAGCTGGACATGCAAAAGACAGGTAATTGAAAGAAGAGTTTCTTGCTGGAAAATGTAGCAGAGCATCGTAACTCAGTTAAAATAAAATGTTTTATATAGCTACATAGGTTTTGAATAACTCAGTCAGGCCGTAATTTAGAAACAACAACGATTAGTGAACGTCAGCCAACAAAAAAAAAACGATCAGTGGAAAAGTAAAAATCCTGGAACAGGGTGTATGACGAATAACTAATGTCACTAGATTTTACAGAGATTCAACATTAGAATTTATATAAAAACTTTTTTTGTGCACAATTTTAGCACCCGGCTACGTGAGTAAGATTTAGAGCATCTGTTATGTCTGTAAGTAGATGGGCCACCCCCCTCCCTTCTATCCACCTGGGGCATCTCCACTCATCACAAAACCCAAACCCACCCTAAACTCTTCATCAATCTCCACAACCAAATCAAAGACGAACTCTTAAACTACACCTCCATCTATACTGATGGCTCCAAGGAAAGCAACAAGACAGCTGCTGCTGCTGTCATCCAAGACATCACCCTCAGTAGCAGACTTCTCGACTACTCATCCATCTTTTCAGCCAAGGCAAAGGCCATCCTCCTCGCCCTCAACTTTATTGAGTACTCTCCGCTCAGTTACTTTGCCATTTTCTCCAACTCCAAGGCTGTTCTTACTTTTTTACTCAGATCTTAAATGAGATAACTTCACATCCCACCTCCTCCTCCAGAAAGTCCTTTTGCCCACCCTCTGCAGGAAAAGCATTCTTTTCTCCTGGATACCCAGCCATGTTGGCATCCCTGGCAATGACAGGGCTGATGCAGCCGCTAAGCTTGCCCTCAACCTCCCCCCTACCCCTTTTCCCAAAACCCTTTCTGACATCAAACCGCTTATCACTTCCCTTGTTGGTGACCACTGGCAAACGTCATGGGACTTCCTAAATTGATAACAAACTCCATGTCAACCAGCCCACAATTTTGATCAAATCCACCATCAACAACCTCTCTCGTATCGACAACGTTCATATTACCTGTCTTAGAATAGGTCACACCCACCTCACTCACTCCCACCTCTTTATTGGCTCCCCCAATTCCTATGCAACAATTGCCATTGCACCCTCACAGTCCATTACGTTCTTCTTGCTTGCCCCCTGTACAACCTTCCCAAAGCTTCTCTTGCTCCCCACAACTTAATTGCTGAGTTCTTCCAGAAAAACTCTCCTGATAAAATTATCTCCTTCCTTCATCATGCTTCCCTCTACAACCATATTTAGTTCTCTTCTTCCACCCCCTCTCTACTTCCACCCCCTCTCTACTTCCACCCCTTCTCTACTTCCACCCCTCTCTACTTTGTTTTTTTCACCCATGCACCTCCTCTCTCGATCTCAGCTTTCTGACTTTTTGTTCTTGTATTTCTCTTATTCTCCCCTTGTTTCCTTTCCTTCCTACCTCTAGAATGATCTAACCTCTCAGGCACAATTTGACCCTTGTGTCGTGGTGCTGTTAAGCCCTTACAAACAAACAAACAAATATAAGAAAGTATTTTTTTCCGTAGCTAGCATCGCCAACTTTAACAACCCACTGTACACATAACAAATTTCCCATAGTAAATAGGCCTACGCGTGTACAGAGGGTAGCCTATGTGATTAATAACTAAGCGCTAACATTGGTCAAATTCGTAAGTAAGCAAAACAAAAAAACAAAAAAATAGGTTGCTACTTTCAGCGCTTCTCACGGGCCAGGGGTCTGTAGTTAACCTCTTGTATTTTAACATTTTCAGCTATGCTCATAGATATTGGATCGATTTCAGAAATGAATGAATTTATGACAAATTTTCTGATCAAAAATGGAAAAAAATACCCATTGAGTTACACATGAACTTTGTCAACAAAAAAAAAAACCTATTTCAAACTGTCCAAATAGGTTGCTACTCACGGCGCTCCCCACTGGCCAGGGGTCATGTATCTAAGCACTTCTTCTATTTTAACTTTTTCAGCTATGTGCATAGAATATAAAACCCTAAAAATATTGGATGGATGTGAGAAATAAATGAATTCATTACCAATTTTCAGATTTATTACCAATTTTCAGATTAAAAAATCGTAAAAATATCCCCATTAAGTTACATGTGAACTTTGTCAAAAAAAGACAAATCTATTTCAAACTGCCCAAATAGGTTGCTACTTATGGCGCTCCCCATGGGCTGACAGGCCAGTGGTCTTGTATTTAACCCCTTCTTCTATTTTAACATTTTCAGCTATGCCCATAGAATATAAAATCATAAAAACTGGATGAATTTGAGAAACAAATGAATTTATGATTGAAAACATTGTTAAAGGTTAACAAAATTAATAAATCGTTTATGGAAAAATCACCCAGAAAGTGCCCCTATCAGTTTCCCAACAATACTTTGCATTTAAAATCAATATTAATTCACACTACAGACAAAACTTTCAATAAATGATCTTGCAATTTAAACTTGGGGAATAATCAACCAAGGATTTATTCCTTTTTAATGTGGGAATTAGATTCAGCAAATCTTTAGAGAATTTAGAGCTACTTGATGTAAAGGCTTAGGCCCGATTAACAATATTAGATTAGGCTTAAATCTAAATTAGGTTAACACCTGTTTAACAAGCTGTCAAACGGACCCAGAAATACACAGACAGGAAAGCAATCCGATTGTTATTTTTCACCAGAAATAAATGCAAAGATTACCCGAAGAGTCTAATAAATTGTCCAAAAAAGAAAGAAGATTGCAAAATAAACGAACAAAAATGTTTTGAAGTTGCTGAGATTTCAATGTGGATTGTAAAAATCAGCGCCATTTTCTCAAGAAAGTTGTATAAAATACAGTACAGTTGGGAACGACACTGGGTTTTAATGTTTTTATTTTTGAATCTTGTACGGCAGGACAATAAGTATTGAAAACATATCAAAATGCTTGCAAAACAGCAATTTACTTGCTGATATTTATTTCTGCGTCGTTTAAAAGCACATTCAAACCATGGATCATTATTTCTGACAACTTCTTTCAACCTTACTGGTAATTTGTAGACTTGATATAGCCTCCCACTTAAGTTTGTGACATTCTTTACTTTATTTTTGGACTTGAAATCGTAATGGTAACATTGTGTTTATTGTAGGGATAGAACCAGTTTCTGGAATTTTCGGTGTGTGATCGTGTACACGGTAAATGATCGAGAAAACGTATTGTTTATCATTACTAAATTAATCGAAAATGTACATCCCTAGATATTTTGCGATTTTTTTATCTGAAAATTGGTTATTAATTTCATTTATTTCTCAAATCTATCCAATGTTTTTTGTTTTTATATTTTATATGCATAGCTAATTACGTTAAAATAGAAGTGGTTAGATACATGACCTCTGGCCCGTCAGCCAAGAAGGAGCGCTGAAAAATGCGTAGCTCAATGGGGATATTTCCCCGATTTTTTAATCTGAAAATTGGCCTTAAATCGTTTATTTCTCAAATCCATTCAATTATCTACTTGTAATGATTATAAACAAGTGAATGGTTCACTAAAATCCGACGTGGTTAACATGAATTGTTTTTATTATAGTAATTTTGGATAAAACTTTACAGATCAATCTTTGATTTGTAATGCAACAGTGCCCATATACCTATTTTGCGAATTCTTGATTCCATGTTGTGAGGTTGTGGTGCAGTGGAGTAGGATTAAAATTTTAAGGGGACAGGGTCCCATGTTGTTGGAAAGAGAGACATGTTGGGGCAAGATACCATAGGGGGGCCAAGCTGTCCCATGTAGGGGGAAGTTATTTTATTTGAAGGAATTTGGATCCTGGAAGAAGGCCATGTTTTTGTTGAGGGGGATGGTATTTCCCCTGGTTCCCCCTCCCAATATAAATAGGCCAGAACCCCCACCCCAACCCCTGTATTTTCTTGGAAACAGTTAGAATTGTACTTCTAAAAGATTTTCCTGTATTTGGACAAATTTATTGACATTTCATATGCGGTACCAGCTCACAGAAGGATTCCAAGTATCGCAACGTCAACATGATTACTGATGCTTTGAACCATTTTTGAGTACCTTTTCACTGAGAATTCCTACAGGAATCAACAAAAGTAAGCTTCTACAAGACTTCCAGTATATCCTGAATAAATATGAGTATTTTCAAAGCTTCCAATGGCTAAAATTGGTTCATAAACTGAAAATTTCAAGCCTGTGCATAATAAATTAGGTAAATTGGCTAATTTGCATAACATTTGTATTGAAATTTTGGTGTAAACATTTCCTTTTTATATTATATTACTTGTGTGCATCATAGAAAGGAACAATGCATGTTTATAGGAAAGTATGGTGCCAAATCCTATGAGATAGATTATTGGCAAAATCAGAGGTCAATCTTTAGGCCAAAAAAGGTCAATTTTTTTTTAATTGACGTGTGAATTTTTTTCTTGCTCCAAAAAAATCAAGAGTACTATCAAATGAAAGGTCCTTCAACAATTCATAAATTGTATCAATAATTTTTTTCTAATTAGCCACAAGAAAGCAGAATATCACAAATATAGCAGTTTTAGGACATCTAATAATCTCAATCAATGACCTCATTTGCATAAATTTGCATAATTCACCAGATAACTATGCAAACCAACGTAAAGTTCAAAGTCTTAGCTTTCATATAACATAAACTTATTACAGTAGAAAATAAAGATAAATTTGTGAAAAAGCCCCCTTTCCAAAAAGTTCCCTTAAATATAACACTTGTAATCTCAAATGCTCTGGTAGAGTAAGGGTTAATATTCTAGAATTCTTGTTACAGCATAATCTAATCCGTCTCTTCTTTCTTACTGTAGTTGCAGCAAATTGCAGCTTGCAATGGTTCGGCACGGCTCTTCCAGTCGTCGGCTGCAGCCAGTCAGCAGGTAATATTTTCTTGAGTAGGCTAATATACGTGATTTATTTTATTTTTAATATTTGATTGAAATATAATTGTATGCATTTGTATTGTATATCTGAGTGAGAGGAGGTGGGGAATGCTTCATTGGTATCTTTTCTTTCTTTTTAAGTGATTTACAGTAGCAATCTCCTTCAAATTTAAAATGTTTGGATTAAAAGAATGAAATGTGTAAATGCAACATTTAGATTGAAGTAAGGAATTTATATGGTAAGTGATTTAAATACAAAGAGAAAATAGGAATATCATTAAGTATAATATAATAAATAATGTATTGTAGGGCATTTCAGTGTTCACATCCCATAAAAAATAATTAAATCCCCCACCCCCAAAAAAAAAAAAAAAAAAAAATTGTAAGGGGAGGAAATTCCAGCAAAGAAATCTGAATGACACTAAACTAAATACAGTATGATATTTTTTGCACAACTACTTCATACTTAACAGTTGTAATGCTGCAGCTTACGCCATGATTGTTGAGCATAAATTTAATTATAGCATAAATCAAATTATGAAATGCGCTAAAATGCAGTTAAAAGAAAGAAAACAAAATTTAAAATGTATTTCTACACCCTACACTGATGTCAGTGGGCAAAAAGAACGAAAAAACATGCTCTGAGTGTCCGATGTTTACGCAGTCTGGCTGTCATTGGTGTTACAAAATATGCGACGAACGTGATGAAATATACAACACATAAAAGTAACGCGATCATGTCGTCTGCTAGATATATCTAGATTGTATAGTGTAGTACATTTGGTGTACACCATACAAAGATGATGGGAATGATGTGACTTATAACACAATGTACTGTAGCAAAGATAAACTTTACAAAAATAACAACTCAGTGCCATAGCTTTGCTGTTTTAGAGGAGCGGTCTGCCCTACCCTTCCGTGGGCCTGTCTGCCCCTCCCCACCCCCTGGAGTCAGCCCTGCCCCTTAGAAAAAATGTGATTAAAAAAATAAAACAAATCTCTAAAAACTTAATAATCTGAATTAAATTCATAAATGAAAATGGATACAGAACACAGCAGTACCTACTTTTGGTTTTGCATATTTATGTAACTTTTCTTTCTCTTTCGCATGATACATGTATTAACTATGAACCTGTTTCTACCCAGGATGTTTACGTTAAGGAATTGCCTAGCCATAAGTTATGACGTCAAATAAAACTGTATTTTGGAAGATTTGAGCATTTACACTGGGGCATTTATCTGATTGAAGGATATAGCAGCAGGTTTGAAATGTGAAGTCCATAGTTTTGTTGTGTTTACTGTTACAGGAAGACAAAGTGGAGAAATGTGTATAAAGGTCTCTTAGGTGATATACTTTTTTCCATATTTATATCTTTTGTGTGGTAATTTTTTGTATTTTTGAGTGACTGTGTATTTTTTGTCCCCACACTTTCAGTAGGCAAGTCCCAGTTATGGTAGGTCTGAAGAGGTCTTAAGAGACTAAAAAGCTACACAATCCCAGTTATACTTTTATTGTATGGGTAGGGAAAAGGGGGGAGAGGCACGAAATGGAAAGAGTAAAATACGTCCATAGAGATTCATCTGGGCTTTCAGCAGATATGTTTTTATTTTTCTGTATTTATTGAAGGCTACAGTTCTAAATTATAATAAAATGCTTTCATTATATCTTCCGTAAAGATATCTTTGTTAATAAAACTCAACTTTATTAGTTTAGAAATGTTGTATCATAACTGAAAGATAGCAGATTTTGTTGATCTGTTGTGTACTGTATGTCTCTTGTTTCTTCAGGTTGCTGTGAGCCAGTTTGAGAAGGAAAACTTTATTCAATATGAATTACTTAAAGAAAAACTCAAAATTGTGAAAGACAGATTGCAGCGCCCTCTAACTATGTCGGAGAAGATCGTCTACGGCCATCTTGACGACCCAGTGAATCAGGTGTGTAGGATATCATTTTACTTAGATAAACCTAGTGGCAAAGTTAGCTACAGTAGATCCAGAGTTAGAAAAATGTTGTAAGTTTCCCATTATACTGATATCCAGCTTCAAAAATTTTCCCAAGAAACTGGGCAAGTTAATTCATTATCTTTTATTAAGCCCAGTATTTGTCTTACATCAGAAATAATTTGTTCCCCTCAAAATTTGCTGGCATCCTCAACATGCTCTGGTTCAATCCATTCATCCTACAAATCCTCAGTCCCCCTCACTCTCTTTTTCTGGATCCCTAGCCACGTCTGCATTTCCAGCAACAAGAGAGCCGACAGAGCCGCCAAGAATTCTCTGTCCCACACTCAGACCTCTGTTTTTCCACTTCCAGCTACCTCAGTAAGACCTGTCAAGACTCCTGGAATCTTGAGAACAGTAACAAACTTCACACCATGAAACTTAAAGTAGGGACCAATGTCCCCCTGCACAGTCGCAACCGCAGCTAGGATGTTGTTATCACTTGAACCTGCCTCGTCCACACCTTTCTCACCCACTCTCACCTACTTTCCGGCTTCCCTGCTCCTGTCTGCCCTACATGCAACACCGATCTCTCGATCAAGCATATCCTCTTAACCTGTCCCATATACCTGGACACCAGATCACACCTCTCCCCTACATCTCTATATCCGATCTTTTCAAGAACAATCCTACCTCCAATTTCATCACCTTCCTCCGCAACAGCAATTTATTCCACCTGATCTAAACCTACCTTCTCTGCCTTACCTTCCTCTTCTTCCTTTTATTACCCTAACTTACTGTATTTCCCTTATTCACCTTCTCTCCCTCCTTCCCTCTATCCCTCTCTGTCCTACAGTAACTCAAGCACCTTAGTTTTTGACACCCTCTTGGCACATTTGACTCTGACTGTCACGGTGCTGTGAAACATCAAGAAACCAAACCAAACCAAAATTTGCATAACCCGCACGTTTATATTTGTTGAAAGTGTGGGTTTTTTCCAGGTTGCTCAAGAAAAAAAATCTTTAAGAAATTACAAATATCACAACAATTAAAAAAATCTCATCAAATTTCAGTTAAGGTTGGATTATTTTACAGGTACCATGTTCTAGCACTATGAGCGCTTAAGATTATAGTAGAATTGCACCCATTTTTAGACCCAAAGTTTCTTCCTGATAAGCGCCCATGCTCCGGGGCCACATACAGTGTGCTATTCTAACTGCATTGTGTAAACTCGTTTTACATAATGTACTAGCGCCACAATAACCACCACAAAGATAGCGTGAGCGTCAGACACAAAATAAGCAAACAATAAAACAAAGCTTATTTAAAGTCTTTAATTAATAAAATAAATTAGGTTATCAGTCAAAAAATGTTATGTGGGCACTTAGTAGAGCTGGGGCATTTAATACGTTAGGGTTCAAATTTACAATTTTCATCACTGTTCCACGGAAGAGTGCTTTCTAAAATAACACTCTTCGGGACCAAATTTCACTATTCCAACATTTTCGTCAATAAAAATGCAAATTCCTTGCCTGAAATTGGGACTTATTATACACCTTTTTTTGTCATAATATACTTGTAAGAGAAACAAGAAATAAATAATACTCAGAAGGCTGCTGTGCACGTGTCAAAATTTTGATTCAAGTAAGGCTGTAACACGTATCGTATCATGCAAATACAGTATCAGGGATGTGAGTGAGACATGCAAAATTATTTTGAGGATTATTATTATGTAGTACAAATTATTACGTCTTCGGCAATTGGCAGGGGGTCAATTTGACCATACCACGTGCTGGAAAATATATTTTTCCAACAAACAAAAACTTAAAGGCAGTAAGGAGAAAAATGAATCCATGTGGATGTTTGAACGAAAAACATGCTTCTACCAAAGTTATGAGCTGTTTTGTATCAATTATAATGTGTGGATCAATGGGTAATTCTAACCTCTTCCAGCCGATTATCGCAGTAAAACGTAAAGGCAGTAGAAACAAATAAGAATTCATGGGTTGTTTTTTTTAACAGAAAATATGCTTCTAACAAAAATCATGAGTTCTTTTGTATAAATTATAACGTGTGCGTCAATGGGTAATTCTAACCTCTTCCGGTCAATTATCGAAGTTATACGAGTAACGCGGTAAATTTGACCTCACCACGTGGTGGGAAATTATATTTTGTCAGGAAACAAAAAAAAAATGGCTTCTTACTCACAAAGTTTATCCTAATGAGGTCATGCATTCAGTTACTTTAATTTCTCAGAATTGTTACACATGCATGTCAATGTTTCTAGTTATTTATTCTACATATGGAGCACTTTTCAAGCAAGCATCCTGTTTATGAAATAACACAATTCATGCAAGGAGGTATGGTACCTCCATCCTGGCCTTGATTCAAGCACTCTCAAGCATGCGTACAAAACTTATGAATAAATTCTTTAATCGGCCAACGAATGTATAATGCTACATGGAAAACAATATCCCCCAACAGATACCCCCATGTGCAAAACTGATAGTAGATAAATTCCCAGGTAAGCTTAGACTAGGGTCCTGGTAGCTGTTATTTCGACAGTTCTTGGTAAGCCTGTGAATGAAACTGTTTTCCAGGTACATGTAGTACGCGCTAAAATGCTTTCCACGTGGAATGTGTACTGACGTACCTTCAGTGGCCCATCTATGGTTGATTGCACTGGCAATTGCAGGAAAAGAAAGGCTTTTCATACTTAGAAATATATTGTTGCGAGGGTGTTTACTCTAAGAACACATTTTTTGAACAGAAAACAATATATTGTAGGATGTTGATGCTATATGTTGAGACAAAAACAGTGTTCCATGGAGCAGTGATTTTTGAAAATTCACTGTTCCTGCTTAAAAAGCACTATTTTCGGAACAGTGGGAATTTCGAACTCTGTACGTCAAATACGATATTTGAATTTCTATCTATAATTATTTAAGACCATATGCTAATTTGTGATGTCATTTGCTAAAGTGCTCTCCATTTCCATACAGGAAGATTGTTGTTTTTAATCAACAGAAGTTTGAAGAAGTGTAATTTACTCAATTTTTAGATTGGTTTCCCCACCCCACCCCAAATCAAAACTTTAATGGAAACATATTTTTGAAATAATCAACAACTGAATTAGACACTCACAATTTGTATTTAATATGTTTAATGGCTGTCCAAAGCTTTTTGCTAATCCATGAGAATTTTGAAATAGGAGATGAGAGATGAACAAAGTATTCATTAGAAATGATTCCAGTTGATTTAAACATTCATGTCAAAGGTTATTATCACAAAAAGTGTTTATTCTAGAAACTCCAGAATAATTTGCCAACCGTCACATGATGCTCCAGATCTGAGGTATGCCTTTAACTGTCAAAACTTTTGCATATGTGAAGAACTCTTGGAGCTTTGATCAGCCATACTGTAATTCTTGTTTTGTGCTTCGTTTTGTACCATGTCTATTGTTTGTAAAATCCTAGCATAGCGGTACAACCAAGGCAAAATGTGTTTCTTGTAATAAAACTATATTCTGTTATTAAAATAAGTGAAAATTGTAAGATTGGTTGATGATTTTATAAATAAAAATATTTTTCTTAAATTTTTGGCACATGTGACTCTGACTGTGGCAGTGCTGGTAAACTTAAAAAAACAAAGAAGTTAAATTTTTGTGTTAAAAATGAAATTTGTAAGTCCAAGAACATTTATTTGTACTTTATAAAGTGTTCTCAATCCACATCTCTTTCTTTTGATATTATTATTTCTTTTTGTTATTCATAAAAGTACAAGTTGTCATGTCAATGCATGTAAAAAACAAGATTTCTGGTTAATACAAAATATTGATTTTTTCCATCTTATAGGATATCGAGCGAGGCACAAGCTACCTCAGGTTACGCCCGGACCGTGTTGCTATGCAGGATGCCACAGCTCAGATGGCGATGTTGCAATTCATATCTAGTGGCCTTCCAAGGGTATATAGAAGTTTCATTTTTAAGTGTTTTGTTGATTAGATTTTGAAGGATATCAATGTTCATGTCAATTTATTTTTAGTGGTTTGGGATTTTGGGATCTGGACAGCAATTTTGGTTTGTTTATTTGAATTTTTACTTGCAAGGAAGCATCATTTTATTACTAGGGTGTCAAAAGCAAACCTCCATGAGAATTGACAGTGTCCATCACAGGTAGTGGAGTTGATTCCTGGCACAAGTACTTTGTTGTCTTTGAGCAAGACACTGTTATTCCAATTTGTATGATCTACTTCAACTGTAAATGAGTAGTACCAGTATTAATGGGAAGTTGTCATGGATTGGTGCCCCGTCCAGGGAGAGTCATGAACTCTCATCCACTTGCACCACAGAAACACAGTTCTCATGGCTGAGAAGTCTGTGAAGTTTGAGCGAGTGGAACCGATAGAGGAAACTACTTACATCATTATGTGTACTGTTTGTATGGTATGCTGAACATGTCAGCAATTTTTTTAGACTTATTGTGCATCATAATGTCACACATCATAAGTCTCATTTTAGGAGTTCAATAAATTCAGTTTATTTATATTCGGTCAGAATACTAGTCTTTGATTGGTCAAAAAATGTCAGCTGACCACTGTTAATTTTGACACCTGATGGCAACACTAATGAATATAATGTGCATTTGTTGATAAAAATAAATCTGTGATATTTGTTCCAAAACAGATGATTTCGTTGATAAGACCTATTTTTTCATGTTTCCGCTATCAATGTATTTTTAGGGTACATAACTCATTCAATGTGTGTTATGACAAATTATCCATAGAAGCTGATTTCCTGTAGGGAGGGAACTAGCATGGTGTGATATGTGGAACAGAGGGTGGGATGGCAAGTGTGACAGGCTGTGAAGCATGTTATTAGCGGCGAGGGGATGTGTATTATTTCCAATGTCTGGTTTCCTGTCATTTTGTACAGGTGGCTGTACCATCAACCATCCACTGCGATCACTTAATCGAGGCCCAAGTTGGGGGAGAGCAGGATTTGAAAAGAGCTAAGGTGAGTCATATAGTTACTCTATTTATAACATACCAATAAATTGACTCATTTGTAAGTTACTGTGAGGCAGTCATACATACAAATTTTATATTCTAATCAAAAAATAATCGTAGATTAATTTACTTTAAATCGTAAAGTGCTTTTGAGTACACATTGCACATAGAAAAGTGCTATATAACAACTATGTATTATTATTGATAAATTACCCATGAGACACTCACACATTTCAATTTTTATTCTAATTAGCACATGATAACAAATAAACTCATGTGAAAATTACCTTCAAGATAGAAATTCAACAACCTCTCTCGTATCGACAACGTTCATATTACCCGTCTTAGAACTGGTCACACCCCCTCACTCGCTCCCAACTCCTTATTGGCTCCCCCCAACCCCTCTGCAACAATTGCCATTGCACCCTCACAATCCATCACGTTCTCCTTGCTTGCCCCCTGTACAACCGCCCTAGAGCTTCCCTCGCTCCCCACAACTTAATTGCTAAGTTCTTTCAGAAAAATCCTCCGGATAAAATTATCTCCTTCCTTCATCATGCTTCCCTCTACAACCATTTTTAATTCTCCTCTTCCATCCCTCTCTACTTTGTTTTTGTTTTAACCATGCACCTCCCTCTCAATCACAGCTTTCTGACCTTTTGTTCTTGAATTTCTCACATTCTCCCCCTGTTTCCTTTCCTTCCTACCTTTAGAATGATCTGACCTCTCAGGCACAATTTGACCTTCGTTGTCGTGGTGCCGTTAAGCCCCTATCAAACAAACAAGACTCACAGACTTGACTCTTACTGTCACAGTGCAGTAAAACCCTGACAAATTAACAAGATAGAAACTGTTAAAAACTGTTTTTTATTTGGGTCAAGGGTCATGCACTTTTTCTCAAGGGTATGTGCTTGCACTTGGACTGCACTCGAACTTTTACTAATAATCAGAAAATATTTTTGTGAAAAAATGAAGTGTTAAATTATGTCATATTGAAGATATGGACATCTAGCAACAACATCAGCTTAAATGGTTGAAAAAAGTATGAAAACAGCCAAATGTTCCATCAAAATTGGTTAAAAATTGACCATTTTACAGCATTTTCAAACTTAGATACCTATTTAGCATAAATTGCCCAATATTTTGTGACCTCAGAATGGGACAACTAGAAAATTGCTTATTTCAACTTATTGTTTTTCGATCCTTCCCTCAAATAATTGTAATGGGAGAATTTGGCTATAGTTAACTGGAAATTTGATATCATTATAACTTTGACCCATATTTAGTTAGCAGTTGTATGCAATTTAATATTTGAAATTTTTGGGAATTTTGTTAGCTGTATTTCTGTTCATACATCGTCACTTTTGTGCTTGCTGAAAATGTTTAAAAACTTTGATATGTATAACCTAAAAAAAAACAATGTGCTACTGTGACCATTTCAAGACTGTTGTGCTAAGTATTTAACACTCCTTCATCTGCATAAAAGTCAGCGCACTAAAACATTGCGGCTTAGCAAATAAAATGTTATCTTTAGTTCTGCTATAAATTGGGCTCGCGGCTTGTCGAAGGAAGGTGGATAAGAGAAGCACCAACATCTGACGTACATCCTTCTAATCGCACACGCTCTCAACTTGTTTGTATTCAGGGATTGTCAAGTTTTGACAGGTTTTGTTTGTCACATGACGCTGGTTTTGCCACGCGATTGGCCCATGGCCTGAAGCTGTTGTGAAATAATGGCCCTTTGAAAAATTTGATAAAGAACTCTTGCAGTAAACCTTTCAAAACTGAATGGGCAATTTCCAGAAAACTAATTTAAATAATATCACACGGCCGAAATTTACATGTCCATATTGCACCAATCGTGTTCTAGGGGAATCTCATCGACCTTCAAATATTTTTTTTATTTTTTTTTACCTATCTGCAATATTCATGCACGGTACGGGTCCAAGCGTATCAAATAAATACTTTCAAATGCTCATCACACGTGCATTATACATGAAGGTGCTTACAATTTATTCCTCCAACAACTGCTGTTGATTGGTTGGGTAACAAAGGGGAAAATTATCCAGCAGTTGATTGGTCAAAGTTGTGGAGTAATCAAGTTTGGCTAAAATAAGTTTGAAAAGGTCTATAAAGACAAAAGTGACTCATGCTCTGGAATAAGGGAGATGATATTCAAGATGCACAAATATTGCTAAAACAAAAGTCCTGACTCATTAAACTCTATCATTCTATTTTAGGATATAAACGAAGAAGTCTACAATTTCTTGTCAACGGCCGGTGCTAAATATGGAGTCGGGTTTTGGAAACCTGGAAGTGGTATTATTCATCAGGTAAGGAACTGTTTAAAAAAAAAAAAATTATGGCACAAGCATATTTGGATCTTGGCTTGGACTTTCGGGTACCAGTGGACAACAAATTTCTTTCTAAAAAATTTAAACTGAATTGAAAATGATTTTCTTAAATAAGAAATGAACATAAATGGATATTCATGGGATGAATATTGGGTTGAATTTTGGAAATTCACGTCCACCCCTGGAAGGGTTGACAGCTCTGGTTGGGTAAACAACTCTGGTTGGGTGACCACCTGAGTTAATCTTCACAAACAAGAACAAAATATATTTCATTTCAGTTGTAAGCTTAAAGGGAATTTCCTATGAAATTTCCATTGCATTTACGTAATAGAGAACAATTGAAGAAATAAATTAATGAAAAACCATCTAATTCTGTTTAGGAGTTATGGCATTTCAAAGATTCCCACAGTGTGTTGAAAAGTCCCTGGTGCTTCCAATTGAAATGATCACATGGGGGGAGGAAGGGGGGGGGGTACTGGTGCACTGGGAAAAACTTCCTTTTCTTTATCCTCAATGAGGGCACCGTTTGTATATTAAAAAGGATTAATTGACTGAAATGTTGGGAGGGAGGGTGTGGTTCTGAAACCTGTGCGCAGAGTTGGATTTTATTGTTAAATTTCCCACAGTTCTGGATAAAGGTGTTGAAAATCTTTCTACAAAAAATTGTGACACAAATAATGTAGTAAATACATCTTTGTATGCTCCCTTCTTTCGCCATTTAATGCACAATTACATGGGGATGTTTTTGGTTCACATATTTACCATATATGCTGTTGCATACTCAAGAAATCTTTAAAAATATTAATACATTTTATATATTTTTTTTGTAATAAAAAAATCTTTCCCGCTAATTCCCATTTTTCCTGCAGTTAAAACCGTTGGAACCGTAGATTGTTTCCACTCTGCTTCTGCGTTGGTTTCTTTCCCTCTTGAACTCTTCAAGTTTGACTTGAACTAACTGCAATCTTGAACATTGTTTTGATTGTTACTAACATTTATTTTCCCTTATGTAGATCATCTTGGAAAATTATGCATACCCTGGAGTTCTGTTGATTGGTACTGACAGCCACACCCCTAATGGTGGTGGTTTGGGCGGAGTCTGCATAGGTGTGGGCGGAGCCGATGCTGTTGATGTCATGGCTGATATCCCCTGGGAATTGAAATGTCCCAATGTGAGTTTGACGACTGCTTTTTGCTTTATTTTTATTTCTCATGTTTTAGATGATTAGAAACAAAGATTAGATGAAAAGGAGAGCTGCTTTAATAATAACTCGAATGATAAAGGTGCACTTCTAAATATATTTTAAATATATATTAAGAATCAGTTAAGATATCAGATAATATCAGTTAAGATATTGATAAAGATATCAGTTAAGATATCAGATAAGATATTAGTTAAGATATCAGTTAAGATATAAGGTAGGATATCATAAAAGGTAATAGTTATATTTGTCCATGAAGGATGGAATGTTAGTACTTCTCTTTGTACATCAGCAAGAAAAAGTCTGATATACCGAACTTTAATCCTTATTTCACCATGCGACGATATTATCGCCATTTTCAAACCACCTTTTTCTAAAAATAAAATTGGGACTTTACCAAAGTCCTATAGGAGTAATCTTGGTATCATTTTAAAGTACTCGCATATTTCTCTCACAAGATGTAACTTTTTGGGGGTCATATTACAGAATTTTGAGAAAGTATAGCTTTAAAAAGGGTAAAACTCAAAAATTGCTAACAAATTGTCACAAAATAATTATTTGATTTTGTCTTTTAAATTTTACAATAACTTCAAGATCACATTTTTGCTTCAATATCAAACATGCAAATCCTAAGACATAATATTATTGATTTCTGATCTAATTTTTATAATCCCTACCTGCAATCTTTTGTTCTGGAGAAATTTCTTTAAAATTTTATGAATTTCTGCCATTTTTGACCCTTTTTTTTTTCTTAAAAAATTGTGTACTAAAACCATACATCACACACATGCTTCGTTGAACCATTATTCAAAAATGCTTGCAATTTTCTTTCATTTGGTATATAAATACAGGCATTCCCCCTCTATTTGGACCCTTTCCTATAATAATTAAATTTTACCACAGCATTTTCATTGGTCATCTGGTGTAGTGAACATGAACGTGGCCAGTATGCGAGCGCACCAGGTTCGGTTTCATGACTCACTGCGTTATAATTTTTCTGCTGCAGTTTTCAGGGGGCATTTTGACTAAAATCATTTTTGGTGTTTTTTCATCTTTCTTTTCTTTCTACAAATTCTAGATTAGCATCATTGGAAAGGAAATTTTATAAAGAATCTAAATATGTTAGCAAATCTCTGTTTTCAATATTGACAACAAGTTATATTTGTGTAAATATTGGCCAATTGTTGTCCAAATTTAGCCAAAAATTGCTTAATTTGAATATTTTTGTCCATTATTTCCTAAATTGGCTTTCATTATTCAAAAGATAAATATCTTAGCTTTCATTCCAACCAACTTGTAAAGAAAGAAAATGAAAGGAAGGTTGTCAAAAATGCATTTGTAAAAAAGTTACAAAAATTGAGCTCACATCTTTCAAAGCCCTGATAGAGTAATGGGTAAATCTGTAACATGCGAGTGTGAAATGTGCTTTGTTGAAAGGCTTTCTTATATTGGTTTCTGTGTTTCGATTTTCCATGCTTTGATTTCTCATGCTTTTGAAGTTTTATGGTAACATTTTTTATGCTTTGATATTTTCATCAGGTGATAGGAGTGAAGCTTACTGGAAAGTTGAGTGGATGGACCTCCCCTAAGGGTAGGAATTAATATTAATACAAACCTCTTATAATACAAATTCATTCAACCAAAAATTCATCTTCTCTAAAACATACAGTACTATGATAGTATCTAATGCCCTCTATCTTGTCATTCTGTGCTTGGGGCTAATTACGTTTTATTTTTTTATTTCTCCCACATTCCACCATTTTTGGCAACCTTTCTACCATTTTAGGCAACCTTTCTACCATTTTAGGAAACCTTTCTACCATTTTTGGCAACCTTTCTACCATTTTAGGCAACCTGTCTACCATTTTAGGCAACCTTTCTACCATTTTAGGCAACCTTTTTACCATTTTAGGCAACCTGTCTACCATTTAAGGCAACCTTTCTACCATTTTAGGCAACCTTTCTACCATTTTAGGCAACCTTTCTACCATTTTAGGCAACCTTTTTACACTTCCTTCCATTTTCATTTTCAGCATTGTTAGATTTGAGTTAATACCTCTCTGGCACCATGATGTCAGTTCAGTAACATTGATGAAAGATTGACATTGATCTTAGAAATACTTGATTTGTGAACTTGTTAATACCTCCCAAATTATTATCCTACTCTCGCATTGTTAAAAAAAAGGAGAAATTAAAGGTCACAACACAAATTAAACAAAAATACTAATCACAAACTGTAAGCAATGTTTCCATCCCCCACTCGCCCGCACTGTATTTCTTTCTTCAATTCATCATTCATTGCATATTTCCCCTCAATACATTATAAATGATACTTTTGATTGAAGTATTTCTGGTTCCAATGCGATCAGCATTAGGAACCTATGCGATCATGATGGCGTGTGTGTATGTGTGTGATGCCCAGCTCTTAAACACGATATCTCAAGAATGATATTCTGGATTCATGTCATGTGTGGTACACATGTAGCCCATGCTCTGTGGACATGCCCTATTGGTTTTGATATCATACATATTAATGAGTAGGCATGTCTCAATGCAAAAATCTTGAAATGCTTATATTTTAACAACCACATATCTGTTTTGCTTCATATTTAATACACTTATGATGTTAGCTAGTGTGTACATGTTCATGGTATAAAAACGTTGAATTTTTATTAGTATACATTGTGGGCGGGGCTTAACATGATTCTGTTGAAAAGAGCTTGTAAATGCAGAAATTGAAAAACGATACATGGGATTCATGTCATATGTGGTACACAGGTAACCCATGGTGATGATGTCTTGCATAATAATGAGTAGGCGGGGCTTAATGTAAAAAAAATGTGCATCGGAACTCCAACCTTTGTTTGGTTTTCTGGTTGATTAAGTTAACCCTTAAATACCCCAGCAGTTGTGTCATGCCTGTTTGGACATGCACTTTTTCAACAAATTATTTTGCTACGTCACATAGGCCCACATCAGTGAACCTGGTATTATTTGAAGGAGCTTTTCTAGTTCTGTTAATAAATTAACATTTTTGATGAGGATTTTATTAAGAATTTTTGAGTAAAACTGTCTTGAAATGGGTAAAAAGTCAAATTTATGCAAAATTTCATTTTTTTGCCTTCAAATTTTTTTGCTGTACTTCAAAACCTTGCTTTTGCATGATAACCCATTAGATACTGTCATAGACATCAATGCATCCAATTCCGGTTAAATTTTGACTGTTCCTATCATCATGCTATCACCCAGTTTATGAATTTCTTCTGCTGAGTAGATCAGTACAGTAGAATAACATATTTAACCCTCACTCAACATATTCAAGAATTTTCTCTTGCAGCTGGCAATATACATAATATAGTTTTTAATGAATTTACACAAATTAAAATTGTTAAATTATACAGCCACTTCATTTTTCTCATTGAAGGCTCAGAGCTAAAACTAAACCTTTGTGAACGTCATTGTTATCATGTTTTCTTGAAGTGATTTTTTTTTTTCTTCATCAAACTTGTGATCACCATTTTAGACTGTTTGATGCTTTGAACCATTCTTAGCAGTTTCTTTTCTCTTGTTGCCTGTAAATTTACTTTCTAGTTGCATATTTGATTTTACTTTACTTATATTTACGTTACACATTTAAGTTATTTTGTATTTTCTTAATTCTTCATTTTTTCCTTAAACTTTTCTTCTTGATAGTGCTGTCATGATATGGCTGTATTACGTGCGATTATCGTTGAGAAAAGTATCACGACATATATCGCGATATTTTTAAAGAACTCAAGACAAATTGTTAATATCAGTGCTTCTATGCTTATATATACACATTAATGATGAACACAAGAAACAATGATTTTCATTTAGCAGACGACATGACCGTGTGACTATTACGTTCTAGATTTCATCGCATGCACATGTTTCATACTTCGGCCAACGTGATCATGAATCATTGAAGTGAGAGGCATTTTCTGGGCCAATATTTTGTTCTTTTTGCCAACTTACATTGGAGCGTGCTAGTGTGGGGTGAAGGAACACGATTAAAATTAGCATTTTTATGTTTCACAATATTTTTGCATTGTTTGAAAGTTGATTCAGGAACGATCATAACCTAAACTTTTGTTTTAAATTTACTATCGAAACGTTGGTACCATAACGTAGGAACTAGCCTAGCCTAGTTGTGTGAAAACTTCTTAGTTCTGTATTAGTTTTTGGTATCGCAATATGTGTTAAGAGGCATAGTTCATGTCGTGGGAAAAGAGATATCACGATAATCGACATAGCATTACAGCACTACTTCTTATATGTCATGTCGTGGGAAAAGAGATATCACGATAATCGACATAGCATTACAGCACTACTTCTTATATTTAATGTCGTGGAAAAAAAAATATCACGATAATCGACATAGCATTACAGCACTACGTCTTATATTTTATGTCGTGGGAAAAGAAATATCACAATAATCGACATAGCATTACAGCACTACTTCTTATGTTTCTTGTCGTGGGAAAAGAGATATCACGATAATCAAAATAGCATTACAGCACTACTTATATTTCATGTCGTGGGAAAAGAGATATTACGATAATCAACATAGCATTACAGCACTATGTCTTATATTTCATGTCGTGGGAAAAGAGATATCACGATAATCGACATAACATTACAGCACTCTTCTTATATTTCATGTCATGGGAAAAGAGATATCACGATAATCGACATAGCATTACAGCACTACTTTTTATATTTCATGCCGTGGGAAAAGAGATATCACGATAATCGACATAGCATTACAGCACTATTTCTTGTATTTCATGTCGTGGAAAAAGAGATATCACGATAATCAACATAGCATTACTGCACTACTACTTATATTTCATGTCATAGGAAAAGAGATGTCACGATAATGGACATAGCATTACAGCACTACTTCTTATATTTCATGTCGTGGGAAAAGAGATATCACGATAATCGACATAGCATTACAGCACTACGTCTTATATTTTATGTCGTGGGAAAAGAGATATCACAATAATCGACATAGCATTACAGCACTACTTATGTTTCATGCTGTGGGAAAAGAGATATCACGATAATCAAAAGAGCATTACAGCACTACTTCTTATATTTCATGCCGTGGGAAAAGAGATATCACGATAATCAACATAGCATTACAGCACTACTTTTTATATTTCATGTCATGGGAAAAGAGATATCACGATGATTGACATATCATTACAGCACTACTTCTTATATTTCATGTCGTGGGAAAAGAGATATCACGATAATTGACATAACATTACAGCACTCTTCTTATATTTCATGTCGTTGGAAAAGAGATATCACGATAATCGACATAGCATTACAGCACTACTTTGTATATTTCATGCCGTGGGAAAAGAGATATCAGGATAATCGACATAGCATTACAGCACTACTTTTTATATTTCATGTCGTGGGGAAAAGAGATATCACGATGATTGACATATCATTACAGCACTACTTTTTATACTTTATGTCGTGGGAAAAGAGATATCACGATAATCGACGTAGCATTACAGCACTATTTCTTGTATTTCATGTCGTGGAAAAAGAGATATCACGATAATCAACATAGCATTACTGCACTACTACTTATATTTCATGTCATAGGAAAAGAGATATCTTGATAATGGACAGCATTACAGCACTACTTATATTTCATGTCGTGGGAAAAGAGATATCACGATAATCGACATAGCATTACAGCAATACGTCTTATATTTTATGTCGTGGGAAAAGAGATATCACAATAATCGACATAGCATTACAGCACTACTTCTTATGTTTCATGCCGTGGGAAAAGAAATATCATGATAATCGACATAGCATTACAGCACTACTTTTTATATTTCATGTCGTGGGAAAAGAGATATTAGATAATCGACATATCATTACAGCACTACTTCTTAACACATATCTTTTTATTTGTTTGTCTTTGCAACCTTGCATAATGATGAGTGAGACAAATCTCTCAATTTTCTTTTGTAGATGTGATTCTGAAGGTGGCAGGTATTCTTACTGTGAAAGGAGGCACCGGTGCTATTGTTGAATATTTTGGACCTGGAGTTGATTCCATATCGTGTACAGGTAATTGTTGAAGTTAACCAAATTTGTTTACAAGTTTGTTTTGATGAATGTTGCCTATTCAGTTAATATAACTAATCATAAAACAAATCTGGTACACCAAGAATGTATGAATATATTAACATTCACTTGAGTACTTCCCTAACCTATCCAATAGGTGTAAATCCAGAATACATTATAATTATTTCACAGCATTTTGAGATGCGCTCACAACAATTAAATGTCCACACACGCCAAAAACAAACTCATGTCCCCAGGGACTATGCCGGGCCAGAGCAATGCCCAGGTGCAACCACGACCATTATTACCTTGCTTTGTCCTCTAAATGCCAGACAAGGCAGCAGCAGATGCTATTTTTATTAAAATCTTTGGTATGACCTGACCCAGGATTAAATCCAGACCTCCTGGCTCAGATGGATGCTGAACCACAGAGGGAACTAGTCAGTTAAAAAAATGCACAAATGCTGTAACCCTTCAAATCTTACGTGGTCGCGGCAGGACCGATTAGGACATGCATTCTTTAAAACATTATTTTGCTTCATCAAATAGGCCCACAGCAGTGATGCTGGTATCATTTGAAAGAGCTCGAATACTTCTTTCAGAAAATGTAACTTATTGATGGGGGTTATCTTAAAGATTTTTGAAAAAAGATGGCTTGAAATAGAGAAAATTTAAAAAATGCACAAAATTTAACAAAAAAACTTTGAAAAGCTTACGTGCCATATTTCCAGACATTGCTTTTGCCTGAAAACCTGTGAGGAACTTACAAAGACATCAATGCATCCAATTCCAATCGAATTTTGACTGCCCTTATCATCAATATCTTTTTTTGGCAAAAGTTGTGCAAAATATCATGATTTTGAGACCAAAATTTGGCAAAAATCGAAGTTTCTGATCGCAATATAATTCACTGCGATTTAGGTCATTTCACCTATTTTCAATTGAAAACACAAAGAGGAACTATCCCCTCTTTGTTCATAATGCAATTGAAGTACTAAAAGAAATCCACACACTAAGACAAACCTATTCTAGTGCAGTGGTTGGTGTTCGGGAAGTTCATATAAATAGCCGGGATTCGAACACCGAGCCGGATGCGCGGCTTTGTTTTCCCACTAGTAATTACAGCAGTGATTATTGATTATTTATTTTCATTGTTCCAGCATGTTTTGCTTTGAGAAAATAAAAGTTAGGCTGGTATTATTGGAAAGGAAATGTCACAAACAATCTAAGTATGTAAAAAATCCTACATTTCATTATTCACAAGAAATAATACAAGGTAAACAAAACAAATTGGGTAATTTTGACCTAATTTTGCCTAAAATTTGCATATTTATGTTCATATTTTCTTTTTTTCTTTTTTTTCATAAAAAGTTTATTGTCTTAGCTTTCATATAAATCAAACTTTTAGTGATAGAAAATAAAAGGAAAGTTGTGAAAATTGATTTGAAAAAAAAAGTTACAAAAAATTACAGACATGTTTTGAACGGCGTGGGTCACAAAGGGTTAAAAGAATGTGATGTCTGTAGTCTTGATTTCAAAGGGTTAAAAGAATGTGATGTCTGTAGTCTTGATTTCAATTCAGTCATTTTTAACAGTCTTGATTTCAGTTCAGTCATTTTTACTAGTCTTGATTTCAGTTCAGTCATTTTTACTGGTCTTGATTTCAGTTCAGTCATTTTTACTAGTCCTGATTTTAGTTCAGTCATTTTTACTAGTCTTGATTTCAGTTCAGTCATTTTTACTAGTCTTGATTTCAATTTTACTTCTGTCATTTTTTAGTCTTCAGTTCAGTCTGATTTAAAGAATAGTCTTGTAGAGCTAGTCTAGATTTGTTGTCATTTTTACTACCTCCAGTCTTGATTTCAGTTCAGTCATTTTTACTAGTCTTGATTTCAGTTCAGTCAAAGTCTAGATTTCAGTTCAGTTAGTCTTGATTTCAGTTTAGTCATTTTTACTAGTCTTGATTTTAATTCTGTCATTTTTAGCTCGACTATTTAAAGAATAGTAGAGCTATTGTTATAAATGGTGTACATTCTAAGTTATAAATGGTGTACATTCATGTGCCTTGGCATAGGGGTAGAGGACATGCGTACTGATCAAGTGAGCATGATTGGAGTGTTGTGTGTGCATACAAATTAGCTTATTTGCATAACAATGAAAATATTTGTCAGGTTACAGTTTTGGTTAAGTTTTTGGTTAAAGTTTTCATAACTTATGAATGGTGTACATTCATTATGACTTGGCATAGGGGTAGAGGACAAGGGTACTTTTCAAATGAGCATGATTGTGTGTGTGCATACTAATTAGCTTATTTGCATAACATTGAAAATATTTGTATCTATGATATCTCTAAAATTAAAGTGGATGTGGGGATTTTATTTGCACAAATGACTATATATGTGAAGAGCATTGTCTACACTTTTAATATTGAGGTGTAGTGTGCATGTTAATTAGGTTGTTTGCATAATAATAGACTTCCATACAAATTGTTTAACATTCATGAGCGCATAACTTAAGTTATCAATGATGTACATTCATGTAACTTGGCACAGGGGTATAGGACATGGGTACTGTTCAAATAAGCATGATTGGGGGGTTGTGTGTGCATACTAAATAGCATATTTGCATAACAATGAAAATGTTTGTATCTATGATATCTCTTAAATGAAAGTGGGAGTGGGGATTTTGTTACATGCAAATGATCATATATGTGAAGAGCATTGTCTACACTCAATGGTGAGGTGTAGTGTGCATATTAAGTAGGTTATTTGCATAACAATAGACTTGTGTACAAAATATTTAACCTGAGATAATAACTTGCTATTTGGTTCAGTGGTAGAGGGCATTTGTACTGTTCAGTTGAGCATGATTAGGGGATTGTGTGTGCATAATAATTAGCCTATTTGCATAGCAATGGAAATATTTGTATATGTGGTATCTCTTGAATAAAAGTGGGTATGATGATTTTGTTCAAACAAATGATCATACAGTATATATGAAGAACATTGTTCACACTTAATGGTGAGGTATAGTGTGCAATTGCTGCAATATGTTTGACTTGAGATCAAAAATATATGGCTTATGACTTACTAACTTCACATTTCTAGTTTTGTTATGATATTGATATTCCTGACATGAATAGCAATCAAAGTTTTCTTGTCAGAATAAAGAAGCAAATAAAAGTGTCCTCACTTCTAAAGAATGTTAAAGGGGTTTGGGAAATATAAACAATACTCAGAATGTGGGGTAGAAGATGACATGATGATAAAGTAGCTGAAGGAATTAGGATGAGGTCATGTGGGACAGGGTGGAATTGTATGTAGGGCAGGGTGTGGTTGGATGATGGTCAGGATGTATTGGCATGTTAGACAGGGTGGATTGGCATGTGGAACAGGGTGGGTTGACACATGGAACAGAGTAGGTTGGCATGTGGAACAGGGTAGGTTGGCATGTGGAACAGGGTGGGTTGGCATGTGGAACAAGGTGGGTTGGCATGTGGAACAAGGTGGGTTGACATGTGGAACAGGGTGGAATGGCATGTGGTGGGATGTCATCTGGATTTTAGTCGTTATGTCATGTGGGTCATGCAAGTAGTGGAATGAAATACAGTATCTGGTTTTCAGGTGTGATTGCATGGAGTATAGATGTGGGGTCACATTTGGGACAGGTTGGGATGGAATGTGGGACAGTCTAAAATATGCATTATTAGCGGTGAGGGGATTTGTATCATTTCCTAGTTTGTCATATGTTAAGCAATATTGTTTTACATAATTTTGCTTTAATGTTATAGTACATTTTTCATGCTGCTTGACTTTGCTTGACACATATTTTCTTAAATTGGAAGTCGTATTACCACCCAGTATGTAGTTATGGGGATGTGTAGGGGGAAGGGTACAGGTTGGAAATGAAGTTGAATGACATTCTTTCATTGACATTGGCAAGTCAGAGCTTCTTTTTTCTTTGTTATTCAATTGATAGAACTAAAAGAGGTCTTGTAATTATAACGAATACTAGCTTTTACATGTTTTTTGAGTTACTTGAGCTTTTTTATTTTTTTTATTAAAATATCTAGGAAAATTGCTTGTATTGCAAACGAAAATGTAAGTGCATCTTTCAAAGCTCAGGTATTTTGAAGTCATCTAAGCCTGCTACCCTATCTCTGTATATACTTCTCTGTATAAGCCCATTCTCTATACTAGCTTTGAATAGTCGAGCATACTGTCCTTCTGTCATTTCTAGTTGAAACTTTAAACTAAGAATAAGAGTTTTGAAATCTTCCTCAAGCATTTTCTTCCTTTCAATGTCATCTTGTATATAAGACTGGCATGTACCATCTCTGAATTCATCTTTTGAATGATATAGAGGCTGTACTTATTAAATGATTTTAGCATTCTTGCTCTTTATTTCTCTTATGTTATGTTACAAGATTCTGGAAGTAATATATCTTTTACAAACTGTTTATTTTTGTCCACTGAAGGTATGGGTACAATTTGCAACATGGGAGCAGAGATCGGTGCCACTACATCAATCTTCCCGTTCAACCAAAGAATGAAAGACTACCTCGTAGCTACTAACAGGAAGGGTAAGTAGACAAAGTGTATTGTAAATTGATTTCTGTTATCTTAGCTTATCCCAGAACTTTCCTCAATCTCTTTAATTCCATTGCAGGCTCTTCTGCTATAGGTCCACAGAAAAAATCCATTTTCTTCCTATGCTGTACCTGCTATCATAACTACCATATTCAGGACGCTTATGAAAATAGAATTGCACCACTTCTTAGGCCCAAAGTTTCTTCCTAATAAGCGGCCATGCTTTGCGGCTGCGTACAGTGTGCTATTTGGACTGGATTGTGTGGCTATTTGGACTGGATTGCGTGGCTATTTGGACTGGATTGCGTGGCTATTTGGACTGGATTGCGTGGCTATTTGGACTGGATTGGGTGGCTATTTGGACTGGATTGGGTGGCTATTTCGACTGAATTGAGTGGCTATTTGGACTGGATTGCGTGGCTATTTGGACTGGATTGCATGGCTATTTAGACTGAATTGCATGGCTATTTGGACTGGATTGCGTGGCTATTTGGACTGGATTGCGTGGCTATTTGGACTGGATTGCGTGGCTATTTGGACTAGATTGGCTATTTGGACTGCGTGGCTATTTGGACTGAATTGCATGGCTATTTGGACTGGATTGCGTGGCTATTTGGACTGGATTGCGTGGCTATTTGGACTGGATTGCGTGGCTATTTGGACTGGATTGCGTGGCTATTTGGACTGGATTGCGTGGCTATTTGGACTAGATTGCGTGGCTATTTGGACTAGATTGCATGGCTATTTGGACTGGATTGCGTGGCTATTTGGACTGGATTGCGTGGCTATTTGGACTGGATTGCGTGGCTATTTGGACTAGATTGCGTGGCTATTTGGACTAGATTGCGTGGCTATTTGGACTGGATTGCATGGCTATTTGGACTGGATTGAGTGGCTATTTGGACTGGATTGCGTGGCTATTTGGACTGGATTGCATGGCTATTTGGACTGGATTGCATCAACTGGTTCTATACTAGCCCCACAACAACCACCAGAAAAACATGAGCGTCAGATGCAAAATAAGCAAATATGTAACAAAATTTGTTTTAACTTTTTAAATTAATTAAATAAATGATGTTATCAGTCAAAGAATGTTGGTTGGGCACTTATTAGAGCAAGGACATTAATACATTGAATAATGGTATGTCTAATTTATCTTACCCTATCCCTCTCCATCCTATATCTATCTGTTGCACTCTAACTTCTCCAACCTCTTTCACCTCTTACATAATCTAATCTCTCAGGCACAATTTGACCATTGCTGTCGTGGTACCATTTAACCAAACAAACTGTTACCTACGAATGATTTAAGGTGAATCTTCTGGAATAACACACATGATGGATCACAGAAAGACCCATAGGAGTCCCTCCTTGATTATCTAGCCCCATGGACAAAGTCATCTACAACTGTCTAAGGATGTCCACACCCATTTCTTATACGTCTACTTTTACTCAATGGCTCTCACCCCCCTGCCATAACTGTTCATAAATAACCTCTTTTGGCACATTTGACTTTAACTGTTAAGGTACCATTAAACCCAAACAAAACAACTCTCAGTCCCCTCCTATTTCTCTCTGATTGGATCATAGAACTCTTTCATCATAATTCAGCTCAAAATGTTGACCTCCTTCTCATGGGACGATGCTCTTCACCTCTTAAACTGACTATTCTAATGTGTACTTCCACCTCTTAAGTTTGTCCTATGTCTGGAAGCACCTTTTGTTTCTTAAAGTTAGTTTGAGATAAGTTAACCAGATTGCATAATATGATCATTGCTGTTAAGATGCCAAAAGCATCGGGTAAGAATCAATCCTGGACAATGTAGAGGTGATTCTATCCTGGACAATATACAGGTGATTCTATCCTGGCGATATACAGGTGTTTCTATCCTGGACAATGTACAGATGATTCTTTCCTGGACGATATACAGGTGATTCTATCATGGACGTTATACAGGTGATTCTATCATCATGGACAATGGACAGGTGGTTCTATCCTGGACGATATACAGGTGATTCTATCCTGGACGATATACAGGTGATTTTATCATGGTCGATATACAGGTGATTCTATCCTGGACAATATACAAGTGATTTAATCCTGGACAATGTACAGGTGATTCTTTCAGAGTGAACATCTCATAAATATGATTAGAATGACCAGTCTTTAGTCATGTTTGTTTTTTGTAAACTAAATCTGTAGCTTTCTTTTCTCTGTTATCAGGGAAATGCTATTCGATACATGACAAGTCTCATCAACCAGTCTTTCAATCACTTAATAAGTTAATCAATCAATTGGTCAATCAATCAATCATTTAATCAATCAATCAAAGAAGTTTGACAGTTTATTCAATTTGATCATTGTAGGGAGAGCAGATTAATATGTTGTTGCCTTTATCTTTTATCAGATATTTCTGAGTTGGCCAGCAAGTACCAACATGTGCTTGTTGCTGATGAGGGCGCAGAGTACGACAGAGTTATTGAAATCAACCTTGATGAGGTAATTAAGGATTAATTCAGTGGTCAAACAAGTTTATCTTTCATGAAAGAAGACTTTAATAGAAACAAAATGGTGAAAAAAGTACTTCAATATCTTATTCCTTACTACAATATCTTATTCCTTATTATTAGAAGTGACTGGTGTAGTAAGTCTACCTTGGAAGGTTGGCACCCATCCTCACTTTCTTAACAATTGTTAATGTATTGTAAAGAAAATGATTGAACTTTTTTACTATTTGAATAATTTTTCCTCAAACATTTTAAGGTGGTAAATTATAGTTACCCTTACTAGATTCTCGTTCACTACTTTCCTGACATATCCAATGGTTTTAAGCCTCAAAATTGTAGGACAAAATATGATAGAATACATAAAGAATTTGAGGAATCTGAGTTTGTGACTTCACAACTGATTTCAGTCGTTTCTACAAAAATGATTCTGAACTTTAAACCTAAATATCTCCATGACAGAATCAGATTTTAGAATGCTTTTTTCACCATTTTGTTTCTTTCCTAGTCCTCTTTCATATAAAATGAAGATAAAGTAGTCTTCAAGGTGTGTATATATTTTTATTTTGAGACTGAAACAAGTTTTTGCAAGAAAGAGGTCACCCTTATCTGTGTTCATGATGAAGGTAAACATTTGGCTCAGGAAAGAAAGTTACTTGTTACAGCCAGTCAATTTTGTAGCAGATGCATGTGTATTGTTTAAGGATTGGGGAAATGGTAGTAGTTGAAGTTGTTTCAACTTTGTTTTCAAACCTTCAAATTCGTATTTGATTTTTAATTATTTTATTTATTGTTGTTATTTTGTAAACATTTATTTTTATTTTTTGTTGGGGAGGGAGGGGGGGGGGTGGTGATGTTGTTCATTGGTATTTGATTTCCATACTCTGTGGGATTATGAAAATTTGCCCTCCGATGAAAATTGCAGAATGGAGGTTGAAACTGTATTTTGCCCATATAAATTAATATTTGTTATGTTTTATCTCATTGCAGCTTGAACCTCTTATCAATGGACCATTCACTCCAGATTTGGCCAACTCCGTTTCAAAAATTGGTGAGGTAGCAAAGAAGAACAATTGGCCCCTGGAAATTAAAGTTGGTAAGTTACTCAACATGTTTTTCTTTAATACAAAATTTTGTGTATTTCTTTTAAAAACATCCAGTTTAGGATAATGTTAGTCACGGTTGGTTACATATATTTAAAGGGTATATGGACATGTAGAGGTAACGTTAGCTAAATTGCTTTAAAAACTATTAAAATCAGTCCTAGTTTCAAAGACTCATCAAAATTGGTTTAGCGTTTTTTAATATCTCAGCACAAGCTTGCATATTTTATGGAGTTTGTGTTACTTATGTATTACAGGGTGACCTTGGTATTTTTTTATGTAAATCCTTTGTCTTCAAATGTCTATCATATTATGTCTGTCCATTCACACATAACCATATTTAATTCTCCTCTTCCACCCCCTCTCTCTACTTTGTTTATTTTCACCCATGCACCTCCTCTCTCGATCACAGCTTTCTGACTTTTTGTTCTTGTATTTTTCTCATTCTCCCCCGTTTCCTTTCCTTCCTACCTCTAGAATGATCTGACCTCTCAGGCACAATTTGACCCTCGTTGTTGTGGTGCCGTTAAGCCTTCATCAAACAAACAAACACATAACCAATTTTGCATGAATTAAAAACTGATCTACCATAATTCTAAAACTAAAAGTGCTCAGATGATAATACTCTTTCAACCAATGAAGGAAATGCTACATGTCCATAGACAGACCTTTGATACAATAGAAGTGTGGAAGATGTAGATGACCCTTGTGACCTTTACGTAAAGGGTCAGAGAGGATCAGAATAGATGTTCAACCTCTGTGTTTATGACAGTAGACAAGGTGGTGGTGTATTCCAAGTGAGATTTCTTATATAATATCTTCACCATTTTGTTAGCTAGACTATTTGAAGAATAGTTAAGCTATTCTACTACCCTTGGCATCGGTGTGGGTGTCGATATGCGGTTAAATTTTGTGGTTAAAGTTTTCTTAGGTGGTTAAAGGTTTCTTTGTTTGCTGGTTAAAGTTTTTGGATGAGTCTGTTATGATAATGATATTCATGAACATAAAAAGGAATAAGAAGATTAATTTTGGTATAATTAAAAAAAAAAAAAAGATTCTTTGCTTCTAATGAATATTTAATATGATGTTCTGGGTATCAAAAGATATAAGAAGATTAGTCTTGTGAGGAATGAAAAAGCTAAATAAAAGATTCTTCGCCTCCAAAGAATATTTGATAAGATGTCTTGGGTATCGAAAGATATTAGAAGATAAGATAAGTCTTGTGATAAATGAAAAAGCTAAATAAAAGGTTCCTTGCCTCTAAAGATACTTACTAAGATGTTTAGGGTATCAAAAGATATAAGAAGATTCGTTTGGTGAGAAATGAAAAAACCCCAAATAAAAGGTTCCTTGCCTCTACGGAACATTTAATAAGATGTCTTGGGTATCAAAAGGTATAAGAAGATTAGTCTTCTGATGAATGAAAAAACTCAAATAAAAGGCTCCTCGCCTCTAAAGAATATTTAATATGATGTCTTGGGTATGGGTTTTTGGAGTAGTTTTTTGTTATGATAATGACATTCTTGACATGATGATAAAGTAGCTGTAGGAATTAGGATAAGGGTGGGATTTCATGTGGGACAGGGTAGAATTGTATGTAGGGCAGGGTGGGGTGGCATGTTGGTCAGGATACAGTGGCAGGGTGGGTTGGCATGTAGAACAGGGTGGGGCTGGCATGTGGAACAGGATGGGTTGGCATATGTGGAACAGGGTGGGTCGACATGTGGGACAGGGTGGAATGGCATGTGGGACATGTTACCAGGGCGTGATTGTTTCAGTTTCTTGTCAACATAAAACGTAAACATTTCTGGAGTCTTTTCCATGCAATTTATATCTAATAAATGCAAAGTCTGACATCTTTGTCCAGGCAATAAAGCAATAAGGGTAACAACTTTTAAAGTTAAATTCCTTGATAATAAAAGTTCATTTGAACCTAGATAGATACCTAAACACAATAGATACATCCAAAATATATTTGTATTTTTGCTGGGGTGTTCGCAACTCAAAATCACCTTTCATGAATTTTTTAACCATGTCTTTACCTGCTTCTACAGGGTCACATACATGCAAAGAAAGCATACTGTACTCCTTGCTGTATTGATAGCACTATAACTCAAAGCGTGGCATTTTGGCCACAACATCTGCAATTTTGGCAGAAAAAGTGGGTCTTTTTCCGTTCCTGCAAAAACACTGGGACATTCTGCCTGGGACATTCTGCCTGGGACATTCTGTCTTGGACGTTGTTGTACATTCTGTACAACAACGTCCAGGACAATTATTATCACCAGGCATATAGTTGCCCTGAAAATGCTTGAAACATCGTCATCAAACTCAAGTTGTTGAGAAAAGACTCCTCGAGTGACAACTGGGGAAAAACCTGAGGTACAGGTATGATGTTGTTCAATACCTGATGGTGAAAAGGGGGGCTTTCTGCCCAAATTTTCAGAAAACTGGTTTGCACATCGCGTGGCCTCTAAAATTGCTTTTTTTAATGTATTTTGATACTTTTGAAGTTAAAGCAGCGGGCAATAGTTCCGTTTTTGAGGAATCAAAATCGATATCAAAATAATCAAGTCCTTTATCCACCATGTTAATTTTCAATGACTTCGAGGAGAACAATTAGGCCTATCAGATTTTTTCAATTATATCCAGTAAAGTTTTATTCAAACTTAAGTTTTCTTCAAACTTTAGCTAGGTAGTAATTTGAAAACATTTATACTAAAAGTAAGAAGCAATTATACATGTAAGATCTTTTGCAATTATGCCAATAAATTGAAAAAACAGCAATTATGCTATAAGATTAATATGACCCGATGATCTTGCAAATAAGCCACTAAATGAACAACAAGACGAGTAATTATGCAATAAGATAATAAAAGCTTGCAATTATGCAATAAGATAATAAAAGCTTGCAATTATGCCACAATTGAAATAATTGATAATGCCTCAACTGGCAAGTAAGTAACTTACGGCTGGTGTAAACTACAGTCAGCTACAGTACGTATAGGCTAGTGTAATGCAATTTGCCAAGGTGTGCAACACGTATGAGAACACAATAATAAAGCGAGGCTACTCTGAAGAGTACTTACATTACTATGAGGCTTTCTACAGCAGCCCGCTCTCGCATAGTCCCGGAAAATAAGGCATGTGATGAAATGGAATTTTGCTCCTGCTACCATTTTTCTGTATATATTTTCCTCAGTAAGCCCATTCTCTAGCTTTAAATAGTCGAGCATACTGTCCTTCCAACAGTTCTTGTTCCCTTTCTTGTCCTGTGATAAACATTTGTGACCACTGAACGTATTAATTAATATGACCGTGTGATCAACATTTGTGACCACTGAACGTATCAATTAATATGACCGTGTGATCAACATTTGTGACCACTAAACGTATCAATTAATATGACCGTGTGATAAACATTTGTGACCACTGAACGTATCAATTTATATTACCGTGTGATCAACATTTGTGACCACTGAACATATCAATTAATATGACCGTGTGATCAACATTTGTGACCACTGAATATATCAATTAATATAACCGTGTGATCAACATTTGTGATCACTGAATGTATCAATTAATATGACTGTGTGATAAACATTTGTGACAACTGAACGTATCAATTAATATGACTAATTAACATTTGTGACAACTGAACGTATCAATTAATATGACTAATTAACATTTGTGACCACTGAACGTATCAATTAATATGATCTTTTGTATAGGTTTGATTGGAAGCTGCACCAACAGCAGTTATGAAGACATGAGCAGAGCAGCAAGTCTGGCCCAACAAGCTTTGGACAACAATGTCAAGTTCAAGTAGGATTACTCCCTCTTTTGTTCTTTGAAGGATGAATGTTTTCTCAAGCCTTATTAGATCTGATTCTTGCTTAGTTTCCATGGTACTAAGTCGGGATTTGAAAGTAATCCAACCTTACCCCCAAGCCAATGTGGGTTTGACTAATAAAGATGAAGTAACTATTCTTTTCTCATCATGCCTTGCTTGACCTTTTCTCAATTCATTCTTATCCCCATTCAGTTCAATTCTTACTTTTTTTTCTTTTGTGCCATCTTTTTGTACAGAAATACAAGACCTCTGTGGTCTAGCAGTCCTAGCGTGGTTCATGAAATGGCCATGTACATCTCTGTAAAACCTAAGCACTTGAGAAGGAGATGCAAAATACCCACTCTACCTATCTACTTACCAGAAGTTGTTTAGGCCCCCCCCCCAAAAAAAAAATTTGCTTATCACCCTAACCCAGTCGGAAAAGTGATGCAGGCACACATTATTTTTCTTCCGCAAACCAATTCATTTCTGTGGTTTGCAGCATTCTGGATCAGATCAACAACATCAGGTGTAATAATATCGAAAACTAACGGAAGGAAACATTTCTATTTCGTAAAAGTAGAAAGAAACAGAAGTATGGACACTGAATGACTGATCCGAGAGGAAAATACTTTTTAAGATGTAAAAATCTGTTTTTTGTATTTGGCCCTCTTACCTTGTTTGCAATTGTTGGTCTCGGTCTTTGTTATGCTGTTAAACCTAAACATACCTTGAACCTTCTTGGCAAAAAGGATAGATTTTGTTGACTGAAAAGGAAGACACATTTTAAAGTATGTTCATTTTATCCTAAAGGTCAGCTTTCACAGTTACTCCAGGGTCAGAGCAGATTAGGGCCACCATCGAAAGAGATGGACAAGCAAAGGTCCTTAGGGATGCTGGAGGAATTGTGCTGGCCAATGCTTGTGGACCTTGCATCGGTCAATGGGACAGGTACGTTACCATCATCTAGCCAGATGCTAACAAGATAATTTGCTTTTATAAAAAAAAAAAAAGGTTATTTTAATCAGTTAATTTTTAATCACTTACCTTAATTTTTTAAACTTGTTTTCTGATTATGACAAACGATTATTGGATCTTAGTCCCACCCCCATTCAAAATCTAACTGTTAATAAAAAATGTACAAAAGTGTAAAAATCTTGTTTTCAAAGACTGAGATGAAGGACACAAATATTAAGAATAACCGACACATTTTAGCTTTCTTCCCGTTCATACTTCACAAGTTTTGCATACATCAGAAATTCTTCCAACTATATCAGCCAAAAGCTAAATAAGTTTTTTTTAAAGACAATTGTCTGCTCAGAATTGTCTGCTCAGAATTTTCACTGGATAGTAAACAGAAAATTATGTAGCCATCTGTAGACCTTTTAACATTTTCCACAATTTTTTGAAAATATTGAGATGATACTGGTTGGTTCAGTGTAGATCTTTGGACTCCGCCTCTCAGCCAGGAGGCACCAGGCGCAATCCTGGGTCGGGTCGTACAAAAAACTTTGAAAATAGGACATGCTGCTTCTTTGCCTGGCACTGAGCATCAAGCCCTGAAGAAATTGGGCAGAGCAGGGAAATAATGTTGTTAATGACTTGATGCGCTTTTATTGGTTGCACCACAGCGAAGCCTTGTTTAGTGTAATCTGATTGACCAGCTCAATTGGTAGCACACCTACTTTCCAACCGGGAGGTTGTGGGTTAAATTCCTGCTTGAGTCATACCAAAACCTTACAAAAATGGGACCTGTTGCCTTTTCGCTTGGTGCTTAGCATAAGGGATCAGAGCAGGGTAATAGTACAGATTTGTGCACTGTTTGTCGTATGCCGCCTTGGGGTTTTTGCAAGGTGCTTTAAGCATGCATTCTGTGTGGTAAGGCGCTATATTAGAACTGCATATTATTGTTATATACTATATTATTATTATTATTATTGTTATTGTTATTCTTACTGTTATTGTTACTGTTGTTATTATTATTATTATTGTTATTGTAATTATTGTTATTATTATTGTTATTATTATTATTTTTACCATATTATTATTATAATTTTCATTGTTATTATTATTACTACTATATTATTACTATTATTACTACTATATTATTAGTATTACTACTATATTATTACTACTATATTACTACTATATTATTATCATTACTACTATATAATTATTATTACTACTATATTATTATTATAGTACTGAGGACTTGGTTTGTGTGGATGGTTGGCTTCTGTTTTAAGCATTTTGAGAAGGCTGTCTTGTATGCGCTATTTAGGCACCTAAAACATTATTGTTATCTATTTAAGAAAAATGTAAACAATTTCTTGTTTATGAATTCATTTTGATAATCAACAAAAATTGTGTACTTTTAACAATTTTATTTGCTGAGTAGACAAGACGTAAAGAAAGGAGAGAAGAACACAATTGTGACATCATACAACAGGAACTTCACAGGTAGAAATGATGCTAACCCAGCCACACATGCCTTTGTAGCATCACCAGAGGTATGTGATTTTATTGATTTATTGGACCCAATCTGTGGTGGTTTTGTTTAAAGAAATATTCTCCTGAATTTTCATTTTCTTGTAAATGATAGGACAAAGAAACAAATAGGTATCAAAATGTTGATATCTTATTATGTTTTTGACTTTTTACATTTCAAAGATTTTACCAGTCTGACCTCACAGTGTACAGTGTGATGTCTATAAAACAAACAAAAATGTTATTCCTTCAATTAAGAGTGTAGGTCCAGGAGCAGATGGCAAAGAATGATACTGCGTGCATGTTATAGCCCATATCAATATCTAAACAAAAAAGCTTGCAATAGTTGAGATAGAAAGAGGCAATCAATTTTCATAGTAATACATAAAATTGTCTTGGATTTGCCTTTATGACATCACACTGTACACTACAAGATCACGTTTTAACACACTTGTGAAATATATTTGAAATGTAGTAACTCATGGAATAAGATATCAACATTATTTTTTCACCAGTTTGTTTCTTTAGAATTCTTTATCATATATGTAAAAATGAAAATTTGCAGGAATATTCCTTCAATTGGTGGTTATTGCGGTGTTTCAACTGGAAACTGGGTCTCAAGAATGGAAGCCAGTTTTTTTAAACTGGTGACTTGTCCTCAAGACTTGATAACCAGTGCTTTAAAGAAGAAATTAAAGGAATACAATCAAGTTAATAGTGATCACTAGGATTTGCTAATAATTGACCGTATTTCAAACTTTTACTTGGATACTGCTGCAAATCAAGACACAGAGCATGTGATTGTTTTAAAAGAGAATTTCAATTTCTCCTGATATTTTCATAGCAGATTGTTAATTGTTTAAAGGATGCAACGATAGAAACAATTTAAACCAAGAGCACCATGTAATTGTCATTATATTTTGAGTTTATCTGCAAATTAAAGCTGGAATTAAATACACTTGAACCACTATTGTACTAATTTTCTGATTGTAGATTACAACAGCATTAGCCTTGGCGGGTACTCTTGACTTCAATCCAGAGACAGATGAGCTTACGAGCGCTGATGGAAAGAAGTTTAAGCTGAGCAGTCCTTTTGGGGATGAACTTCCCAGTAAGGTAAGGGTACCTTTAATTTCTGCCGGCACATACAGTATCCACATTAAACCAGCATTAGATACATTTATCTTCTTTTTTTTTTTTATAAAATACATTTTTATTTTTATTATTTGCTCATGCTTAAAGGCGCTGGTCTTTAAAAAATGAGGATATGTTTTTCTTGAGTCATGAACACACTTTTTGTGCATGTGATGTTACTGAAAACCTTTGATACAATTGTGCAAATTAATCAAAAGTATTTTTTATGAATAATTAAGACATTTTTCAACAACACTAGTATCAAAAATGAGACATGTGTTATTTCAAAATTTCCTTGACTTAGCAAAACAGATGCCCTCACTTTTTGACTGCGAGCTCCTTTAAGTTCCTTTTTATAGTAGTTTATGCTGCGAGCTCTTTTAATTTCCTTTCCATAGTTCCTTTCCATAGTAGTTTATGCCCTCACTTTTTGACTGCAAGCTTCTTTAAGTTCCTTTCCATAGTAGTTTATGCCCTCACTTTTTGACTGCGAGCTCCTTTAAGTTCCTTTTCATAGTAGTTTATGCCCTCACTTTTTGACTGCGTGCTCCTTTAAGTTCCTTTTCATAGTAGTCTATACTTCATACCTGAGCAGACCTAATGATCTTTAAGGGTGATATCCAAAATTGTATGATGTCATTAACATTTTATACATTTAACAGATTATGAAAATTATGAAAATTATAAAAATTAGATATAAATGACCTGTCTACAGACCACGAGGCCCCGGTTCAATCCTGGGGTGGGTAGACACGCCAGTGCACCACAACTGGTTATCAAATGGACATTGACTTGGTTGTCGATATGTCTGTCCGCACGTCTGTGTTCGTCTTAGAAAGCGCCCGTGATAGCATTTGTGTCTTTGTCCCATTAAAATGTCCAGGAACACTCCAACTGGCCCTGAAGCAGAGTAAGGCCTGTCGAAATAAAAGTTATCTATTTCTTTATTTCCCAAACCACAATACTGCGATCTATTCAACACTCCATACAAGCTGTTCAATGAGCCATGTGATTGATTTCCACTCTACACAAAAGAGTTTTTATTAAGGGGAGCAGCATCTCCCAAGGAGCATGAAATGTCCTTTGAAAAAAGTTAATCTTGTGGAATGATGCGTGTAATTTATAGTTTCAAAATAGCAGAACAAGTTTTTAAGAAGTGTCTGTACTAATGCTGTAAAGTACAATACTCAATGGTGTTAATTATGTCAATTTCTTCAGGGATTTGACCCTGGTGAGGACACCTACCAAGCTCCACCAGAGGATGCTGATGTTCAAGTGAATGTGGACCCGAAAAGAGCCTGAGGTTACAGCTTTTGGAGCCATTCCAGAAGTGGGACGGAAAGGACTTGGAAGATATGGTGTGCCTCATTAAGGTAATTGTTTTTATATTTATACCCAGCGATTCCATGGCAGACATCTTTGAAGTTAAAATACATGTAATTATTACAATTTCTTCATGATATATGCTACTTTATTAAGATAAAATTATCTTCATGCCACCACAGTCTTAAAATATATACTTTTAGAAACTCCTACTCATCCCTCCAGCCTTATTATCCCCATTCACCTACTTGAAGACTCACTTAAGACTATTTTATTTTCTAATTCCCTTTATAACTTCACATCACTTTAACTAAATATATGTTCACCACCATATAGTTTCCACATGGTACCAGGGGTGTTGTACCCTTTTTAATTTTGTCGAACTATACCTTACCCTTTACCACTCCTTTCTCCTGGCTTGGATTGATGTAGTTTGAAGGTTTAGCTCCTGGGTGTGGAGTTTGGGGCTTGTCTGAGCAACTTTTCCATCTCTCTCTGTCTCTTGTTACTGCTGCAGCTTCTCCCCAGTATGATACCTACTCTTTAATTTAATTTTAGTTATTTATATCCAAGGTGTATGTTTAGTGGTCATGCATGTTGATGGTATATAAATGTAAAGAAAGTGTTCAGAAATCTTATCTTGTTATTAAAGAGATATTGAAGCTTAAAGTTTTGGCAGAACTGAGTGAAATCACAAGAGGTGACATGGTCATGACATCATAACCTCACATTCATCAAGGGTCTTTAGGTATTTAATTTTTTTCTGCCCTCCCCCCTCCTCCCCCTCCACCCCCGCCACATGCTAAAAATGTCAAAAATCAATCAATAAATAGGGCCAATTTGTGCTGACACAAAACAATTGTATCAGATGTTTTAAAATGCATTTCCATTCACTAGTTTTAGTGTGTATTTGACCAGATTTTTAAGCAATTTTCTGCCACCACAACCAAGAAAACGCAGGGCTAAGTGAACCCCTGGAACCCCATGCTGAGGTACACACTTCTACATACAATTTTATTTGTAAAAAAATGTCACAGGTCACTTTCACAGTAATTTGTGAAAACTTCAAAATTTGCTAATTACTGAGCTCTCAATTATTCTGTTCTTTTCTATTGACATGTAAACAAATATTATCTAAATTGTTTTTAAATGTATTAAAATCTATGAAAGTAGCAACAGTTTGATCAAACTGGATAAAAAGTTGATCATATTACAATATTCAACTTCCAAGCATTAATATACAAATTTGTATTCTTTGTTTGTGATGGGCAACCATGGCATTTTCTGATATAAATATGGTGTTTTTCAATTTCTTATCACAATTTTTAAAGAGGCAAAAAATCTGATGAAAAGGTGTTGAGTCTTTTCCATCAAATGCCTGCAGGTATAAACATTCTCATTTTTTCAGTGACTGAATTTTGAAAAGAAAGTTCAAGAATTACATAAAGATTTGAGTTCTCTGCCCAGTCATGGCTTTTCCGTTTTCTAAAATTCTTCAAACTTTTATTAGCCATAGCTCAGAGAAACTAAAAGACTTATTTCTTGCAACTTTCTACCCATAAAGTAAAACGCACTCTAAATATACTATTTAACTCAGGACATCAATAGACGTTTGTAAATTGCTCCTTGGATTAAGTTAGTCCACTTATCTTATAAAATTGGTTTTGTGTTTTTTTCTTATTAGGTTCAAGGTAAATGCACAACAGATCACATCAGTGCAGCTGGACCATGGTTGAAATACAGAGGTCATCTGGACAACATCTCCAACAACTTACTTATAACGTATGTCACTGCTTTGACCTGAACGGATCTTGCTCTTATATGCATTTGTATTACATGGTTTTTATGGAGTTGGGAGGGTTGGGACTTTTATGAGTTGGGGCAGGGGGGAGGTATGAATTAGTTGGAAAGGGAAAGTGGGAGTAAAGTGTAGTTGGAAGTGTTACAGGAACGGCCTCTAGCAGAGAAGGTAATCCACACAATTATTGAAATAAAGGCCTGATAGGTCAAGTGTGGTTCATTATTTGACCTTTTTTTGCCATTTTGAGATTCTAATGATAAATTAAGGAGACATTGCAAATATGTAGTTTTATGTGATTGATATGGTAATCATATACTCCTGAAGGGAATCATCATGGGTGTCATCCATAGGTGCTTCTACAGTGTATTTATTTGTGACTTTCGAAAAAGAGCCCTTAATGTGATTTCCCTTCATTGGCATTGACCCTTGCTCATTTTGATTTTTTTAGATAATCTGACATTTGGTCTATGTGGGCAAAAACGATCCAATGGTGAGGAGTGAATGCAGTTTTTGTGCTAAAAAATTTAGTGAAAAGTTTAAGGTATATTTTTATAGGGTAAAAGACAGTAAAAACACTATGATATGTAAATCAAATGAATTAATGATAGAGAATGCATGCACAAACCTTGTACATATTCACCTTACATGATAACAACTATTAAAGAAACCGCAATGGAACATTGATAACATTTCATTGAGGTTTTCATTCTTTCTTCCCTCAGAGCGACAAACAGCGAGAATGGAGAAATGAACAATGTGAGGAATCAACTGACTGGGGAATTTGGACCAGTGCCAGGTACTGCCAGACAATACAAGGTAATGGTCGTCTGCTAAATTAAAAAAAATCAGTCTGGAGCAGTATTGCATGGTTATTAGCATTTGGAATAGTTTCTTAATTCATTAATATTTATTTCAATGTGTAAGATATTAGAATAAGGTTTTGTGAGTGAACTGGTATAACAATATATTTCCAATTTTTGCGTAAACTGATATTAATTGGCAAATCAACCAAACCTCTACTTGCCCAAGTTGCCCACCGAGAAGGAAACATTTGTACTTGCCCTGAAAGTAAATAAGCTTGCCCGTGGACTTCTATTTTGTATGCATGCAACGAATATTTTGCTGAAAACGTAAGTTGTCTATCTAGGCAGGTCAATCAAGTTAATGTCATGGTTTCCCAGATAAGAATTTTGGTTGCCCCGAGCGGTCGGACTCATGATTTGTCGAATGCTGTATTAGTGATATGAAAGTTTGATTGATACCGAGAAATATATGAATAGTTTGGTACGAGAAATACAGTTATAAAAAAAAACATGTGATGAATATGTATGATGAATTCATACTGCAAACATAATTGGTTTTTATGATATATGTTTTTATATCCACAGGCTGACGGACAAGCCTGGGTGGTTGTCGGAGATGAGAACTATGGGGAGGGCAGCAGCAGGGAGCATGCAGCCCTGGAACCAAGGCATCTTGGGGGTAGAGCAATAATTGTGAAGAGCTTTGCACGTATTCATGGTAAGCACCTTTACTATTACCATAGTGTAGTTTCCCCCTTTCTCATCCACAAGGCGCTCCACGGCCTTGTCAGTACCCTCCCCAAGGGGCTTCACGGCCTTGTCGGTACCCTCCTTAAAGTTTCTACCCTCAGATCTGGCTCTCTCCTTGTGCACTGCACCAGGAACACTCAAGCCACCACCCTCCTCACCACCAAAACCCTAGCTAATACTGGTATGGACATAACAGTCACTCCCCATTGTACCTGAGTTCCAGCAAAGGTGTCATCAGAACCAGGGACCTTGCCTATTTGACCAATAAAGACCTCGTGAGGAACTTGCCACCCAACATGTCACTGAGACCCGTCGTCTTATCTCAAGAGAGATGGTGCCAAAACACCCACCATTACCATCTTTCTGACTTTCTCCACACCAACTCTCCCCTCCCACATCACTGCTGGCTAACTGAGAATCCCAGTTGCCCCCACATTTCCAACCCTCTCTGCTGTCATAAGTGCCAGAGGTATGACTATGGAAAAACTCCTGCCACAGCCAAGAGCGCTGTGGTAACTGTGGCGCCACTGATCATGACAGCGCCTCTTGCACCAACACCCCACACTGCACCAATTGCCACGGTGCTCACCCAGCCAACCATCCCTTCTTCTCAAAAGAATGCCCCACCTGGCTTTAAGAAAAACAAAACTAAAAACCCTTAAACCCAGCACCACTTACCCAAAGGCCAGGAAGCAATTCCAAATCTTCCTACTCGAGCACAGTCTCCTCAAACACCAATACACTCACCTCCCCCTTCCAATACAACTAAAACTGACTCACATGCCCAAACTGACCTCAACTGGCTTTTCTTACAGAGTCCTAAGCCCATTGCCTTTGCCAACAACCCAACAAAACCCATTACACAAACCACCTCCACCACCTCTCTCTCCAACCTTCCTTCCTTTTCTAAGACACCTGTCCCCTACCCCAACACCTCAAATGTCATCAAACTCCAGCCAACCAGGCCAACAAACAGCTCATCATCCAAAAACACATGTTGGACACTGAAGAGAACATGGATTGTTCAATTACTGAACCCACCAAACATACTTCTCATCCAATTTTCAAAAACAATTGCTGCCAAAGAAACGGACAGATCCAAAGAAAAAACAAACCAACCCAGACACAACAGATCTTCCTCCAGATAAACCCCTGCTCCTTATGGCGTGCAACAAAACAATTGCAATCACACTCACAACATTATAAATGGAACTCCAGGAGCCTTAAGGCCAACTCGGAAGAAATTGACCTTCTGGCCACCACTTTCAACCCGGTTGTCTTCTGCCTACAAAAAACCTTCTTAAAAACCAATGACCATTATTCCCTCAATAACTTCTTTTGCTACCAATAGGGCGCCGACAGAGCCTGTGGGGCATTTCCATTCTCGTTATACATTATATCCCACACAGCCCTATTCATGTGAACACCGACCTTTTGTATCTCTATCTTCTTCCACAAAACCTTCACTCTTTGCAATATCTATCTCCCCCAACGCCAACATTCAGCCATCCAGCCTTAAGAAGCTCATCTCTCAGTTCCCCTCCCATTTCATCCTTCTTGGTGACTTCACTGCCCACAACCCCCTGTGGGGCTCCAATACCACCATCCCAGAGGCTTCAACAGCACAGCCTCTCCATGCTCAACACTAACTGTCACAGGCTCCCTCACCTGTATTGACCTGTCTATCTGTTCCCCCAACCTCCTTGATTTTAGCTGGAAGGTCACTGCTGACCTCTGTGGTAGTGACCCAACCCCTGGTTCACCAATGACTGCAAAACTGCCATCAAGAACACAAAAAAAGCCCTCAGAAACATCAAAACAAACCTGACCACCCACAACCTCAACCTCTTTCACATGAGTTATGCCAAAGCCAGGTGCACTATCAAGGACAGTAAAACGAACACTTGGAACAACTTCATCTCTTCTCTCACCACCAACACCCCTGCTAAGTAGATTTGGAGTATGGTTAACAGCTTCCACGGCAGGACGGTCAAGTCTCCCATCTCTCCTGGAATGGTAATCTTCTCACCGGGAAAAAGGATATTGCTAACAACCTCGTCAGCAACATCTCATTCTTGACCAACTACCCCAATGCTTTCAAACTCAAAAAGCTGTGACGAAACCGGGAGTATAACCTTTCCCTCCGACAACATTGAGAGCTACAAACACACTCATCTCATCCTATCTGAATTAAAGCAAGCCATTCAAGATGCTGGCTGCACCTCCAAGGGCCCAGGTAACATCCCCTACCAGTTCCTGAAACACATCCCCAACAAAGCTACCGCTACCCTTACCATCCTCAACCACATTTGGTCCTCACACTTTTTTCCTCCTATCTGAAGACAGCTATCATCACCCCCTTCCCCAAATCGAGGAAGGACAGCACCGACCCCTCTAGCTACCGCCCCATTGCCCTCACCTGCTGTCTCTGTAAAATTATTGAAAGGATCAATAATTAACCAGAGACTAAACTGCTTCCTTGAGACCAAGAGAATCTTCTCCCCTCACCAAAGCACCTTCCGGAAACATCACAATACCTTGGACCAGTTAATCACGCTTGACACCGCTATCCGGGAATCCTTCGCAAAAAAGGAACACCTCATTACCATCTTTTTTAACTTTGATAAAGCTTTCGACACTTCTTGGAAATACGGCATTACCCGCAAGCTTCACACCCTCGGCCTTAAGAGGCCACCTCCCCATCTTTATCAAAAACTTCCTCTCACCCAGGCAGTTCTCAGTTCGTATTGGCCATCCACTCTCCAACCGGTACCCCCAAGAAAAGGGCATCCCCCAAGGCAGCATCCTTTCTTATACTCTCTTCAACCTGAGCATTAACAGCATTGTGGACAACCTTGGCCCCCAGCATTAAATGTGGATGATTTTACTATCCTGTACACTTCCCCTAGCTTTTCTCTTGTCGAAAATAGGCTCCAACTTAGCCTCCACTGGCTGCAAGACTGTTACAACAATAACAGTTTTAAATTCTCCAAAGACAGTATGCATGCCCCTCTGTCATTTCAACAACCTCCACCCCAACCCGAACCTTGTGCTCAATGGCAGTTGCATCCCTAAAGTTGACCACACAAAGTCCCTTGGTCTCACCCTAGACCCCAAGCTCCCTATAAGCAACACATCACCAACCTGAAACAGAAATGCAACAGCTCCTCAACATTCTCTGCCTCTTTCCAACACCACTTGGGGTGCAAACCCTCACACTGCAAACCCTCACACTGTCCTCAAAATCGTCAAGCTAACCATTCGTGCCAAGCTTGGCTACGGCAATATTGTCTACTGTGCCGCTCACAACTTTTACCTCAACCACATCAACACCATCCAAAATGAGGGCTTTGCCTTGCTGCCTACAGGACCTCCCCTATCACCAGCCTTCATATTGAAGCCAACAAACCCCCTTTCCTGCTAAGGTGTAGAAAGCTTATCCTTTTCTATGCCTTTATAGAAAATAAAACCAACCCCCAAAACCCTGTCTACAACCTCATTAGGTATCCCAATTTCTCCACTCTCTCTAATAGGACTAAATCCTTTTCCCCTCTCTTCAGATTATGCATCAAATCCGACCTCCACCATCTCGGCATCCACCCCACCACTCTTGGCACCTTTTTCTGGCCCACATCTCCTCCCCTTCACCCCATCCATCTACCTGGGCTTTTCCACTCATCACAAAACCCAAATCCACCCTAATCTCTTCATCAACCTCCACAACCAAATCAAAGACCAACTCTCAAACTACCCCCCCAACTATACTGATGACTTCAAGGAAGGTGACGAGACAGCTGCTACCGTCATCCAAGACATCAATCACCCTCAGTAGCAGGCTTCCCAACTACTGGTCCATCTTCTCATCCGAGGCCAAGCCATCCTACTCACCCTCAACTATATTGAGTACTCCCTGCTCAGCCACTTTGCCATCTTCTCAGACTGCAAATCTGTCCTTACTTCTTTACTCAGCCTAAAGTGGGATAGCCTCACGTCCCACTTTCTCCGTAAAGTCATTTTGGCCCCCTTCTCCCTCCCTCCTCTGCAGGAAAAGTATTATTTTCTTCTGGATACACAGCCATGTTGGCATCCCTGGCAATGACAGAGCTGATTCAGCCACTAAGCTTGCCCTCAACCTCCTTCCTACCCAGTTTCCCAGAACCCTTTCTGACATTAAACCGCTTATCGCTTTCCTTGTTCGTGACTGCTGGCAAACCTCATGGGACTTCCAAATTGATAACAAACTCCATTCCGACCAAACCCACCATCCACATTCTGTCCCGTATTGACAACGTCCACATTACTCGCCTTAAAATAGATCACACCCACCTCACTCACTCCCATCTCCTTACTGGCTTCCCCACCCCTCTGCAACAATTGCCATTGCCCCATCACAGTCCACCACATCCTGCTTGCCTGCCCCCTCCTCTTTCGATCCCAGCTTCTTAGCTCTTAGCCCCTGTACTTCTCTCAGACTCCTCTGTTTTCTTTTCTTCCTACCTCTGGAATGATTTACCCTCTCAGGCACAATTTGACCCTTGCTGTTGCGGTGCTGTTAAACCCTCATCAAAGAAACAAAAAAAGAATTATTCACAAAGGTAAATAATTCGTGATAGCAATGTTTTTTTTTAAAGTGGCACAAAAATATGTTGCAGACAATGGCTAGATGTGACAAAATGAGGGCGCTTGATAATTTTGTCTCTTTACAAACATTAATCAACATCCTATAAAGAGCAAAAAGGTAATCGGCACAATTAATAAACATATGTATTGCTTTAAAAATTACTTCTGTAAACTGGCCCAAAAATAAGCTCCTTTAGCTATAATATTTTCAACAAACGAAATGGGAGCCATGTAGTGGTTGAATAATCAGTTAATGCAAGTCATTTTCAGTTGAGGGAACCTGGGAAAGTTCCCCCATTTCTCTCCTCATTTCATGTCACCACTAATTGATTATATGACATGCAAATTGTATTTTTTTGTTGTTAAAGTATCTTGTTGTCAGAGAGCTGTAAGCTTCAAAGAATAGACCCTTGGCGTTGGCGTCGGTGTCTGGTTAAAGTTTTTGGTTAAAGTTTTCTTTGTTTGCTGGCTAAAGTTGTTTGCTGGCTAAAGTTTTGGATGAGTCTGTTATGATAATGACATTCCTGAACATGAATAGGAATTAGAAGATTAGTCTTGGGATGAATGAAAAATCCAAATTAAAGTTTCTTCGCTTTAAAGAATATTTAATAAGATGTCTTGGGTATCAAAAGATATGAGAAGATTAGTCTTCTGATGAATGAAAAAACCCAAATAAAAGGTTACTCGCCTCTATGGAATATTTAATAAGATGTCTTGGGTATCAAAAGATATCAGCAGATTAGTCTTGTGATAAATAAAAAAAAACAAATAAAAGGCTCCTCGCCTCTATAAAAGAATATTTAATAAAGATGTCTTGGGTATGGGTTTTTGGAGTAGTTTTTTGTTATGATAATGACATTCTTGACATGATGATAAAGTAGCTGTAGGAATTAGGATAAAGGTGGGATTTTATGCGGGACAGGGTGGAATTGTATGTAGGGCAGGGTGGGGTGGCATGTTGATCAGAATGCGTTGGCATGTTGGACAGGGTGGGTTGGCATGTAGAACAGGTTGGTTTGGCATGTGGAACAGGGTGGGTTGGCATGTAGAACAGGGTAGTTTGGCATGTGGAACAGGATGGGTTGGCATGTAGAACAGGATGGGTTGGTATATGTAGAACTTGGTGCGTTGGCTTGTAGAACAGGGTGGGTGGGCATGTGGATCAGGGTGGATTGGCATATGTGGAACAGGGTGGGTCGACATGTGGGACAGGGTCAAATGGCATGTGGAACATGTGGTGGGGTGTCACCTGGATTTCAGTTGTGATGGCATGGGATGATATTTCGGACAGGTTGGGATGGAATGTGGACAGGCTGGAATGTGCATTATTAGCAGTGAGGGGATTTGTATTGTTTCCAATGTCTAGTTTGTCATACATTAAGCAATATTGTTTTGCATAATTTTGCTTTAATGTATTGTACATTTTTCATGCTGCTTGACTCTGTTTGACACATATTTTCTTAAATTGGAAGTTGTATTACAGTCCAGGATGTAGTTCTGGGAATTTGTAGGGGTTGGGGGAGGTACAGGTTGGAAAGAGGGCTTAATGACATTCTTTCATTGACATTGGCAGTCAGAACCTCTCCTTTCTTTGTTGTTCAATTGATAGAACTAAAAGAAGGTATTATAGTTATAAAGACTGCTAGCTTTGACATGTTTTCTGAGTTATTGGTGATGGTAATCGTGAGCATTTTTTTGTCTTAAAAATATCTGGGAAAACTCAAAGATATTTTGAAGCTTGTAGTAACAATGTGAAAATTAACAACGCAAATGAAAATATAAGTGCACCTTTCAAAGCTCAAGTAATTTTAAATTATCCACCCCTGCTACCATATTTCTGTATATAATTTCCTCGTTACGCCCATTCTCTAGCTTCGAATAGTGGAGCATCCTGTCCTTCCGACAGTTCTTGTTTTTTTGTGAAAATGGTTAATGTTGATGGTTAAAGTCAAATTTCTTCAAGTCAAGTCACAAAGTAGAAAAAAAAGGGTCCACTTATTCCAAGTCAGTGACTGAGTCAACAACAACGTAGTGGTTTGATTTTCAGGTATAAATGTGTTTTTAACCTGAAGTTTTTAAAACAATTTTGGAGAGTTTCCTCCTTTTGACTGGTGGAGATTCATGCTTGTTATATTATTCCATTTATATTTATTGTTGCTTTTTTTTAACGTTTTTTACCACGTGAATGCTATTTGTCAGAATTCTGATGTGTTGCATTATCAGGGTTTTTGAATTTAGGCAGGTCATTGCAAAAGTAATTTTAATGAGACAGAATTTACCACCAAACTCTGAACTTATTTTAACTGATGACAAATTCTTATCAGAAAAAAAAAGAGAAACAAAATTCATATTTGTTTTAATTTCTTCCGATCTTAGAAACAAACCTGAAGAAGCAAGGAATGCTGCCATTGACCTTTGCTGAAACATCAGACTATGATAAGGTCAGACCTGATGACAGAATATCCATCCTCAACCTCCAGCAATTTATACCAGGACAGGTGAGATATGATTGAATTTATGCAAATTAATGTTAATTTATTCACGTATGAGGATTGTCAAAATTCCCCCTCCCAGGCACTTAAGACAGTTAAATATTTGTGTGGACATTCAACTCCCATGTACAGCACCCATGTTGGGAAACCCAAACCCCCACATGCACAACTCATTAGAAGGTGAATTGTGATTGAATTTATGCAAATTAATGTTAATTTATTTATGTAAGAAGATTGTCAAAATGCCCCCTCCCAGGCACTTGAGACAGTTAAATATTTGTGTGGACATTCAACTTCCATGTACAGCACCCATGCTGGGAAACTGAAACCCCCACATGCACAACTCATTAGAATGTGAAATTATGAGTAGAGAAGGATTTTCAATTTTTTAAATAGTATATTTTAATTAATGGCAGACAAAATTTTGGAAATTTGTAATATATGTAAAATATGTGTATGACCACTTCACTCTTTATGTATTTTTATACCCTTTCTTTCAGCCTCTCACTTGTCGACTGAAGCACAGCGACGGTAGCACAGATGAAATTCTTCTTAATCACACATTTAACGAAGGCCAGATTGCATGGTTCAAAGCTGGTAGCGCCCTCAACAGAATGCGAGAAATAAAATCGTAACCGTGACCACCGAACTTCAGAAAAATATATAGAAAATATTAGCTTTCATTTCTGAATTTGCATATTACTGTTGTGCTACCAATCCTTTACTTGTATGAAATATAAAATGGTAGAATTGAAATAAGAATGTCATGTTTGGAGGATTAAGATGGATATTTTTGGAGTGCAAGGAACCAAATGAAAGTAAATGCAAGAAGGAATGTTATATGCAGTTTGTGTTATCTCACAGGTGTGGTTATGTTGTGCTGGAATGGAAGTGTACCTATAACTTGTAGTGACTTACGGTTGTAGTTAAATATATGAGATTGTCTGCCTGTTTATACACAGAGTACTGTAAAGTAGTCACACTTCTTGTATTTATGAGGGCAGAAAGAAACAGATCTTGGAATATTCCATTGAGAGATATTGAGCTTTAAAAGTTTTTTCAAAATGATTTGTAGAAAGTCCACAGTGATGCCATACTGTTCCTTCCTCGCAATTGTTAGGGCATCTTTATTGAAAATTAATGTACGCGATTAAAATTACGAATTGAATTTTTTTGCAGAATTAAGCCACCTATGTTATATTGTTGTAGCCATTTAGTTACTAATAGTATCAATCACCTTGTGTCACAGGTTGGGTACCGGCGGCCGACAGCAAGACAGGTTAAATAAGCTCTTAACGAGACTACAATTCCAAAACAACTCTGAAAAAATGATACTATTTGCAAGAGTATAATTCCTTACTTGCTTGATCAACATAATAGACGAATGACATACATAGATGAAATATACAAGAAAATATGATAAACCAACTACAAGTGTATCCAAGACCTTTTGTCAACGCCTCTTGCTATGTTTGACAGCAGAAGTGGGTGGAGTCATAGATTTGATGGTTGAAATTTCCCTATCGCTACTAATGGTTCCATCTTTGTAGCGTCTTAAGGATTTGCTCACATGAATTAATTAATTTATCGGCTTCTCTTGCGACTTCGAAGAGCTTTGGATAAAATAGTATGTGTACTGCCTCACTAGGTTAAATTTAGATGCAATAATTCTGTCAGCTTGTGCTACGTTAATCCCTGTGGAATCGGGTTAGCTAAAACTGGTGCTGTACCGCAAAAAGCCCTGGGGAGAAATGTAAAACAATTTGTCTACTACAGGTTTTATATATCAAAGACACCATAATATTTTGTACGGTTTTAAGGGTTTTTGCTTAAGATAAAACAATAACATCAACATCTTTCAAACTAGTTCTGTGCTGACACAGAAATCCTAAATGGACATATAAATAGACTCCGCCTTTTCTTTAATAATCGGACACACCCCTAAAACAAAACCACGTACCCAACATGCAACTCATCCACACCCATATTAATACATTCTTCAATACACATAATTAACTCGTAATTTTAATTGCATAGAATTCTGGTTATAAACTTGTACTTTGTGTTAACTTAATTCGTTCCCCTACTAAGAACTTACTTGCTTCTCAGGATAAACCTAACTCATTCCCAAACCTCTGTAATTTCTGAAGAGGTCTTGACAATATCTTATCCAAAAAAAGTTGTCCCTACAATCTCAAAACCACATCAACATATACTTAAAATTCACAACGCATATATTACAAAATTAGAATACTAATTCGTGACGTCATAACTTGACATTCCAGGAGTGTAGCTCACAAACCACTACAAACCCTCTTACTTTACCATTGGACCAGGCATTCATGGCGTCGCCCGTTATACTCAAATTTTGTCCCCACCCCTCATTTGGTGACCTAAAATATAGTCCTGCATTCTAGGTATACCTATACTCTCAAGTTTCAGATATATGACAAATCAACAATTTACCTTCTACATGACGTCATTATCTCTAAGCATCTTGCTAGAATTAATTACCCCCTATATCTTATCATGCAAAACCCTATATCTAGATTATACAAAAGTTACTCATGGAATAATGAAAAAGGATGTTTTAGATGCTATGCCTGGGCGTTGAACCTTAGGTGCCACCTCGACTCTCAACGTCGAAAAATTACTCTCGTGGAGTTTATCCTCAACGACAAAATTACAAAATACTCCAAAGTTACTCATTTTCAGTCCTCAATGAAAGAAACGGCAAACTTTATGTCAATGACATTATGTGCCCTCAACGACCCAAATTGGTTGGCAAACCTCAGCACTACCTCATGACACACAGACACACCCTTCTCAGTTGGAGATGTTAAGCAACTGCCTAACCTGACTTATTTGGTTGAGTATGCCCTACAACCCAACAAAGCCCTTATGTAACAAATATTTTGCTTACCAGAAGGAAGGTATGTAAACTATGCTGAATTGGGCGCTACAAACTTTTATCTTAACATGGACTAAATTAATTTTGTACCTCACTTGTGACACCTTGACCTTGGTGGAATAAGTGCACATTGCATAACATGGGGACCACAATACATGATTAGTTGTAGCACATTGCATAACATGGGGACCACAATACATGATTAGTTGTGAATTGATTGGTCACGTATTGGGTGTGGTTGATATTCATTGGTCTATTTCAAAATAACAGAGAAGTCTGATCATACTTGGTGATAAATATTTATGATGAGGAGAATATTCTTAAGTTTTCTTGGTGGTGCTTGGTGTAGAAACATTACATTTTCAGTTTGTTTTGATGTGCATAATTGCTGTGTGGTTATTTGTTGTGTATTCCTGCTCATTAAAGGCCGTAACACACCGAACGCTACGTGGCGAGCGATATTTTAGATAATTATACAGAAAACAATTATTATAAGATGCTTTGACTTTTTGCTTACACACAATAAAGTTTATATTTGAGGCTTTCTGGTGATACTGGAAAATTTGCTAGAAATGCTTTTTGTTCAAACTAGAAAAATTCGCTTTAGTGGGGCGCAGTTTTCTGTCGCGACGCAAATTTTGCTATAATGGGCGTAGAAACGCCCTTTCAATCAATTTTCAGTTATCATCTGAATAGCCATACGATGACAATCCATCTATGAAAACAAGAGGTCAAAATGTTTCTTTTTCTTTGTTTTATTCAATTTTGTTTAAAAAACTGCTCGCCGTGTTCGCTCGGTGTGTCACGACCTTAACACTTCAAAGTTCCAGTGATTGCAAAAGATTCCACATGAGCACTCTATCAATGTTTAGTTATGTTTCTAGAATTAAATATTTTTAGTCAGAAGCTTTCTTTGTTAAGTTGGGTGACGGTTAATATATTTATGCCCTATTGCAGTCTTTTACTTGGTCAGACATGGACACATTTTTTGTCGGACATGGACACATTCTTTGTCGGACATGGACACAGCAATCCATTTCCTGATTCAGATTGCACTCATAAATCCCCAGATCAATAAAATTGGTACCATATTGTAATCCTGAAATAATAAATTTGCGTGTCACAATTGTAAATGAGAATTTTATCCTTTTTAATGTTAAAATGTAGATTGACTTCATGATACTGTGATCCTGTTTCCATTATTCGCACAAACTTTTGCTAGGGGGAAAATGCTGCCTTTGGAAGGTGTGTGTATGGGGGAGGGGGGTTGGCTTTTGGGGTATGGGGAAAACATTTGCTTGGGGAATACTCGTCTCCCGTTGATGGTGATTCAGTGTTCTCCTGTTTAGATTTTAAAGACCATTTATTCTTACATTTTTGGTCACAACAAGAATGGTCTTCTTAAATTGTGTAGGGGCAACATTAGCTCAATTGCTTTCAAAAGAGATACAAACGATGAAAAATCAAAATGACATTGTTTCAGGTTCTTTACCACACCCCACCCAAATTCTTTCAGGAATAGACTTCTGCAATAGACTTTCTCCTCATTTTCTGTCACTAAGATATATTGATCTGTTCGCCCACTCAAGCTGTTACAAACTCATAAGTAAATGGAATACTCTTCAAGGTTGAATCATTCTTGACTAAAAAGTTGTTTCCAAAACTCAAAACCTGTTCTACACCACATTTTAAACTTGTGGGCTATGCAACTCTTAATTCCAGAGACAGATTAGCATTATCAAGTCAAATCCATTTTTCCCCTTCAGAAAAGTATGAGTATTATCTAAATTCGTGTAGATGATTTTTGAAAGTACATCAGCACTCGTCTGGAACACATTTTAGCATCATGACCCAGTTACATGCAGCTGCAGAATGTTTTCAACAAAAGATAATTTGCCACTCAGCAAATATTGAAATGAAAGCTATGAGGAATTGAATTAAGTAATTGGTTAAGGCATTTAGATGCTTGGAAAAAATGTTCTGTTGAAGTTGTGTGTAATCAGAATATAGGTCAGATATTGCCATGGAAATTAAAATGGAGTCTGGTTTATAGTTTTAAGCAGTGTATGTAATGGTACAAGGTATTGGTCGGTTCCCTCTTGTGGTTGTAGGTTTCAGTTGAGTTTTGACTTACGAGAAGTTGTAGAACTTGTCTTTTAAACAATACTTGTGGAATATTTTATTGAAATGATAAGTTAAAATGAAGTAAAATGTTTTGTGCCATGAAGATGTACAGATTTTTCTCTTTTAAAGTTGAAATTGTGAAATATTTTACAACTTCAAAATGAACTAGCTAGTAGATAATGTGAAATGTTTCTACTTTTTAATCATTATGGTAAAGTTTTTCATTTTTAAAAATGGTGGAATTGTCATATAAATTTTATTCTGTCATCTAGTAGTTTGGCAAAGGTTAGTATGAAAAGTAATCAAAAGTGGCCTAACGTTTGCGTGCTGTTTATCAAATGGGTGTGACTTTGATACTAAATTGATTTAGATATCAATATTTAATTAGTGTTTAGATGCCTTGTTGGTGAGCATGCGAAGCATAATGCGAATCTATGTAATGGCGATTTCGTCCATCTGGCCAGCCATAGTTTTTTCTGAGATTTCCTCAGAAATGTTAACGTTTTTTGAGAATTCCTCAGAAAATGTTAAAGTTTCTTTAAGAGTTCATCAGAAAAAGTTAATATCCTTATGGAAGGTGAGAATTTCCTTACAAAATGTTAGTTTTTCAGACACTTAATACAGATTGAAGACTAGTTTCCTTAAAAAGTCTACAAAACATTTGATATTTCCTTAAAAGATAACTGTAAAAGGATATAATTTTCCAATATTTTCAGAGATCCTCAAGTGTCTCTCTCGTTGCACTAGAGATATAAAATCTTTAAAATATTTGGGCACCAAACAGTTATATCAGGCATGAACTCCGCCTTTATTATTGTGGTCATTTGCATAAAGTTGCTACAGTATATGAACTGACCAGACTTTTTTTATTTAGTATGCCCAGTCAGGGAGTGTGACAGGATGTGAAATGTATTTGGACATTAAGAGGGATGCTATGTGGGACATGTATGGGGGCCATGCGGGACATAGGATATATATACCATGTGGTATTCATCAAGGGCTATATCAGGCATAAAAAATTTTTTTGACTCCGCCTTTTTTTCTTATTCAACAGGTCATTTGCATATAAGTTATTAAATGAACTGACACATGCATAGTATGCTCAATCATGGACTGATAGTTAGAATGAGACTTCTTATGGAGCCTATGGATATCATGTGGGATGCCATGTGAGACATACTGTATGGTGGAATGCCATGTGGGAGATATCGTGGAATGCCATGTGGGACAAGGAATGGGGTGTCATGTGTAACATGGGATGCCATGGGACTTAGTGTGAGATGCCATTTTTATAATTGGCCTGGTCTTATGATATGGGTGTCATTTTTCATGGGCATGCGAACCATGATGGTATTTACCATTCTAGTTTTATATAGTACAGATGGTAGCTATGCATTAACTAAAATTACACATCGGATTAAGGTACAGAATACAGTATGTTTAAACAGAAAATACAGTAAAGAAACAGAAGGTATTGAATGATTGGCTTAAAGTTTATGCATTTACAGAAATTATAGAAACGGTAAAGAAAATATCTTGTTGGCTTTCTTTTTCTTGTCATTGACTTTAACATTTAAGGAGTTGGCATCCAAAAAGTGAGGGCGTATTTTTCTTGTGTCTCAAGAATATTCGAACATACTTTTTGTGCATGTTATTGATACTGAAAACATTTGAAACTACTGTTCAAAATTATCATTTTTTTTTTATTTTGTATATTTCAGTAATTTTTAACAACACAAGTATCTAAATCAGATCTGTGTTTTTCCGAAATTCCCTCGTCTTGGCCAAAAGTATGCCCTCACTTTTTGACTGAAAACTCCTTAAAGGAGTTCTGTAAAAGATTGTTGAAAGGAGGGAAGAGCTGATGTCTGTAGCGCCTATCCTCAAAACTGTCATTTGCCATCATGTGCTTGCCACATGTACTTGCCATCATGTACTTGCCATCATGTACTTGCCATCATGTACTTGTCACCATGTACTTGCCATCATGTACTTGCCATCATGTATTTGCCACCATGTACTTGCCATCATGTACTTGCCACCATGTACTTGCCATCATGTACTTGCCACCATGTACTTTCCACCATGTACTTTCCACCATGTACTTCCCACCATGTACTTTCCACCATGTACTTGCTACCATGTACTTGCCCATGTACTTGCCCATCATGTACTACTTGCCACCATGTACTTGCCACCATGTACTTGCCATCATGTACTTGCCATCATGTACTTGCCACCATGTACTTGCCATCATGTACTTGCCACCATGTACTTGCCACATGTACTTGCCACCATGTACTTGCCATCATGTACTTGCCATCATGTACATGCCACCATGTACTTGCCATCATGTACTTGCCACATGTATTTGCCATCATGTACTTGCAATCATGTACTTGCAATCATGTCATCATGATCAATCTTAAAAAAAAGTTTTTAAAAGAAAAGGATTAATAAGGTTGGTCTTTTATATTCATTCTTTCATTTCAAATATTGCCGGGATTGAGGGTGCAAGGGGGACATTTCCACACGTTTGGGGAGTTTACCCCACTATTTTTTCATATCTATATCTTTTTTGTGATGATTGATTTTAGGGTGGTTATATCCCCCCCCCCCCCTCACCTCCCCCTTTCACCTACCCCCTCCTTTCTCCTTACACACACACACTTTCGGTGGGCACATGCTTTTCAAAGAATAACTGCAATGCTTTAAAACATTTTTATCTCAAAATCTTGAGGCAGAATTGTTTTGGTTGATTTTCACCAAAAAAGTATGCAAACTTTATCTGATGGTTTTTTTGTGTGGAAATAACATGCATAAGACATGTAACCCTGAGGCACTATGTACTGGCAAAAGCAATTATGATTTTCAAGATGCTGGTTTGTCATGCAAATTACTTTATTCAAACAAAAGCCCTCAGGACAAAACCAGTTACGTTTGACATTTCGTGCAATTGTTTGGTGTTGTCTGGGATGATTACCTTGCTGTTAAGTGCAACAAAAAAGTTTATGCACAGTAATACAGGCAATTGTATAACGTCTGTAAAAAGACTGTTATTCATCCAATTTAGATCGTCATCTTCAATATACACATTTGCAAAAGCTGTTTCTCTGCATTGCTAGTCGTCTCGATTAGTGGAGTGTTTCTGTGCATTGCCAGTCGTCTCGATTAGTGGAGTATTTCTGCGCATTGCTAGTCGTCTCGATTAATGGGATGTTTCTGCGCATTGCTAGTTGTCCCGATTAGTGGGGTTTTTCTGTGCATTGCCAGCCGTCTCGATTAGTGGGGTTTTTCTGTGCATTGCTAGTCGTCTCGATTAATGGGATGTTTCTGCGCATTGCTAGTTGTCTCGATTAGTGGGCTGTTTCTGCGCATTGCTAGTCGTCTCCATTAATTGGGTGTTTCTGCGCATTGCTAGTCGTCTCAATTAACAGGATGTTTCTGCGCATTGCTAGCCATCTCGATTAGTGGAGTATCTGCGCATTGCTAGTCGTCTACATTAACTGGGTGTTTCTACGCATTGCTAGTCGTCTACATTAACTGGGTGTTTCTGCGCATTGCTAGTCGTCTACATTAATTGGGTGTTTCTGCGCATTGCTAGCCGTCTACATTAATTGGGTGTTTCTGCGCATTGCTAGCCGTTTCGATTAGTGGGCTGTTTCTGCGCATTGCTAGTCATCTCCATTAGTTGGGTGTTTCTGCGCATTGCTAGTTGTCTCAATTAACAGGAGCCGTCTCGATTAGTGGAGTGTATCTGCGCCTTGCTAGTCGTCTACATTAATTGGGTGTTTCTACGCATTGCTAGTCGTCTACATTAATTGGGTGTTTCTGCGCATTGCTATTTGTCTACATTTATTTAGTGTTTCTGCGCATTGCTACTCGTCTACATTAATTGGGTGTTTCTGCACATTGCTAGCCGTCTCGATTAGTGGAGTGTATCTGCGCATTGCTAGTCGTCTACATTAATTGGGTGTTTCTGCGCATTGCTAGTCGTCTCCATTAATTAGGTGTTTCTGCGCATTGCTAGTCGTCTACAATAATTGGGTGTTTCTGCGCATTGCTAGCCATCTCAATTAACAGGATGTTTCTGCGCATTGCTAGCCGTCTTGATAAGTGGAGTGTTTCTGCGCATTGCTAGTCGTCTACATTAATTGGGTGTTTCTGTGCATTGCATGTCGTCTCCATTAATTGGGTGTCTCTGGGCATTGCCAGTCGTCTCCATTAGTTGAATGTTTCTGCGCATTGCTAGTCGTCTGAATCTGAATCAGTTAAGTCGGTTAAAATCCTACAAGAGGACATGAACGCCAACCGAGCGTAAAAAGTATGAGTAAAAAAAAAATATATATATATATAAAAAAAACTAGTCTCCATTACTTGGGTGTTATCTACCTACTGTGGTGTAGCGGTTATCATACCTGTCTACAGACCACGAGGCCCCGGGTTCAATCCTAGGGTGGGTAGACACGCCAGTGCACCACAACTGGTTATCAAAGGCCGTGGACATTGACTTGGTTGTCGATGTTATGTCTGTCCGTACGTCATACCTGTGTTCGCGTCCGGGTCGTATTAAGCGTTTCGTGATAGCATTTGTACTACCATAACCGAATACGCAGGCGACGACCCCGTCATTGTAATTGTGTGTTCAACTCTCTCTCTCTCTATTTGGGTGTTTCTGCACATTGCTAGCCGTTTTGCCGGGTGTTTTTCAGGAGAATTGTAAATTATCATAAAACGCAAAAAGCCAAGTCAGTTTGAAAAAAGCCATACTAATCAAGATATAAAACCAAATTTTGAAAGGGATTGACCACTGGCGGCGGGGCTTTTAGTCAAATGTACTGAAAAGCAAACAAATGTTTATACCATAAGCCGTATGGGACCGTCTTACTCAGTGACTTTTTGCCCGATTCGAAAAACTATTGCGAAGGTAAACTAGCAATGAATCTGTGAATAAACAATTAATTTTCAGCAATGGTTTCACCAGAGCTTTTGGCCCATTTGTTGTTTTTTTTCATTTTCTGGCAGGCTCTTCGATTTTCGGGAAATTTTAGCGAATTTTAGGGTATCTTCTTCAATTTTCAGCTTTCCTTAAAATCCTACCAATTTTCATCAATTTTGGGGATTTTTTTTGTAATTTTCAGCAATTTTATTGGATATTAGGGAAATTTCCTTTATTTTCCGGCAGGTTTTTCTATTTTCGCGAATGTTTTGGTTAATTTTTCTCAATATCCTAATAGGAAGTTTTCCTTAATTTTCCGGGCAATGTTCGGAACATTTCTTTCATTGTCTTCAATTTTCAGGAAATTTTCTTCATTTTTCGGACAGATTTCGATTTTGGGGAAATTTGAGCGTGTATTTTGGGCCAATTTCGGGAAATTTTCTTCCAATTGTTAGGAAGTTTAATTAATTTACATGCACTTTTCAGACAATTTTCTTCGATTTTCGAAACAATTTCTTCCATTTCCGGGCAGTTTTTCGCTTTTGGGGAAACGTCCTTTAATTATCAGGAAATCCAGCCTAGTCGGTCATGATTCCAACAAATCACTGATTTAAAAAGTAAATTTTACAGTTTTACCTCTCTGCCTGACTATATAAGATCAGTGCTCAAATATCATATTGTCATCATCATGCCGTGTCGGGAGGGCATAACATGACCTCAATATTAGGGAGCTTTTCTTAATTTTCGAGAAAGTTCCTTCATGATTTTGCCCGACTAGATGGGTATCCGGCCGGCAGTAGGGCGTCTCCAGTACCCCTTTCCCATCCCTCCCTCGTACGGCCATGTACACAACTTCAATTTCCTTCATTTTCGGGAAAATGTTCGGGACATTTTCTTCAATTTTCAATATTTTAAATAACCAAAATTTGAAAAAAATTTACAACATGCCAAATATCACGTCTGAATGTCATCAGAAAATTAGTCTATTACTGTCTTTTTATTCTGCATGAATATTTTTGAGAAAAGGCCAAACTTAAGCCAAATAATACTTTTTGTGGCCAAATAAGTCTTTCTTTGCGGCCAAACATGTCTCAACAAATCCATAAAAAATCTCAAACAAGCAATTTTTTCAAATTTGACTTCTGAAAAGCAATATACATGATAGACCAAGCCTAATAAAAAAAGTTCATCACAGCAAGTGTTACAACAACATTCTCATATCTACGCACCGCACACTATCACCTTTCAGTCTTTTCTGTGATATAGTTTACCCTCTCTGGCACAAGGATTTGTGACATTGAACCATTGTTTATGTTGGGAGATGTAATGATAAAAGTATAGCTTCATAAAGTTACTGAGAATTACACGTCTCTGTGCGCTCAGATCAAGCACCAAACAATTAAATGCAACGTTTCTGATTGGTTACAAGGGCGGATCCAAAGGAGGGTCAGGACCCCCTTTTTATAATTTCACCAACACAATTTTAAGACTTAGGCCATACCTTTTCATGACTTGACCTTGAAGTACAATACTTGGACCTCCCTTTATGGAAATCCTGGATCCGTTCCTGGGTTGTAATGGCTGAATGTATTAAGGTCCATAGCTCAATAGGTAGGAACGAGACGAGAAAGAGGAAGGGGGTGAACCATCAAAATTTTGTAGGGGCAAAAAACCTATCAAAATCATCAAACACATTTTTAGACAAAACTATTTTGAGGAAAAAGTTGCTTATTGTGAGGAAAAAACCCGAATATTTTCAGGAAAACCTTTGAATATTTTAAAGATAATCCTCAAAAATTGGGAAAAACTTTTGAAAGTTTTGGGAAAATGTCGTATATTTTTAGGAAAAAGTTCGGGAATTCTTAAAAAATACTTTGAGGAAGCATTCGGATATTTTGAGGATAACCCTCGAAACTTTTCAGGAAAATGTAAGATATTCTGAGGTAAAACTTCGGAAATTTTGGGGAAATATCGTATACTTGTAGAAAATATTTCGAGAATTTTGAGGAAATAGGGGCCTACTTCAGATTTTTTTGGAAACTTTGGATATTTTGAAGAAATCTTCGGAAATTTGGAGGAAAAAATAAAATATTTTGATGAAGAACTTCGGAAATTTGAGGAATAAGTCGCAAATTTGTTAACTTTAAACTGCTAAGTAGACCTAACTTAAAGATTTAATATTTGGAAATGTTGTGATCCTTTTTCCTAAGATGACTTTCATCAGATTACTAAAACAATCCAACACACTGATTTTTCTGTTGTGCAAATTTTGTCAATTTTTGGCCAGGGGGAAATTTCCCGTGCCCCCTCCCCTGCCTCTCCTTTAACAACGCCACTGTACTAATGACCACCCCCGCATTTTTTTTCTTAGAAAAAAGGAAACAGCTTGCTTCTTTTTACTATCCAGGAAGCAACTACTTCCGCTAGTTCCCCGTAAAATATAATTTATCCACCGCATTTTTCAGGAAGCAATCTGCACTACGAGTATAACTGAATGAGGAATTCAAATCAAACATGCAAACGCCATTTACGAGCATTTAGAGTTTTGATTCCTGCCTACTTGTTCTTGAAGAGCAAACAAATTCTCTGGTTCCTCACAGGGATGCCCACATGATCAGATTCAGGACTAGAAGAATGGATGCCGACTTCCTAAGAGTAAATGTTTTCAACTTTTTTTTTCAAAAATAAATCGAAATCTTTAAACTGTTAAAGCTTGACTGCCCTTGAAAGGGTGGCAATATACAATGTATTTAAGCAATTTCCCACAGCTCTGTTCTCATCTATAATTTTCTTGTGTTTTCCCCCATTTTCTTTTGCATCCAATAGTTTAAAACAAACAAAATGTATTTAAAAATACAATTCTGCTTTCTGTCCAATTTAAAGAAGATACTGTATTGGTTCTGTGAGGCATTACGACACTTTGGCCCACCACTTATTTTGTTTTTTGTAACACTGGTGTACCACCCTTCATATGTTTTACACAAACGAACAAAATAAAAAGTTAACAGGTAAATAAGATTTATTCCAAATTTTCTTCGACTGGGTACACCAGTAATCGTTTTGCGAAGAATTCAAATAAATATTGTTAGGGGCAGGCACGTAGCCAGAAATTTAAAGGGTCGAGGGGGCGATCTCTATCTGAAAAATAATTATAACCTGAGTGACCGGACCAAATGAGATTCTCTAACTTCTGTGCAGATCATTCAACAACAACAAAAATGACATTCGGCAAAGAAAGGCGGTGGAAGGGGGGAGGCGCGGATCCCACGGCTTCCCCTTGGGTACGTGCCTGATTAGGGGCATAACAATTTTATTTTACATCGCACTTGCGATATATAGGTGTTTAAGACCCACTTGAAAATCGTGCAAATTGTATGTCTAAAAATGTAAATATGTATGGAAATAAATTCATATGTACGTTAATCTATAACCTACGTTATTTTATTAAAAGAAATATGGGCTGCGTTTATACTTCTCCTGAACAAATTTGTTTAGAAACGTTTCCATACACAACACGTTTCCATACGCGACACGTTTCCATACGCGACACGTTTCCATACGCGACACGTTTCCATACGCGACACGTTTCCATACGCGACACGTGTCCATACGCGACACGGTTCCATACGCGACACGGTTCCATACGCGACGCGGTTCCATACGCGACACGGTTCCATACGCGACACGTTTCCATACGCGACACGTTTCCACGACACGTTTCCATACGCGACACGTTTCCATACACGACACGTTTCCATACACGACACGTTTCCATACACGACACTTTTCCATACACGACACGTTTCCATACACGACACGTTTCCATACACGACACGTTTCCATACACGACACGTTTCCATACACGACACGTTTATACACGACATGTTTCCATACACGACACGTTTCCATACACGACACGTTCCCATACACGACACGTTTCCGTACACGACACATTTCCATATATGAATCGTTGAAATACACGAATCGTTGAAATACACGAATCGTTAAAATACACGAATCGTTGAAATACACGAATCGTTGAAATACACGAATCGTTGAAATATGATTGTATTTCTTTTAATTCCAAAAGTTATACATTACAATAATTTGCATTACTCTATAAAACAATTCAAATTAAATAAAAATTTAAACACAAAATAAACCATCAGGTATTCATTTCATTTTTCTTACGCCATAATTTTCGGAGGGCCTTTGAATCGGATACAATTTTCTCAAGTTGATAGAGTTATCATCCTGAAGAAAGATACATATGGCATTAGGCTGTTGGTAATTACAGTCTTCAGCTATGGGTACAATAAAATACAGCACATGTGATACTTGTGTTTTCTTCACACGTACATACTGAAGCAATCTGACAGTTACGTCTTCTTCCTGTCCAGTGTAAATTACTTCCATACGACATTACCACAAAGTTTGAATTTTGTCGTTGAATAGCAATCTATCACAAGCAGAGATGTCGGAATCACAGGGGGCAATGGCCTCCTTGCCCTAGAGTTAGGGGAAAGTGGGGGGGGGGCAGTGGTGCCCTGTTAAAGGTTTGGGGTTGACGGAGGTAGGAGCTCCCTTTTGAAAGTAGAAAATGAACCGGGCAGGAGGTGTCCTTTTGAAACTTATATGAATTTAAAGGTTCCCCCAACTTTTCGAAAACTGATCAAAGTGCCCCTTTTTGAAAATGAAAAGCGCCCATCAATTACTGTCAAAAAAGTGCATTCGCTTGATTTTCTGCCCCTTGCCCAGAGTTCCTTCCGATAACCCTAATCACAAGCCAACATTGAACAGAAAACTCCCACACAAAATAGAAAATATATTTCGTTATTTTCCTTATAAAGCATGGACTTGTAAGGCCATGAACTCTGGATCAGCCACTGTTGAAGGTGGTTTGCTTCTACAAACAAAATAAATACTGAAACAGGTGTCTCCAGTATAGCGTATATTCAGCTTCCAAAATGGATGTGGGGGGCGTGGGGTCCAACATTTATGAAAGTGTTTGTAAGGGAAGAGGGTGGAGGGAGGGTACGAATCCCATTCCGCTGAAGGTACGCCAGTGGTCGTTTTGCGAAATTGTAATCTACGGGGTCTCCCTACTATGCAACTTGCAGGAATATGACATTGTGAAGAATTTCACATTTCCTTTTGGTATTTATTTGAGACCTACTTGAAAATCGTGCAAAGTATGTCTCAAAATCTAAACATATATAAAAACAAATTTATGTTAATGTATACGTGTTAATTATATTATCCCTAAATGTTCATGTAATTATTTTAAATTTGCATTAAAGCAAACGAAGTATCTTGTACGGCGTATAATACTTTTCGTTATAAATGTCCTCTCAATAACTTATCAAAATACATTGCTACAGGTTTATTTTTCCCCGAACGAATTTAGTTAGAGTCGTTCCTATACAAAAATCGTTAAAGTACGCCATACTAATAATTTTGCTTCATTTTGATATACAAAGATTGAATCTATTTTTATTCCAAAGGTATACATTACAATAATTTGCAGACTGTAATCCAATACAATTTACAATGATGAGAAAATTGAAACACAAAATAAACCATCATTGGAATTCATTTCATTTTTCAGAGGGGCCTTTATTCGGATACAATTTTCTCAGGTTGATAGAATTATTATCCTGAAGAAAGGTGTTACATTAGGTGATTACAGTCTTCAGCTATAGGTACAATAAAACACAACACCTGTGATACTTTTTTTCCTTTCACGCGTACATACTGAAACAATCTGGCTCACTAGTAGTCATTCCAGTGCATGTTAATCACAGCGGCATAACCAATATGGGAAGGTGGTTGGGGGATGTTCTGCAATGAAATTCTGCCTCCAAATCGATGTCAAAAATATTGAAGCTTAGGTTGTTATAAGATCTTTGACCCTTCCAAAATTACAGAACGCCCCCTTAAATTCGAAATCTGACAATGGTCAGCTGTATACCAGTGTTATGACCATTATCACAATTTTAAGGGATCGCAGCCTCACCTGGGGAAACAACCATGTTACAACAAAAGGTAATACACATCGTACAAAATACAATTTGGAATTGGTAGGTACTGGGTTAATTCCCGGGGTGCTTCGTTTATGTATTTTAAAGGTGAACCGTGAAGGGCAGTGGAAGGGGGAAAGGGAGGGGGGGGGGGGGGGGCGGTACACCCCAACTTACTTTGAGATTCACGCTTTTCCCTTGTTCTCTGTCAGTGTTTTACGGACACTTATTTGTTTTTTACCTTTATGGATAGATATAACATTATGGGAAGAAGCAACCCTAAAATTCGGAAGCCTAACATTATGGGTAGAATCAAGCCTCGAATTTCAAAACGTGACATTATTAGAGAAGCAAGCCCTAAATTTTGAAACCTGACATATGGGATGAAGCAACCCATAAATATCAAAACCTGATATATGGGATAAAGCAACCCTTACATTTTGAAATCTGACATATTGGATGAAGCAAGCCCTAAAGTTTGAAACTTAACATATGGGATGAAGCAACCCTTAAATATCGAAACCTGACATATGGGATGAAGCAACCCTTAAATATCAAAACCTGACATATTGGATAAAGCAACCCTTAAATATCAAAACCTGATATATGGGATAAAGCAACCCTTACATTTTGAAATCTGACATATTGGATGAAGCAAGCCCTAAAGTTTGAAACTTAACATATGGGATGAAGCAACCCTTAAATATCGAAACCTGACATATGGGATAAAGCAACCCTTACATTTTAAAACCTGACATATGGAATAAAGCAGCCTTTAAATATCGAAACCTGACATATGGGATGAAGCAGCCCTTAAATATCGAAACCTGACATACTGACATATGGGATGAAGCAGCCCTTAAATATCGAAACCTTACATATGGGATAAAGCAACCCTTACATTTTAAAACCTGACATATGGGATGAGGCAACCCTTAAATATCGAAACCTGACATATTGGATGAAGCAACCCTTACATTTTAAAACCTGACATATAGGATGAAGCAACCCTTACATTTTTAAATCTGACATATGGGATAGAGCAACCCTTACATTTTGAAACCTGACATATGGGATGAAGCAACCCTTACATTTTGAAACCTGACATATGGGATGAAGCAATTTTGAAACGTGACTTTATGAGAGGAAGCAAGCCCTAAATTTTTAAACCTAACATATGGAATAAGGAGCAAGGCTCGAATTTGTAAACCTGACATATGAAGCAAGGATGAAGCATCCTTTAATTTTTAAAGCTGACATATGGGATAAAGCAACCCTTACATTTTGAAACCTGACATATGGGATAAGGAGCAACCATTACATTTTGAAACCTGACATATGGGATGAAGCAAGCCTTACATTTTGAAACCTGACATATGGGATAAGGAGCAACCATTACATTTTGAAATCTGACATATGAGACAAAGCAACCCTTACATTTTGAAACCTGACATATGGGATGAAGCAATTTTAAAACTTGACATATGGGATAAAGCAACCTTTAAAATTTGAAACATGCATGACCTGATGACATTTTGAGGAGAAGCAACGTACCCTTAAATTTGGCAAGTTATAGCTGATAAAAGATGAAGATTGTTTGAGTTCACGACATATGACATGGTGTCGAAGGTCATGTGTGAATATGCTAACGACGTAGGCTTACTCTACATATATGAATATTCATGAGGTCTAGGATATACAATGCAATGTAATTTCTTTAGTTTCTTTATACTTTGATTCGGTCTTATTCAGAAATCATACCTTTTTCATGATCAGGGAAAAGATTAAAGAACATATGGAGAGGTATTCCTCTCTGACATTGAAGTTTGATATAAATATGCACAACTAGGCCAATTCAATCAGCTGTACACTGACTAATTGGTTTCCGTGAGTTTTTCCCATTTCACCAAACCACTCTTTTGTTATTGTAGATTGTAATGCAATTTAATCAACACTGCCTTAACGTGTCCGTAGACCGTAATAGAAGAGCTTAGATATCAAAAATGCAACCAGACGCATCTTTATCATTAATGCATGAAACTTCATGAGTCAATGCAATGCGTAACTGACAAGCGATATTCCATTGATACTGTATTCACTATTGTTGGTAGATTATCCCAAAGCATCGTAAAAGCCAAATCATTTTCATTAAAAGCCCGATCAATTTTTTAAAAGCCAAACTGTAACCAAGTCAAGAAATTATTCCAAATTGTGAAGGGGATCGGCCACTGGAGAATACAGAAGCTTTTCTGGGAGGGCTCAAATGTACTGAAAAAAATATCACGTGATCTAAATATCATCAGAAAATTAAGTTTTTACTTTCTTTTTATTTTCCATTAAAGCCTTTGTCAAAATGCCAGAATGAAACCAAATAAGATATTTTACAATAAAAAAAGCCAAAAAACAAACAAGCAAGCCAATTGATCACATTCAATAAAAAGCTAAGAAAAAGGAAGCTAAATCTTCCGAGTCATTGGGCTCATAGAGCCGGTGCTTATGGGTTTTAATGGCGCAAGTGTATGAAAGTACATGACTCTCCTGAACGCCAGTCCATCGCAGATTAACTTCTCAGCAGTTTTGGTACTCATTTTACAGCTGAGTGGACTGTAGCAAGGAAAGTAAAGTGTCTTGCTCAAGGACACAATGCAGTGCTCACGATGAGAATCGAACCCGGTACCTTTCGAATACGAGCTTGATTCCTTATCCACTGAGCCACTGCACCTCTAAAAATCAATAAAGAGAAAGTCACATTATATTTTGTGTGGCGAAACAAATCTAAAAAGGCGACATAAATAAATGCCAAATTTTCAGAAAAATTCATAGACCTATACCTTTTTTTTGCGGTCAAAACAAGTCTCAAGAAAGTATTTTTTCTTCCAAATTGACTTCTAAAAAGTCAATATACCAACAACCTTGCACAATCAACTTGTGACCACAGAGATGGCAAAGTATAAATCAAACAATAGCAGAAGTACCCCCTCGCAAGATGCGCTACGCTTGTTCAACACGGCGTATAGTCCATCTTGTTTTGATGATCATTTATAGGCCAATTATCGTGTTTAGGTGGAAATTAATTTTTCCAATTTTAATCTGTCCACTAGTCCAACAAGCAATGGATATTTGGAATTAGAATTTATGGTATCTATAACTGTTTACAAACATTATAAAGAGATGAACAAAGTCTTGGATAATTGACCACGTACTGTAACAACACGACTAATCTTCAATGTTCAAATTATTTTCTTCAAAATGACACAAATAGTGCAATCAAAAACTTGTTGGAATATCATGTACAGCTTCCACCATTATATAGCAATAAATGGCTAAATAGCGCTTGGCTATACGGTATGGTGAGCTCAGCTTTTCGGCAACTCTTGATATATCGGCAGCTGATGCTTAATGGTTGGTTTTAGGGTCATTTTAGTTCATTTTAATTTTAATATTATTTTGTTTTATTTTTTTGTTCTTTTTCTTTAAATTAATTCATTCGCATTCTAATCAATTTCAAGTTCAATATGTTTGTCTTTAGTCTTATCGTTTTTCATGTCTTCCATATAAAATCTTGTGTCAAATTTTATTATCCATCTACATATTTCTATGTATGGAGCCTCATTAGCTCATGTAAGATTAGTAAAGTGTTAATTGATCAACCTATACGAATGTAATGAATAACTAATTGATAACAAAATTAAGTAATCAAGACACCAATCAATTGGTGCAATTAACGTTGGATTCTCAATGAAACATGTTTTGCTCTTCATTCACGCATCAAGATTAATTAGCCGTACCCAAGATTAGGTGGAAATGTAAATGGAAAATCGAAAACACATTTTCACCATGTTCCAAGGCTGAATTTTAGAACAAAAATACCAAAAATTGTAAATGCGTCAAAAAATTAGTAAATTGTATAGCAATAAATCGAGAACTAAAAATACTATATTTACAATTTAAAGATTGCTCTACTCGTCTGCTCGTAAGTGTGTGCTCATTTTAGTAGAAATTGAATGAGAATTGATAAAGCTGTTTAGTGGCGTAGTTAGGCACTGGCATTGGCGTGGAAGGAGGAGGGGGTGGGGCAAGAGTGGTGCAGAGTTACATTTTGCGGGAGCGAGATTAATGATGCAATGAAAAATTACACTATATTCTGTAATTTCATTTGGGGCAACAGGGCAGGGCCTCTGAAAGGGGGGCCCATCCCCTCCTGCCACCTCTGGCTACGCCCCTGTACCTGTCTATAATTGGCATTTGCCATTTTGTGCACGTGACTCGCTTCTTTGTTCTGCTTTTTGTAAGTGATTAAATGCACGTCACCTGTTTCCGACGTACGATTTTTCACTTTTGCATGACATGTAGTCAATGAATAAATTATTAACCAATCAATGATCAATCGATCTGTTAAACCGAGTGAGTATAAGACTATACATGTTGTGCACTTCGATACATGAGAGTTTCGTTTTCCGCATGGGAAATAACCAAAATAAGGAAAGATTCGTTAGAAATCCCTTGAATGCGCCAATTTTTTGATTGATTTTCATCGTCCAATTACACCTTATTTAGCTTACCGCTCAGACTCCACCTTTTTTCAATTACGAAACTGTGATTTCAACTGCTTCAATTAACTCTAAGCTTGATTCTTCCACTTGCGCGTTTGGCGTGATATGGGTAATAACTTATTACGTGATAGGTACTAGAATCAGGCTAGGTCCGGTTCTGTCCTGGACTATCAACATGATTAACAAACACACAAATGAGGCTTAACCAGTTAACTGGGAGATTTGATAACACAAAACAAGTAGATTGTGTAATTGTAATTTAAATTATAAACTTCTTTACACAATTTCTAATGCCACAAATGCGAATATATTCAAGCTTTCTGAATAGACTGTCCTTTTTTCTTTTCGCATGGGAAATAATCAGAATAAGAAAAGATTCGTCAGAAACTACCCTTTGAATGTGCCAATTTTTCGATTGATTTTCATCGTCCAATTACACCTTAGTTTATCTTATCGCTCAGACTTCACTCCTTTTTCAATCACGAAACTGCGATTTCAACTGCTTCAATTAACTCTAAGCTTGATTCCCGCACTCGCTCTTTTGGCGTGATATAGGTAGCATCTTATTACGTGATAGGTACTAGAACGTTTTAAAATTTGACCGACGTTTTTCATAGATTCAGTTATATGAGCTATTTTTGAGTACCTGGGGTATAAAGGTACCTGGATCCAACGAAAAACAATCAAAACTGTATTGAGATGATGTCAGTGTAATTGAAACGTGCATCGATCAACTTTTCTTTTTTTTTAGAGAATTTTTGAGCATTTTGTTAGTTGTTCAAATGCTACAGATTTTCTCTTATTTATGTTACATTTGGATTTCATTTGGCAATTAAAGGTAAGATTGTCCTCTATATTTTGTTTTCTATTTTTTTTCAAAATTGTTATAACAATTTTTGCAAGGTTTGTAAAATGTAATCTTAATGTTATACGTTATTTCGAAGAATGTAATTGCAGAAAATAAACAAATATATATTTTCAGATTTTAGAGATGTTAAAAAAAGGAAAAAGTACGATTTTTCCAATTTCAGTGAGAATTTTCCGGAACTGCAGAAAATGGTAATTTGATTAAGTAGCTGCTTCTACGTATCATATCTTAGTCCGCAGTCTACTTAAAAAGTTGGATGAACAACACATTATCTATTTACTCATCTCAAACCGAATAGAGTATTTCTATTCTTTTATTTCATTACGTATATATAATATACATAACGTACCTTTTTAAACAGTATAGAATGTGTATCAAAAGGGGTAGATATCAAGACAACATCATGTGTTTCAAAATAAAAAATACTTCTGCTCTATGGTGACTAGTTTCAAAACGTTTTTCCCACCCCTGGGTCAAGTAGTTTCAGGTCCGTAGCCAGAATTTTCCATAGGGTGTGCGTTTCTAAAGTTGATCAACTTTTACAATGATATAGAACAGATTTTGGTACCATGGTAGTCGATGGAGAGGGAGTGGGAAGGTTGGCAAAGCGCAAACGTACCCATTGCACACCCAGCACACGGGCCTTAGAAGTTTTTGTATTTGAATAATGCTACTGCTAAATGTCTCTGACTGTGATGAGAAAAGTTTATGCAATTATCATACAAATGCACCTAAAATGTATCAAAAACTCTCAAATAGAGTGCGGTGGTTTATAAATAAACAAATGAAAGTTAATAGATCCTTTGTGCTTACAAAATATGTGGTTTTGAGGAAGTTGTATATTTCTGGTCCTATTGTAAGCCCTATAAAGGTGAACCAGGGATACTGTTATGACCTTTTCTACAATTTTTCTGTGTGTGTAAAAAGATCAAGAATAATTTAAAACAAATACGTCCTTCTTTCGCTTGTTAACAAAACCATTCAATTGGGACATCATCATCATTTCCCGCCTCACGATACGCCCCTTTGATACTTTGTTTAATAACCTTTTACTGTTAGCCTAACGCAATCTGGTATACCAAAATATTGATGGTTTGGGGGAACTTAATTCTTATGGGCAGCGTGGGAGAAACTTTTAATTCAATCAAATAAAAGATTTTTAATGCAATGAAGGCCACCATGTACACATAATGCACTACGCGACCCACGTCGCGACCACTGTGTAGACGAACTTGAATCATTGAACTACAGATTATGTATGAATTTGATAGCAGAAACTACACAAAATCATTATAACAAACAAACTTTTCCATTTCCATTTCGAGAACATAGAGTTAAAGGCCATCTATCGTGATTAAAATGTGGCTGCGTACAATTTATTCCAAAACAATACTGATTGGCCTATCAATGAAAGTGCACACTATACCATTGTGTTTCTACCAATCAAAACACAGGATTAGAATTTCATTTACCTCGTAACGTTAGCAGTTAGAGACGACGACTGGCCTTTAAATGACAAGGTTTACTAAGCAAATTCTCCCCTTTGGGCTGGAAATATTTACACTTAAACCTTTTATCAACACTTTCATTTTATTTTATTAGTGCAAATCAAATAAGTGTTACCCTGTAATTGCTCGTAATTGGCATTGTTGATCAACACTAATGGCTCCTCTCTCTCTCTCTATCCATATATATATATATATATATATATATATATATATATATATATATATATATATATATATATATATATATATATATATATATATATATATATATATATATATATATATATATATATATATATATATATATATATATATATATATATATATATATATATATATATATATATATATATATATATATATATATATATATATATATATATATATATATATATATATATATATATATATATATATATATATATATATATATATATATATATATATATATATATATATATATATATATATATATATATATATATATATATATATATATATATATATATATATATATATATATATATATATATATATATATATATATATATATATATATATATATATATTTATATAAATATATATATATATATATATATATATATATATATATATATATATATATATATATATATATATATATATATATATATATATATATATATATATATATATATATATATATATATATATATATATATATATATATATATTTATATAAAATATATATATATATATATATATATATATATATATATATATATATATATATATATATATATATATATATATATATATATATATATATATATATATATATATATATATATATATATATATATATATATATATATATATATATTGTGTAAGATCTTATAAATCATTTGTTCTAGAATCACTAACAATAACGAATAGGCCTTCTGTCAGACTGTAATATCCTTAAAATGAAGCCTAGGTTTCACCCGAACTGATGGTTGGGTGTCTTTCGAATTCTCAAAACGCCATTCCCAGCAGCTAGCCTTTTCATAGATACGGATTAAGATATGTCATATGAATAAAACTTGCCAAAGAAGTTCATTAAAGGTTCATTTCATCCTTATTGCAACTCGATTAAATCTTAATTGCAGGGGAGACTGAGCAATAGCAGATTTAATTGGTGAAAGAAGGCTGATTCATGTTGAAAATCAATTTTATCCTGGCAAAAGATTTTTGAATTTGATTCCGAATGGCCATAGTAATATTCAATTGATTTAAACGAAAGGATTCATGTATGTTGAAAGAAAAACATGTACTTACTTAACTTCGATAGGTAGGATCATAAAAGTAGAATCACGCTGGTTGATTGGTATCATTGGTTGTTTACGATAGGCGTTTACCTTATATATAGCATGATTTTTGCCAATTAAGCTTTAAAACAACACACATTTAACAATCTTTTGCTGTAAATTGTCCCGCCTTTTTCTTATTGCAACAAGAAATCACAATCACCAAATGAACCAAACATTTAAAAAACACCGGCACTGATTTAAAGAAATTGTGGATTTCAAGGATTGCTTAAGGAGCTGGCCGTAATTATCATCCCAAACAAAGGGGGATGGGGGGGGGGGGAGTTTCTTCTTATCCAAAATAGTGGGGGACAAGAGGCAAATTCTCCCCCAAATGTACTGATTTTTTCAATCCTACGAAAATGTGAGGGAGACATGTCCCCCTGTTCCCCCGGGATTACGGCCCTACTTCAGAAGATACAAGAACAAAATCATACTTACATAGCAGAGCTGGGAAACATTTGCAAATTGGAAAAATTAAGAAGGCTCTATGGGAAATAGATCCTAATAAGGTACATGCTTTCTACTTTAAAAGAAATAGTGTAGGACATATTTCCTACCCCATGCAGTCTGGCAGTTATGTGTGTGTATAATTAAATCGTTTCGTTTTAGAAGCTATCATTTAATATCCAGTATAAGCAAAGGTAAATAACTCCGCCTCTTCAAAACTCAGGTATACGCACCCGGGGATAGCACCTCGTAAGAACCCTTGTTGTTATGTACTTCATCATACTCAAATTAACATATTACGCTCCGTGAAACAAGCGTCATTTATTGTTTTATGAACATCCAGTAGCGCGCATTTTACAGGACGAGTGCAGTAAATAAACAACAGGTGTCATAGCTACAAAGTAGCCATTAAGTTGAATGCTTTACAGTTTTCCTTGAAATTTGTCCAGACAAGGTTGTATACACATGATCATTCTAAATAAAGGCCCAAACCTTTAACATGTGCATTCTTTTTTGTAGTTCAATAACGACAAGCTGTTACTCTAATTCTATTGTGATTCCATTCAACAAAATTGTAATGTAACATTTGGTATTCGCATGCATTTGAGCCGTTTCATCCGTCCATTTTTAGCCTATTCGTTTAATGTGAGAGGAAGCATAAACCGTAAAGAATAAATCCCAAGCTTTTCCTATAATATTGATGGTTTACTGTAAGCTATCATCCTCGGAATGTTAATTGCTTTATCGCATCCATGAACCCTGCAGTTATGGCAATTTCAATTTCAATGTCTTTCATCTTACCACTTTAACCACGCTGCCGAATACATTTTATTGTACCTACAGTCTGAAATAACGTGTTTTATTTTTTCTTCAAATGACATGCCGAGGCGTGAAGACGTGCAGGCTCAGTGCTTTGAGAAGCATTGCTTCAGTGAAAGCTTATCACTGTTATTGTAGTTGATTTCTCCTTTCTGCAGCAAGTATTGAAATACACGTATTTTGAATCATCATTTAAGATACACTATGTAGAGTTATATTCTAAAAATATAAAACTTATAAATAAATAAAAAATAAGAGGTGGGGGAAGGGGGTTCAAAGTAAACAGTGAGGGATTTTGGTAGAGATATGTGGTAGCTCTGTCGATCATAAGCTAGAGAATACTAAAGCAAAATAGAAAATGGAAATATTAGCTTATATAAATATGTAAAATTAAATATTTGTATGGGTAATCTCTGAAAATCATAGGCTTATATAATGTTGGAATAACATCCTTTTTCACATCAATCTTCTTTCCTAGACGAATTGCCCCCTCCCCAGAGCCCATTAAATTTCAGTAAATGTTAACAAGAAGGTCATCCATCTTCCTAAACACCCCTCCTCCTAAACACCCCTCCTCCTAAACACCCATGCTCAGTAGTACACTAATGTGTTAGCTAGTCTTTTTCAGAGGCAAATCATGATGCGGTATTCACATTTTGGGTATTTGTATTATTAATAGATAAAAGCTAAATAAGGCATCTCTATTTTCAGCCTCGTATAAAGGCTTTGTTGTGAATAGAATAAACCTTTAATTTCCCTACAATATTGATGGTATTCTGTAAGCCATCCTCAGTCGGGCATTAATTGCCTTATCGTACCCCTGCAGCTCTGCAGTTATAATTTTTTTTTTTTTTTTTTTGCCTTTTTGCAAACTGATGTAACCGTGACTTTTAAAATTACGTGGAGAGGGAAACAGAGCCACATATCCCTTTTATTTTGGTTGCTTTAACCTGTCAGCAATGTATGTTGCGCTATAAATGTACACAAATTTCATGACTTTATATCTAGGACTAGGCCAGTTTTGAAATTTCCTTACCCCAGCCAAGGAAAACAATAATTTATCACTTTCTAATATTCAGAATTGTAATATAATCACGATTTGTGATGGTCAATTGCAAAGTGAAAGGTAAAAAAGTAATTGTTCAAATTACAACAAATACTCCTGCAGTTTGTAATGCAGAGGACCATATACCAGTTCAATTTGATATTAAACATTTTTTCAGTAGACACATATTTCTTCAGTGTGTGACCCTTAATTACAAGAAAGCAGAAACCGTACAAATACGTTTGACATTTTCCCTAAAATATCATTTTTCCATTTTCTACAGCAGTAGTAGGGCGTAATAGTGGCCATTAGTTAACGTTTGTTTGTTAACGCGCTCAAGCTTGCCTCAATTGGCAAATGAATAAGAACTGGGAGTTCGAACTTTTTGTACACATTATTGACATGGCATCCCATTTTAATCCAGAATTTAATAAAACTATCAAATCAACCATTTGACTGTATATATGCAACCCATATATCCGCTCATGTTCCGCCTACCCGCAATTTTGATAGTCAGTATTCTGTCCGTTGATACCCCTACCTATATACCCATTCAGGCCTATACAGTGTTTAAGCTCTTTGACCTGACTACTGTGTATTTTATTCGTAAGACTTCTTAAAATATTTATATCAAACTTAAATATATTCTTGTCCTTTATGTGTGTATTTTATACGTGCAGGTACTTGCCTATGTCGATGTATTGAACGTGTGAACAATGTCGGTGAATAGTCTTACCTGTCTATTTTTGAATGTGTTAATGTGCGTAAGCGATCTTTTTATGTATGATTAATGTGCATTCTTGCATTCTTGTTATGCTGTCTTTTACCTTCTTAACTCTTATCTCATACGGTTGAAAGTGAAATTGTGTTACGATGCATACTATGCTAAAATCGATTTAAAAGGTACCTTGTCCATCAAGGACGGAAATCGCATATCTTTCAGCTAACAATCTTATTCCGAACAATTTCTTTTTTATTTCGACTTTTTTGTTGTTTCAACTGTTGATTTCGGTTATCACCAGCATGAAATGGTTCGTATAAACATACTCAAAGATAATTATTTAGAAAATTAGTTTTATGGATGAAAGCGATGAAAAGTAAATAGGCGTAACACCTTAACATCAGTACGTCAGAGACATCAGTACTTAACAATAACAGACCAGAACCAGCGATTGCGTAATTTGTATGAAAATGAAATTAGCATACGCTTTTTGTGTATTCGTATTTCTTTGGAAGCGTTTGGTCTTTAAACAATAACCTGAGCGCTGTTTTTGTCAATATTCCCATTCTAAATCTAACCACTATACAGTTAAGTGGAGAACCTGGTCGAGACTGAAGCTTTACAAGTTTCTACACAGTTTGAAGTAAGAAATTTCACTCTGAGTTCTGATTATTCTCTTTTCTCCAAATTGTCTTACAAGACATTCTCTTCAAGTATTTATATATCGATTTTGCACGTTTTATTTTACTAAATTGTACAATTGGATGAGATTAAAGTCACTAAAACACAAGGGCTATTCTATTCGCTAGCTATTCTAATTTTTTGAGGAACAAAGCAAGTCTCTAAGAACTGAAAAAAAAGGAACGTAAAAAAGGATAAGAATCAGAGGGAAATGAGCAGGTCTGGCATGTCTGGGGACGCAGGAATAAGTTCACTGAGAGAAATTGACAAGTATATATTTACAGCAGCGGCGTGTCTAAAGGGGGAAAGTGGCCGTAGTCCCTTAATATTTCTTAAACTAAATATGATTGGAACTTATAATAGTAATAGTAATAGTAATTATTTTAGATAGCGCCCTTTCTATATAAGTATATTCAAGAGCGCTTTACACACATCAGAGCTTTAGCATAGGGGAGAGCTGCCCATACGGCGCATCATCCATCCATTAGCGCAGGCACAGGAAGTGAATGAACACCGCGTTTCGACGCTTTTCTTTTCGAATAGTGTTCAGGAACCAGGTAGGGTGTGACTGTCCTACCATCGGGACCGACGGCTTACCGTTTCCTTCGAAGAACAACGAGCGCCATTCAACCATTTCCACTTCTCTTAACAGCTGAATGGGGAGCAGGAGCTGCAAACGACGTACTTTCGCTTTGATGATCGGCGTATCTGTCTGCATAGCTGTTAAAAAACGGGTTATACCTGACCGAGGCCCAAACCCGGTACCTCCAGCATCTCAGTTGTGTGTAACCTAAGATACTATCTCTCAGGTATAATGGGGAAGTATCTAATTTTTCACCTCTAATACAAGACTCTCTCACTCGTAGGCACAGTCATAGAATCTTCAAGAGAAGACCAAGGCTAAATATCAGAAAGAATAATTTTCCTTTTCGGGTGGTGGACTTATGAAACAATTTACCATGTGATGTTATTCAATCACCCAAGTATTCAGGCCTTCGAGAGAAGGCTGGATAAATTTTGGAACAAACATTTTCAATTTTGGGCCAAACGTCCTCAATTTTGGACCAAACATCTTCAATTTAGGATTAGATATCTATAATGTTTGATCAAAGATCTTCCATTTTGGAACACAATCCCTTTTTTGGCGGGAACAAAATTGATAATTTAAGGTCAAAATTCTTTAAGTTTGGATCAAAATTTACAACTTAGCACCAAAAACGTTAAATTTTGGAACACGAAAGGGAGTTTTAATAGTAGAATTTTAGGGGCTTAAGCCCCCTCCCCTAAAAATGCTCGAACCGCCCCTGATTTAGAGTCTTACTTGAACAACTTTCTTGAAACTTGCACAGATTTACGAGAATTTCCATGAAAATGTCACTCGAATAGCCGTTCAAATTTATGACTTGCAACAGTTGTGTTCGCTTCGGTTGCAACACTTCAAGTGCCAAATGTGTGATCATTAGCATCTCCATTATTTGCATGTTAAGAATAATATATAATACAGAATCATTCTGGAATGAAATGTACATCGTCGCTCACTTGCACACATTGACGATTTCATTGTAATCAAGTCACGTCACTTGCTATCAACATGCTGATTTCATTGTAATCAAGTCACGTCACTTGCTATCAACATGCTATTCACTTCTTCGGGCAATAATATATTTATTGAGAATGTTATCCAGGTGCTAGCTATTTGATTGAAGATAACTAAGAATATTTATAGCTACAATGTCCGTTCAACTATGAAATCGGCATTTGCACGGGGAATAGAGTGATGCCAGTGTTAATGAAGCCCTAACATAATACACATCTACAAAATTATTGTCTTGGTATTGGTCTTTCTATTGGTAAGTCTGATGGAAAGAATGAATAAAAAGGAAAAACCAACAGTTTTAAGTAGGAATTCGAAACTTTATACTTGTGGAGTGATCTATTCCGTTTAAAATAGCAATAAATATTTTGACCGTAATTTCTTAAATAAAATTGCATTATATGCTTCAACGAATATACAAACATTTTAACTGCATGGTTGAACTTTCTTAGCGAATCTCATTAAAAGAGAAATGACAATTGTTCACAATTTTATAACTGACAGACCGAAGTTATTTGCATCTGATTACACTAGCCTCTTTGTTATTAATTCATATTGAATGTTATTTTCATTTAATATCTGTGCATGAAAATTCCAATATGTTATGGTAATAGATTATCATTTTATTTTATGTTTCTGAATGTACCAAAGAAACAAAAAAACACCATTTGAAGTAAATATTGAAACTTTGGATTGGCAAATGAATATTCTTGCGAATTCTGAAACGTTGACCTATGCGAAAGGTTTCAGTGAAATAAAAACACGCCATAAATTTGCGTATTCAGAATTGTGGACTGTAATTACACATTTATATGCTCTAACATGAAATGTTATGTTTGTATCACCTTTACGTTATCAGGATTATGTTTTTGTAATGATCCCTGATGTAATTCGTAAGTTTAAAATGCCGGACGTACAACAAGGACCTTAAAGGGTATGATATGGGCCGGAAGACTTCCTTACCCTTGGCCGCAGAAACCCAGCTGTCCTGGTAAATCCTAGTAAAGGTTGTTAATATTACTACAGTTAACGTATCTTGAGTGCCACGGGAGAATACCTTGTAATCTGGATTCCCTAAAGAAAGGTATCGTAGAAAATGTCTCCGAACTTTTATTCGGCCTTTGTATAGTGTCAACATTATTCACGACATCTTCTTATCGGGTGTGAACTTTGGTAAAAAACATTAATTCACTCCTTTCCCTGCAGACGTATTGCTTCGTCATTGGTGGTGTGTGCATGGTGTGCACGATGTTACGATTCAAATACTGCAGTTCGGGGAAAACCTTGTTGAAGAATCACCATGTAATCTATCAGGTTCTATTCTCACATTAAAAGTCATAAATAATAAAAAGTAATGATTATTTTTAAGGATCTGAGTATAATGATGATCCTTAAAAATAAGTCTTTTAGGACTACTGGATTGAAAGGATTCTTGCGACAAATATACATTATATAATACATCATATAATACGTTATATGATATATTATATAATACATTAACTAAAGATGATGAAGAAAGCATACGGGTGTGATCTTTGGTAAAAACATTAATTTGATTCATTTCCCATATGTATCGCTTCGTTATTGGTCATGTGCCGATTTCAACCATTTGAAAGCGTATGATTTAAAGGAAGAGTATCTTAAATGTAGATTCAAAGGAAGGGTACCTTCAATGTAAAATCTAAAGGAAGGCTACCTTCAATGTGAATCCATAGGAAGAGTACTTTGAAGGTAAATTAAAAGGAAGGGTACCTTGAATGTAAACATGTTGTTAAAAGTTTTAAAAAGTTTTAAAAAGTTTTAAAAGTGTGGAATAGCACAATCTGACATTGTGTTCACTTTACAGAGCCAGCATTTATTTTGCTGTTTAGTTGCATTCAAATCGAATATAACTTTGTGTTTTGAAAATTCAACTGCTAAATCTCGGATGTTAAATGTATTGGTGGATTCACGTAATGCTAGTAATTCATATGTAAATTCAATTCAATCCAACTGAAAATTAAATTCAAGTTTCACTGTTTAACTTACTTCTATTCAGCCTTGTTTAAAATTTCATTGAGACCCAGATTAAAATCCGGTTACGGCTATAGTTGAACTAAAGTTTATATTACGTATTTCACATCTGGGTTGTTCATCTATATATTAAGGGAGAAAGCATTATAATAATCTGATAATGGACAATCATTTAATGACAGGGATTGAATAAATAATGACAAATTTATTAGTCGATATAAATATGAAAATATTCATTTTTTTTTTTTTTGCTATTGATTTTTAATCATGCCCTACGAAGAATGCTGTTTTTGTTAAAAAAAATACATTTGAATCAAATGTTCTTTGAAATGATTAGATCTTTAAAAATGATAAATGGAAATAAAGAAGTCAAAAAGTCTTTAATTCCGCCTAAAAATGTTAAAGTAAATTGTCCCATTTCCTTTAATATATATACGGATTTGAAATGTAATTCGATTGCTACACTGGATCAATATTTGACGACATGTAGAACAAATTAAAAAAAATTAATAAAACATGTTTTCACGTCAAGTTTTGCAATATCTCAGAAGCCTGAATCGACTGACGGAAAGTGTTATATTTTTGAATTTTAACAGTCAAAGAGCAAATTAAAAACTTCTAGCAATTATATCATTTAGGTAAATAAAATTGGACAGAAGAGGATTTGAAATGTATCACGTGTTATTGGTTTACACACTCATATTTTGGTGCAAACATTCCAAGAAAGTTGTGAAGCTTATAGCATGAAGAATCTACGTATGTGATTCTAATTGCAATTAAATCTTTAAATTTGTAATAAATGAATCAAAATGAAAAAGTTAGCAGGAAACTCTAGCAGGAAGAAAAATATGAGAAACAGCATCGAAAGAAGCCTCAATTGACCAAAGCTGGCGATGGTGACCTTTTGGCAACCTAGACTATTGTTTTCGTTGTAAAAGTACTAAAGTGCTGGTGTTAAGTTAAGCAGAAATATAAACCCTTATGTGTGTAAGCTTTATCATAGCCTCAGGTTAGATGAAGGTATCTAGGTTCTATCTTACCTTCCAAAACCCAACAGATCAGAGTTTCACCTCGAGCTGATAACGGCAGACTGCTGTCAATTTGGTGTCAGTAATGGGATTTTAGCGGATAAGATCGCGGCATATCAAGTCACTTGATGTATGGCTATATCCCTCTGGGTAAAATTTTCTGAGAGATGTAAGCATTATGCTGATGGAAATTGATTGTCTCACATGTGATCCAATCGCCTAAATGCACGTCTAATCTAATATTAATCCGCCCAAAAATATTGGAGAAGAAATCTTAATGATATAGATGCTGAGTTGGTTTATAACGTGTTCTCGCTTTCGAGAAGCTTTTAAAACATCGCCTGCTGATTAAAAAGGACCTTTTGAGTATTTTATTTTAACTTTGTGCATCGCAGCACTGCCAACATGGCAATGTCCTATCCATGTCTACGCTGCAGCTAAGTTTGATAAATTGTACCTTCTTAATGCGAATTGACGTATAGAAAGTAATCAATAGCCTTCCCTACTTTAGTAGAGGTAGTGTACCAAGTTTACATCATTTCGTTCTTGCCAGGTTCTTTGACACGGTGATAAGTTTGGGTGCTATATTGTAATTTTTCATAATCAGATAGTTGTATCTAAAAAAAGCAATGGTCTGGTTTCTCAAAGCGGTTACTTGTCTGGTCGCCGTGTGTAATCATACTCCAAACGTAAGGTTCCATTTAGTTTGTAAAAAACAGATAGAGAAAGAGACAATTTGCTTTGCAATGAATTAATTTTGTTTTGAAAAATAATAGAGCAACGAATCATCTAGGTTGACTGGGTCAATAAACTCAAACAAAGGTCGCAATGTAGAGATCCTCAAATAAGTTGTTCGTTTTGGTGCATGCTCTTTTACACGGTACCCCAGAAGTATATTTCCCACGGTCCCAAAAGACAGCTGTGCCTCTATCGTACAAATACATGAAATCTAAAGATAAAGGATTTGAAGGCTTCTGTGCAATTCGTTCGAGATATAGAAAAATACAAGATAAACTTATTGTTCAGATCATTCGGAACTAATGCAAATATTAACATACGATAAATTGCATTTGAAATGTAAACCGTCCCAACATAGGCAAGGAGAGGCAGAGGCTTAGTCATCATTCTCAATCATGAAATAAGTAACAAACGAACAACAAGTGTATTTTAATGACGAGATCTGGATCCTTGACCGTATAATATGTAGAAGAGCCGCGAAGACATCCATTTTTATTCTGAAATTTATTGGTTATGCAATTATGCGGAACATCATATCTATTTGAGCGAATACGCGGTAAAATAGAAAAGAGCGGGAAATCAATAACTGGTGCAAGTCAGTTGGAAATATTAGGATGCCTACATGAATGCAACAACTCCTCACATGCAAAATAGTAAAGTTACATTTGGGAGTAAAACCTGACCTAAAAAGGAGTGTCAAAATGATCGGGCTACATAATTCTTATACGGCAGAGAAATATTTTCTTGCTAAACATTGCTTTTTATGCTTGAGAATAATTAAGCTGCCCCAATTTTTACATGATCAAAAAAAAGCGAACATAAATTTGTTTGTGTAAACCTTTGTAAAATGGACTGCTTGTCAAGAGTTCCATATTCTATCGTGACTAGAGGATTGGAAATATTACTTCTGCGTTAACCGAGAGTAGGTTTCTAGCAGTCGTTGGTGGCAAGAACCATATCCCACCAAGTAATAAACCCAGATGAGCTAATATGAATAAAACAAAGGCTTTTAATCTTTAAGGTTAGAAATGAAGTAACCCATTTCACAATGAATTTTTAAAGGCAATTGATTATTCATCTTTTTATCTTTTAATATACATTTTTAACGCGCTATGGACACCTGATGGTACCATTAAATGAAATCTTTTGAAAAGTTTGAAAATAGATAAGTAAAAAATACAAAACATATTCTACTCTTACAAGTTGAAGAGTAATACCTTGTCTATAATAGTATATATACTTTTAAAAGTTAACAAGAATTGCTGAAATTTAGATATCCCTTTAGATTGTTTGACTCTCCAGAGTCAATGATATTCTAACACCACGAAAAATGATACATTACATCAGTTATAATGGTAGAAGTGAGGTGTTACGAGCATTTATGGGGATACTGTCCCAAAGAAAGGTTGTATAACACGATGACATTCATACTGAAGAAAAGTAATCTTAATTTGACTATCTTTTTCAACATATTAATGTCATTTTGGTACCTGTATTATATATCTTTTCCTGGAATGAAGGGATTTTTGGCTTGATGGTATGCCGACCTCCAATGAATCTGCAAAAACAAAATTTGAGATCGAAAAGCAAAAGAAAGGTTTTACTAAATGATGAAATTCATCGTGAATAAAACCATCTGAATTTGGCTTCATTCCAACTCGATTAAAGTCATTTTGGTACCTGAATGTTAGGTCCTTTCTCAGAATGAAGGAGCTTTCGGCATGTAAATTGTACGCCTACCTTCAATAAATCCGCAAAAATGGAGATCAAACGGCCTCTTAGAAATGAAACGGAAAAGAGAGTCTTTCGTATAAGTTACAATCAATAACCTAGGACGGTTAGCTGAAATCTTTTCTACATACACATACTTGACATACAAAGACAAAGCAAATTAATTTGAAGTAAAAACAGACTACAGATACAATCGTAAGTGTAGCGCCCTGGGTGAAACAAGATGGAGGTAATATAAATGACTGCTCAACAACCACAATTATCTGAACTTTTTTAACATTGAATACAGGAAATTCGTATTATGTTCAGAAGAACTGGAAAATCATGGCTTCAAAAATGTACTACCACCTGAAGGAAATGTCTAATTTATATTGTCTTTCGGTTCTTCATTATATTATATTTTCATTGTAGACGATGTAGAGCGAAAATTGGATAAGTTCAGATCAATGAAAAAGGTGAACCCACATGATGTAACTAATGGAATCAATGATATCGTTTGTGATATCATGGTCAGCTCCAGTCATAGTGTGGATTCAATCACCAGTGAGTTGAATGATGGTCTTACCTCACTATTGGAGAACCTTGCACCTCTCAAAAGTAAACGTATTTCTACAAACACGCAACATTTGTGGTTTAGCGATGAGTTGTCAGAACTAAAACGCGAAAGAAGACATCTTGAGAAACAATGGCGCTCGTCCAAGAGACTTGATCACTGGAACGAATACAAGGAATGTAGAGCGAAATATAACCAATCACTTAATGCAGCTAAAGTACAATGCTATTCACAGGCCATATCTGACTGTGGTAATGACTCAAAGCGTTTGTTCAATACTGTATCAGGTCTGTTAGGTAAGACATCCGGCAACCAGTTTCCAGAAGGGTGTGATTTGAACTTACTCGCAAATAATTTCGCGGACTTTTTTCATTCGAAAATTGTAAAAATCCGACAGTAGTTATAGGAATTTCCATCATATTCAGCTCCGTTTTGCACTTGTCTTCGTTTTTGAGCATTTTCACCTGTGTCGGAAACCACCGTACGAAATGTTATGAGATCTTCCAAACCAACCACGGCTGAGATTGACCCGTGTCCTTCGTCTTGGATTAAAGTCAACTTGGATACCTTTGTGCCTCTCATGACTCGTATAGTTAATCTTTCATTTATTTCTGGCGTGTTCGGAGCATCTTGGAAAAAAGCAGTTGCCCTCCCTCTTCTTAAAAAGCAAGGTGTGGATCTTATCCCCGCTAATTATCGACCCATATCCAATCTCACATATGTGTCAAAGGTAGTGGAAAAATGCGCACTTCTACAGTTCAATGATCATCTCTCAAATGGTGACCTTCTACCGTAATATCAAAGTGCTTACCGCAGCAATTATAGTACAGAGACGGCACTTATGAAAATACATTGTGACATATTGACAGCCATGGAAAATCAAAAAGTTATAGCACTTGTTGGTCTCGATCTGTCCACGGCATTTGACACCGTCGACCACGCCATTCTCTTGAAGACTTTAAGCAACATGTATGGAGTACAGGATGACGCACTGTCGTGGTTCCAAAGCTATCATTTTATTTTTCTGTTCAGGATGCTTCTTCTGATTACAAGAACACAAACTTCTCTGTACCCCAAAGCTCAATACTTGGGCCAGTGTTGTATTCCGCTTATGCCAGCCCGTTAGGTGGTGTAATTTATGCCTTTGACATCGATGTCATATGATATGATGACGACCATGCTCTCTATAAAGCATTTACACCCAAAGGAGAACTTGAAAGAGATGCCATTCTAAACCTGAAAAGTTGCCTATCTGAAGTTTACTCTTGGATGAATTCAAACAAATTAAAACTTAACCCTCGTAAAACAGAGTTTATCTTGTTTGGTAGCAAACACCAACTACAAAAGTGCAACTCCCATTCCATGGTGGTGAGTGGTATCGAAGTAAAAAAATCTACCTCAATCAAATATCTTGGAATTTACTGGGATGAATCACTGTCATTTCGCCAACAGATTAAGGCTAAATGTAAAACTGCACTCTTCAACCTCAGTAGGATCAGGAGCATAAGGAAGTACTTGGCAATTGATATTTGCCAAACACTTGCCTCATCTCTGGTTTTACCTCACCTCGACTATTCAAACACCTTGTACTATGCTCTTCCTGATTGTGATATAAGACAGTTGCAACGGGTCCAGAACATGACTGCCAAGCTGGTTCTAGGTAGAGGAAAGTTTAATAGTGCTACTGACTCTCTTCGCTCCCTTCACTGGTTACCAATACAGTCCCGAATAACACATAAAATTGCAACATACGTCTACAAATGTCTTCATGATCTGGCTCCTTCATATCTTAAAGAACTCATCATCATACGTCCAGGTCGAACAGGTTTACGCTCTTCTTCTGACACCATGGGATTCTCCTCGACATTACATTCCTTTCACAAAACGCAGAACATTTAAAGACAGGTCGTTTGCTGTAACTGCCCCTGTCACATGCAATAGTTTGCCATCTTCTCTTCGTTGCATCAATAACTACGACAATTTCAAACGGGAACTGAACACTTTTTTGTTCACCCAAGCTTTTTTTATAATTGTTTGTGTTTATCTTTATCCTATGAATTTTATTAACTTTATGAACAGTTGTATTTATTTTCTGTACAGCGCCGCTGAATGTGCATTGTATAGATATTGAGCGCTATACAAATATATAAGCATAAACATAAACATAAACATATGTAATCAATTAAGCTTGCGTCCATCAGTACATGTGTATGTCCAATACTTATACTGTTAAATAGAAATTTCAACATTCATCCGTTTAGTAGTTTATTATTCCAGAAATACTAATTCTGAAAAGGATTTGTGTATCACATAGTTCCACACTTTTCAATCCTTCAATTCAATTTTGTTCTCATCAAAATCGTAACATTATGCGTTTCTTCCTACTCAACAATTTCAGTATTGATTACGATCAATCTATTTTAAAGGTATGCAGGTATGTTGAGATATATGTTGTGTATAGTGTTGTGTGTAAGGAATAAAATATACAAAAACTGATTGTAAGTTACATTTAATAAAATATACGATTTAGTGTTTAGAAAAACAGATCTTGAAGTATGATGTTTAATGAATGATCAATTTCATTTAAACAGAGTGACGTCATGCACTTTGAGTTTCAATATCGGTTGAGTCTTTTCAACTGCTCGAACAGTTCTTCGGTTAATTACTTACATTTAATTCACTAGATTCTGGTTTACTACTATTTAAATAAAACTTATCGTCTGATCCATAGTAGAAATAACTTTTGTAAATATGAAATACTAAGACGTTTGAGGAATAAGGACGTGTAATTGTACTTTAACTTCGATAACAGTCCAAGAAACTAATAGCAATCTTTAATCACAAATATTATATGGCAAAAGAATTTAGTGCCAGTATGTTTTGGCGCACTTATAGGTCGTGCTTTATGTAAAAGCATCGGTGCAACCTGAACACTTGTTTAAAACTCATTTCCCTCGTTTATCATTGTCCCCTGGCATGATACCTGCATACATTTTCCTTTGCTTTTACTTCCTCTCCGCTTACAATTTCATCTCTAAAAAGGGAAAACATAAAAACGTGGAGGAAAACGTCAAATGAATGTGTTTTTCTGGCAATGATGAGCAAGAGTGTATACGACATAAGAAAGGATTCCTTTAGGAAGTCATATCGTTGTTTATAACACCACCGTTACAACCTAACAATCGTTTATCTATGATTACGTCCTACGTGTTTTACTGCCCGCTGAATCTATAGCACAGGCAATATATGGATTATCCTACCACAAATTGCAATAGTTTTTATCTTATGGGGATTTAACCTGGAAAGGTCCCTATAATGACAGAAAAAAGTCTACTTAAATCGATGAGGTGGAACATGCCAATATATGTATTGTAAAGTGTATTGTAAACCGACTTTACTCCAACTTAGTCCAGAAAGGCCATTTATTGAGAGAAAGAAGTCTTCCAAAAAATCAACATGATGAACAGTTTAGATGAACAATGATGAATAATGATAAAGAAAATGGCTGCCATTCTATGATATTGCAATTTTGCTATAAAATCAATTCTTATGCGAAACAAATAACACGGCGCAATTTGTTTTACAGGAAATTTATACAATAAATTGTTGTGATGAACAGGAGCATAGTCTCCTCCCACCGTCGGGGCACTGGGGAAGGTTCCCTCACTTTTCTGAAAAATGACAAAAGTGCCCCTTTTAAAAATGAAAAGTGTCATACCACCAACATGAAATATTGCCTCACTGTAGTGAAATCTACCTCTATTATGAGGCATAATATCTGAAATCCTGGATATTTTCTGCTGTTTCTTCATATTTATACAGTCATTCTTGAGACAGAAACTCGTCATCTGTAGTTTCATCATTCTTTGCACCTGAGGTATTGATGCATATATTCCATTGCAACATTCATAAGCAGTGAAACATTCAAGTTCATGCTTCCTTTATAAACACTGTCTTGTTCCACATCACATCTTCCAGTTGCGCCTCACCACCTCCAACAGTTCAGCTGAGGCTGGCCCTTTGTCGGTGAGCAATCGTGTGCCCTAATACCACACTCAGTCCTCGGGCTTAAATAAGCAAAGGGCCCCCTCGGCGGCCTCCCGAGGACAATGAACCTTGCATTTCATGGCTCGTGACCTTCCCGTGGCTAAAAGAAAAGAAGGCAGTAGGTTTGACGCCGTCAACCCCATAGAGGTTTGCAGGGGTGAGTCAAGAAATCACGTCGGACCCCTGGGTACTTTGGACTTTCCGAGAAGGATATCGTCTGGAGTTCATCTCCCGCGCTTAGTGGGGGAGTCCTCCTTTCGATTCCCACACTACAAGATCCAACGCCTCAATGGCTCCTCGGAGAGGAAATCTTGACCTGCTCGCCAAAAAGGCAGCAGAATCAGGCACCACCTTCACGTTTTCCTTGGCCCCCAAGGAAAACTGCAGATGGAGACTCATCTTGAACCTGCGGCCCCTGAACAAGTTCATCAGGCCAGCACACTTTAAGATTAAGACCCTTCACTCCATCGTTCTGCTGCTACGTCATGCTCCTCGAGTCACGTCCTTCTCTACCCTCACATCCTAATCCACCGGGACCCTAGGCGCTTTCTGGCAGTCCTCTTCGATGACCATAATTGCACCTTAAAAGCTCTGTCTTTCGGCCTCTCCACGGCTCCCAGTTCCTTCACGAGGGTGACAAGGGTGCTTGCTGCGTTTCTAATAAAGGACGGCATCGTGATCTTTATGTACTTTGACGACTGACTATTGTGGGTGGCAGAAGACCAGGGGAGAGCGGTTTCCCTTACCGCCAGGTCCTCGACCTTATACGCCGTTTAGACGGGGTGGTCTTTTGGTGGAAGTCAGACCTACCAACCCTGACCCCCACTTCCGGCTTTAGACATTCGTCGAACCGATCAGGAAATAACAATTAGTGGTCCAGGCCGGGCAGACCTGATTCGGGGAAACCAAGTGTAACACGTGAGACGGTGGCTGGTATTCCGAGCCTTGTAGACATTGTACCGGTTTCGCATGAGGGATCTACTTTTTCATCCCATTGACGCGGGATCTCTATACCCCTGTCTCACTTTCGCAGTTGGTCATTCCTCATCTGTTACGGTGACTATATACTTATCCTATTGGTCTGATGGTCTGTCGTTTCCGCCCCTACCCCCTCCCCTGTCACTTTGGAAACAGACGTCGGCTGGGGAGCACACTTTGACTCAAGTGGAGTCAGCAGTACATCAATATGTAGGAATTAGTGGTGGTGTGCAGAGCCCTGCAAAACATCCGCCCATTGCTGATTAGTGACATGCAAGTCAGTATTGATTCATTCAGACAACAAAACGGTAGTCACCTACATTAATCACAAGGTGGGAACCAGATCCTATATCTGTGATTCCATACTTAACTGTTGGAGTGTTGCATGACCTATAAGGTAACGCTGCATGCCTGTCACCTGCCCAAGAAGCTCAACACGATATCAGACTTCCTGTCGTGCCTCAAAGACAGAGTGGTCTTCTTTCCGGCGGTAGAGCTGCAACGCTCACACACTTTTGTGCCCTGACTCCGGTAACAGGATCTGGAATGTGAACGTGTTCACGATACAGTGGACCTCAGTTGTGGGTAATGCGATCCCTCCCTCCAATGATAGGTCATCTTAGTCGCGCCCAATAAGACAGGCCTAGCGTGGTCCCCAAGTCCCAGCCCTGCGGTGGCTGGTACAGGAAACTTCTTGCACGAGTTACCTCTACAGGACGACCTACTAGCAATCCAAAAGACAGGGCCATTAGACCCAGCCCACAGTAACTACTTTTGTGGCCTCTCTCTAGCCATCTTTTGTTGAGAGAAGCCTTTCGCACGAGGTTTCCGAAATGACAGCCCACGTCAGGTACAAGTCTACGCTAAGGATGTGTTCTGCGAGACTCGTTCATTCCAAGATCTACGATCCGGGGCTAGATCCACTATGGGACATGCAATTGGTATTAGAAACACTGGCTAAACCGCCCTTTTAACCGATTGCTACCTGCGCTATCAGAAAGCTCTCCATCAAGACAGTCTTCCTGTTGGCTATGGCCTCCAGGAGGCGCCATTCGTATCGTATCCCGCAGGGAGGGTCACATAAGGTTTGAGTCTGGACCCTACCAATCGGGGTTAAAAATTGCAGAAAGACAAATTAATATTATTTTTTAAAGTCATTTTATCTGACTGTGATAGCCAATAGCAAGCTCGGAACTAGCATGTAATAAATCATTATGCTTAAATTGTACACACTGAGTGGCTACGTTATTTCAATTTTAGCATTGACCATTCCATTGACCAGTTAAATGAAATATATGTATATAGTGGTAAAATAAAAGCAATTGCTATCTGTTGTGGATTCCAAGAACTGCTAATGGGGGAAAAACAGCAAGTTCGCTTATATAATCGCGGCCATTTTGGATTTATGCAAATTAGGCAATATTCCACTCATAGGGTTTTAGTGGACTTTTTTCTGTCATTCTGTGGACCTTTCTGAGCAGCTTGGCGGTAAAATCGAAACTATTGCAATTTGTGGTGGATTAGGCTCCATTCTGGCGTGTAATGCCTGGACTAATATCTACCCAGATATTTCTTCTTCTCTATATAATATAACATAACATAATAAGATGACGGGATAAGAAGAGTTAATCACCCCATGCTAACAGCCACCACCACCACCACAAACGAACAATACACAACCATACACAATGTCAAAGACGTCCGGAGTTTGGACAGAATTGGAGCTAAGCACTTACTCAGGCAAACCAGTCCACTCATTAACAACTCTTTGCTAAAAGCTAAAATGCCGAATTTTAATCTGTGAGAACTCTTGGTCAACTTCAGACTGTTACCGCGCGTCACATGAGTACTAGCTGAAACATGCAAGAAATAACATGAATTTAAAGTATCACCAAATAAGAATTTAAAAACCTGAATCATATTTCTCCCCCTTCACCTGCCCGTTACTCGTCACCTCATTTTAATCTCAACTGATACATCTAAAAAGAGATAGAATTCTATAAATAAATATTTAAAAAAAGATGAAATTAACGCGTATGATAACAAACGGGAATATTATCAGAATGGTATGGGCTTGATAGGTCTTTATTTTTTATTGTTGAATGAAATCTAGCAACCGTGGCTCAATTATATGCTCCGTCTATACTAAAAGACACTCTTCTACTTACTACCACTAAGTGTTAATAGTGTCCCCGTATTTCCTGTTCTCACTGTTTGTGTGCAATTGCGATCTCTGGCAGTGTTTACAACCTTTTAGAAATTGGATGAAACTTCTCGGTGATTGGAGCAGTTGATGGGAATCTTTATATTTCATAGCAGAAAATGTGCATTTGAGAGCATAAGGAATGGAAATGTACTTATTAGAGCAAATTTTGATTTTACTTTTAAAAAAAACGTGTGAAGTATAGAAATGTATTTTCTATTCCAGTGGCTTAGGCAAGGGCAACATAAAAACTGCACGTATGTCTATTGGTGAAAAAATAAAGAATCAGTTAGCTCGCATAAATTTACGAGTCTATCTACTCCACTGTTATAGCCCAGTCTTGGCGGATTATAATTAGAACTAAACATCACTAATTGACACTTTTTAATAGCTTTATTTTAAACCGCAGAACATTGCTTCTGTAATTCACCCTTTGCTTGCAAATCGTCACTTTAGGCACCTAATTATTTTGTGTTTCGGGTTACAGGCACATATGGAAATACGATTCCGCGCATAGTTTTTTTTCTTGAAGTTCACTGAGCACACCTCTGTAAGTCCCTTCATTCCGTCTGCACAAAAGTAGGTCTAAGTTAAATGTGAAACTGTATCCAGCAGAAAACGATTTATCGGAGATCAATCTTCTTTAAAGACTAGATGAATTAAACTTGAAATGGAATGCAAAATATTTTGTACAATACGTCATGGTTGCAAAGTGAGAAAGAATAAGTAGGCCATCTAGATTGTGCCAAATTTGCAAGTCAGTTTTGATAAATCGTTCTGGCAGGTTGAACATCGCCCCATGATTTTAGACCTAATTCTTTTAAATAAACTATGCTTACTCCCTAATATTCGACATAAGTAAGCATTACTGAATATTGTTCTGCATGTTTCTACATTTCATTTTGAGTTGTATTATAAAATGTTAAAATAACGCAATGCAGAACATCTGCGTACATTGAGCAATACGGCAGACGTCGAATTTATTTGTTTCACCTTGGTACAGTGTTTAAGACGATGCCGTTCAGAATGACACAGACGTTATGTTAACATACCAGCAACAATTAAACATGAAAGCTTTTAGACAGTTTAAGAAAATCTAAATAAACAATTCAAGAATCTATCTTTCTCAACGAAGACAAGAAAAGGACGCTTCTTGAGTTTTCAAGTTGGGATTACTTTCAATATCGTCGGAGGTGTAATAATATCTTTTCTTGTGAGTGGCTTCCGATGTTCAGGAACCAAATGACTGAATGATATCTCCAACAATAAATCCCGCTTTCTCTAACTACTGAAATTCGGAAGTTAGAAATGACGCTTAACTTTTGCTAACGTGATTTAGCTTTTAGTATGTCATCACTTTGACAATCAATCCGCAGTAGAATTTGGTAGAGAAGGCGAGTTGATTGTGTAAATCACAATTAATTTATTTAAACGAAGGTTACGGCATAGCAGAAAGTTGTTGGGAAATTGTTAGCACCCTTTACCTAACCAGTAAAGTGAATGTATCGTTATCCATCATAGCTTTTTATCATTTTGTAAACAGTTATACAAAAAACATTGTTTATACAGCATTATGCGTTTTTCAATATCCTAAAGTAATTATTAAGGAACCATTTTCGAGAAGAGATCCCAAATAGTCATAAATATTAACATAGTTTGTCATATTCTCTAAATAGAGAAACATCACAGAAACGTTGTTTAACACCAAACAATTGGTTACCGAGGGTCGTTACAGGGAGAGAAGAAGAGGTACCGATGAGGATCTTTCACTTTGGTGAACGCTTGAAACGTATTGGTCATATAGATGAATTGTTTAAGCTAGTATACAGCATGCGAACAGTTTTACGAATTTAGGATAGGTTCCTAAAATGCCTGAAAGGAATATTTGTATGTTTTGCTCCTAAACATTTTTAATAGTAAACAATTTTAAGGGCACCAATTCATCGTCTGTATAACAGTAGAATGCCGTAAATAAGTTCAGAAAGCAATTTTATTCCCGGCATGTAAATGCAGACAGAAGGCCTGGCGAAATATATGTAACGACACTTCCTCTTCAATAATATGTATTAATTTAAGTGGCACCTGTTTGAAGGATGAAAAGTAAACTATTGGTTTAGAAGAATATTAGGGGGTGTCCCTATTGAATCCAGTGGCGCCCCCAGGTGTTTGATATTGAGGGCACAAACCTTTTCGGCATCAGGTTAAGGAACCCGCCGTAGGGCCCCTTGTGGGGTCCAGTGGCAACGCCCAGTGGCGGTCCTGGGAGCGAAGCCCCGAAAAACCTCGCATTTTTTTAAGTTTGGGATACCCAAAAAAGACTCTGAATGTGTTCAACACAAAGCTCTTAACTAAATTAGGATAGTTACAAACGATTTAATATACCAGCATATAATTTTACAATGATACAGACTACCCCCCCCCCCACTCCCCCACATTAAAAAAAGGTTAAAATAAGGGTTTGATATTGGGGGCACAAGCCTTTTTGGCATGGGGTTAAGGGGCCCGCCTTAGGGCCTTTTGTGGGGTCGAGGGGCAAATCCCCCGGTTAGAGTCCTGGGGGCGGAAAGCTCGCATTTTCCAAGTTTTAGATACCCAAAAGACTCTGAATATGTGCAATACACAGCTTTTTAAACTAAATTAGAATAATTACGAACGATCTAGTTTAGGAGCATATAATTTTGCAATGATACAGACTACCCCCTCCCTCCCCATTAAAAAGGTCAAAATAGCTCAATTGTTCAAACAATTGACATTTCGGACACAGCGGGGGTGGGGTGGGGCGTCTCACGCCCCTCCCCATTCCCCCCTACCCATGCCCCCTCCCCGTGACGGCGCCACTATTTGTACCATCAATGCGTTTAAAAAAAAACATCAAGGGGCTGAAGTCAGAGAACATTTGTGGGAAGTCTTGTAGAGGATAATTACAGTTAAAGCACGGAATGCAATAATTCATAAGAATTCCAACTAGAAAATTGTCACAATCTGTGCCCCAACTAAACCAATGAACTTAAATATTCTTTTAGCTTGGCTTGTTTTTTGGCTTGAAATTTAGAAGCCATTGGTCCCTTCTTAGTCATTTTTTATGGGCAAGGCCCTGGAGCAGTTTCCCCTGCCCTCTCGGAATGCCTTTACCCTTTCTGTTAAGTTGACGTTAGTTTATCATCAACACGGTTTGGCCTCAAGGTTAGTAGGTAAGGTTTTTCCCTTTCTACCTTCTCTTAAAAGCGCAGTTGATGTCCTTTATATATCACTACTTATTTTGATTCACTGCACTCATGATAACAAGTTTATATTCTTTATGCAGGACTTAATCACGGAACAGACGAATCCCCGCAATCATCAGATACGATACCTATGGGGATACAACCCCGGAATCATCAGATACGATACCTTCGGGGATACTACCCCGGAATCATCAGATACGATACCTTCGGGGATACTACTCATCCAGGTATGCCTATTGGAATAAATGCCGTATTTATTTTATACGGAACATTAAAGAGCAGAAAAGCATGAAAATTGCAATTTCAGACATATAAACTAGAAATTGCCAAATCTATTCAAGAATACCATAAATCGTGAGACGCGATATCGTAAAGTGTGCAATCATGTTTTGGAAGAGTCTCTGTAAATCTAAGTGATACATTCCAGTGATAGAAATCCTTATACAGGAAGTTCAAGGTGGAATTGTACAATTGTACCGATGAAAGTGATTAATACGGTAAAAATTTGAACTTAATCGTATCCCAATAATCTTGAGAAAAGTAATAGTATGAGTGGAAAATCTATAATTATACGTACACTATTTTAATTGTACAATTTCAGTCTTACAGATGTTGAAAAAGTGGACAGGAAGCTTGCCAAAACAATTATAACTTTTCCTCGAAGGTCGTATTACTGGTGAACTACTGAAGACATTAGTGGAATTAACTTTTTCAAAAAGGAGGAATGAATTTACCAAAAAGAAGTAAGGAAGCTTTGTCGACAAATATCGTGCAGCACACCGTTTTGATTTCAAAATCTTGCATTCAGTCAATCACTACAATTAATATTAAAGTTGATTTCCTAAAGGAGGACAACAGCTACAACATATAACCCCTTTCTACAAGATGAAAACAGCAAATTATCTGTGCATAATGTGTATAACTATCTTGAATGTATTCCAAATCTGACCTAGCCGGAGGACAGATGATTGTTGAATTGTATAATCGATTTGAATTGGAGTTTTGTTTCATCTTCAATGATACACTTTTGCCAAAGTAATCAAATAACTGTTTCCAATACAAAATCATCCAGTGTAAACTGTCAATTGAGCGCAGTCACAATTCCTGGAGGAATTAAGTTATGACTACAAAGAAGTCTACAACGAAATACATTTTTAACATCAGATTGTGTCGCACAGATGAATTCTCAAGTGTTTAGCGTTTGTTGATTTTTTCGTTCGCAAAGTGGGCGCAATCCTGTGTTACTTTTACGTTGAATAATCTCGGGGAAAAATGTTCATTAGCAGAAGCAGCTGGTGTATCTATCTTGTTTAAAATACAAGATTGATCTTATCAAAAATCTATTGACATACGCCAATTACGTTTTCGCTGATGACATTGCAAAATATATTAAATTGTTCCCACATGATATGAGAAAAAGTTTGTATTACTAAATGTGGTATTAGGGTGTACTTTTATGAAAAGCTTTATGTGCGACAGAACCACCTCAGCTGTGTTAATATTTGAAGAGAGTTAATTTTATTGCGTGGGAGGAATTGAATGTATTTCTGTCTTCTTTAATGTGGAGTCTGCCTTTGTTCATACAGCACATTATTAATTAAAATATCATTGTGTGGTTGTGAAGAATAATTTGTATCTCTCATTTTGCTATCTGCATTTTTTTTATAATTCATTTGCAAGCTAAAAAATGAAGTTATAAACCTCTGAAAATTGTGTTGCAGTTAGAATTCGGCTTGGAACGTGACATTTCATTTTACGCATTGATCTGATATCGAATTCGCTTTGAGGCTGAAATTACAATAACATACGAGATTCATTATTTTATGTTGAGATTTACTTTACTCTGAGATTAAAAGTAAATTGTGCTATCCTGTAAACTGTTTTCTCAAATTTTTCCAATTTTACTTGTGGATAACTGAGAAGGTAAATATTGTCTTATTGTGAAACCTGGAAAGTAACGCACTGTTTGAAATAATTTAGAATGGCAGACGAGGAAAGGTATCGATTAGTTTTTCTCGGGGCAGGGAAGGTCGGGAAAAGTGCAATTATATCCCAATTTCTGTACAATCGATTTGAAGAAAAATACAAAGCTACAGTGGAGGATCTTCATTGCAGAGAGTATCATATTAATGGTCATAGTATAAATGTTGATATATTAGACACTGCAGGAACGATACAATTTCCCGCCATGAGAAGGTTGTCAATATCAACTGCGCATGCCTTTGTTTTAACATATTCTATAGACGATAACCAATCGTATAAAGAAATGAAAGAGATTTACGAACAAATAAGAGAACAGCGGTCAAATTTTGACGAATTACCCGTAGTAGTTGTAGGTAACAAACTTGATCTCGAAAACAGCAGGCAGGTCGAAGCAGATGAGGTGAAAGAAATGACCTCCCCTGAAAAGTGGAAATGTGGCTTCCTCGAAGTATCCGCAAAGGAGAATTTTTGTATCTTAAATATTTTCCAAAAGATTTTAGAATTTGCCAATTTGCCAATTGCGAGGGAATTAAGTCCAATCCTAAAGCGTCGCATGAGCGAGTATGGAACTTATAAAGGGAGACAGAGAAGGAAAGATACTGAACGCGAGTTTAAGGAAACCGACAAAGAAATGTCAAGAAGTAGAAGTTTGATTCGGAGAACTCGTCCAAAATTCAAGCCGGCCAAAGATCCTTCCAAAAACGATTGTGTTATTTCATAATAAGGAGGTTGTGTCAAATCTAAAGATAAGATAAGATTTCGTTCCTTATTTGACGTTTAATGGCTGCTTACACAATGTCATTGTTTTCCAAACCACAAATGCACCCTTGAATAGTAGTGTACATTGATTACCCTTTTGATGTGATGCCGTTTCCGTGGCCATTTATGAACACAAGCTTGTAAATAAACCAATATGATAACAACATTCGCAGAACTTGCAGGTTATGGTGGTTAAAACGTTTGTTCAGCTTGCGAAGGGTTGGGATGTGTGATCTGTACAGTCCCTCAGTAAATTGAACATTTCACTTCAACGCGCCCGACAGGAGTGCACGATATTTTCATGTTTCCCATTGATTTTTACAAGTGATTGAACGTACTCGAATATATTTGTTATCAATAGCAGTAACAAGCGGAGGGCAAGACACGACTTATGCTTTTTTAATTCCATTTAAATTCGAAAATGTTATTATGTTTCTGTCCAATGCTATGCTCCCACCTGGAATAACTCAAGAGAATAGAACTAAGGTTCAATAATAGAAAAAGCTTGCTGGTTGACCGATTGGGAAAACCATTTTCCGAGAAGCAAAAATAAGCTCTCCACCCTAATTCTGCTCGAGCTCACAGATGACATAGTCCCTCTACTGTTTGAGTTTGTTCTAAAAATTTTAACAAGTTAGCTATTTAGATTTTATTTTTTGCAAATCTTACCAGATTTAGTGCAAACCTTTCAATTTTGACTTTTTATATCAGAATCTGAGCATAGGTACCTATAATAAAACTTTATTGATAATTAAACCTTATTGATAATTAAACCTTATTGATTATTAAACCTTATTGATAATTAAACCTTATTGATAATAAACGTTGTTGATTATTAAACCTTATTGATAATCAAACCTTATTGATAATTTAGTTAGAGAACTCGATTACATACCTAAAAATGTCCTTCAAACCAGTCGAGGTTTAGAAATACCAGACACAGTGAAACGTGGAATCGCTTTATAAAAACTTTCACAATTTAAATTTAGATTTTAAGTTTATCTATAAGAAAAAGGTTCAGTAGTGACATGTTTCAAACACATTTGTTTCGTTGATGATTTTTTTTTGTTTTTAAAAGGTGATATTCATCATGAGTAAAAAGTATCATGTATGCACATATATCTATCTATTTCTTTCACTCACACATTGTGAACGTATACTTGTAGCGATCATTTCATCGGATAACAAAGTTAGAAAGAAAGATATTACAATTCCTATATTATGGTTATAATTAGCAAAACATTTTTCCTATTGATATATTTTCGAAGAAAAATACATTTCGGTATTGCCATCCACTCCCTATTGCCTACATTTTGGTATTGCCATCCACTCCCTATTGCCTACATTTTGGTATTGCCATCTACTCCCTACTGCCTATATTTTGGTATTGCCATCCACTCCCTACTGCCTATATTTTGGTATTGCCATCCACTCCCTACTGCCTACATTTTGGTATTGCCATCCACTCCCTACTGCCTACATTTTGGTATTGCCATCTACTCCCTACTGTCCTAGTAATGAATATATCTTGCACTTTGTGGAGATAAAACCTATTTGTATTTCTTTTCATTTCTTTAAAAATATCGGTGTAAAAGTAAACTTTGCCCCCCAGTAAATTTTGGCCCCGAGGCCCTTATTTCCTAGGGAATTTGGGCCCCCAGACAATTAAGCCGTAGCCATCCAGTAAATTTGGTCACCCCTCATAGTAAAAACGGTCCGCCAGGAAATTTGGGCCCCGGCCCTTCTTTCCTAGGAAATTTGCAGACAACAACTTGTCCCCCTTTTGCAAGAAAAAGCCCTTCTTCTCCCTTCACAGTAAATCTCACTGCCGTTTTGCGTAAAGCACGCTTTTTTCTTCAGTGCATCCAGATGGGTACTACCCAGATTGAAGAAAATATTATATTTCTTTTCACCAGAGTATTTACTGGAATCCATTTTCTGTTCGTGGGCAAATTCTACGAGTACAACGGCGCTGTATTCATTCCGTACATAAAATATATCACTTCAGTAGACACAATCAATTGAAGGAAACGTACAAGCACACACGTAAATTACCTAGTAAAATCATTCACTAGACATTCCTTAGGAAATAAGGACCAAATTTACGGAAGGGGGAGGGGAAGAAGGAGGGGAGGGCAAAATTTACTATCACACCGGCCGCATGGAAAAGTAAATTTCCTCTTGAAAGAGAAAGATATTACTTCCCATAAATTTGTAGGTATTGATACAGAGGTGCCGACACGTTTTGGTCTGTTTGTTGGATTGAGCCTCTAGTTTTCAGATTGTATCCATATGGAAATTTTCACTTCATATAAATTGATACATTTACACTATCGTTTGTGGAAATGAATATCATAAATTGTTTTTACGTTGTGATCAGATCATGAATTATGAATCCATAGCTGTAACCGTTTAATGATCTCACGGATATTGAAATGAACGTGTGCACCCGTATTATTTAAGCACATAGATATTAAAGGTATATGAAGAGGTAGAGATAAAATTGGTTAAAATGATTTAAAATCCACTCAAAAACATGAAGAAAGCAAAACAATTGCATCAAAATCTGTTGAAAATTTACCGTTTTAAAGCTTTTTGAAATTACTGTTTTACTTTTGTGATGTACGAACGGAACATTTTCTATTTTCTTTTGTAAATCCATTGTTTTCAACCCTTTGCCATTTTTTGTTGAAAAGGTGAAGATAATTCCAATGAAGATTTGATATCAACTATACCCCAACCCCAACAAACATCAAGCTGAAGAAGGAATTTTGAACATTTTCAAGGTCTGAAATTAAGGAAAGAAATACAAAAATAAAATAAAAGGTGTTGAGGTGTTTTCCTGTTCATACATCCCACTTTTGAAATAAATTTTAAAGTTCAAACTTTGATTCCACATAACTTGAAAATTGCGCATGCTATTTTCAAAATTCAAAGATTTAAACTAATAATGCGTAAATATAATTCTCTTTTTTGATCAGTTCAATAACTTAATTTTTTTTTACCTGTCTAATAAACCTTTTCAAATCTGAGTCGGCAATTTCCGGAAAAGTAATATAAATAATGTCACTTTGACGAAATTCACGTTTCTTAATGGACCAATCGTATACTGGGTAAATCTTATTGCCCATTCAAATACTGGGGGAATCTTGGTCGTCTGCACAATTCACGCACGGTATGGGACCAAGCGTATTAAAAATGTTTTCAAGCGCACGTATCATACGCGCGTTATACATGACAGTAATACGCGCGCGTATTGCTGTTTACAATTTTATTTTCTAAAACTGCACCTGATTGGTTGGGATTTAAAGGGAAAATTTCCCCAGCGGTTGATTGGTCAAAGAACGGAAGAAATTACATTCGGCAAAACACGGTTTGAAAATGTCTATAGCTTTAAAGGATTAATTCAGTGATCAGATATGTTAATCTTGTATTACAGAGGGCGCAACATACTAACGTAATTATGAAAATATACTCCAATACTTTGCTCCTTCCAGGATTATACTTTGATTAAGGGGATATTGATTTGCAAAGTTGTATGGAAATAAGAGGACTAGCAAATCTGGTGTGGATGTCACACACTCACTTTCTAAATTGATTGAAATAGTTTTATTAATTCAAAATGTACTTTCATGAATTATTCCTGTGGTGAATATTAGTTACTCCACTATACTCTCTTTTGTCACATTTTCAAAATTTATGAATATATTTTAGTAAAATCTAATAGTTAAACGAGACTTACTTGGAAGATGGAGTTCAATTAGGATTCTAGTGACACATCACACAAGAGTACAAGTGAGACTGAATGATCGTGCTATCTCATGGAATATCGATGTTTGTGTGATGTGGAAGTAGCATATTCAAGTATGCCTCCTTTTGATATAATGTCACTACAAGCTATTTCTATCCAAAACTTTCAAACTTATCAGAATAGGATTTTTGTTACACTCTCTTTATCAATTTGTTGCTTTACGTTGTCTTTTATACTTTTGTTCATTGTTTGACTTGCTTCATACGGGGTGATTATGGCTGCCCACCGAAAGTAACAATCCATGCATTACTTGAATTACCAAGATTTACAAACACATAGATTAAAATTTAAGGTAAACAGGAAGCCTCTGCGTAAAGATTTGTCAAAATATCTATACTATTCTCTATTCCGATTGTAGAAAGAATAATTTTGGATCGCAATTAAACGTGGAAAATAATCTTTTATAAATTTTCTTGCAACCAAACTGTCCGTTTTGCTTGAACTAGCTTTGCTTTTGACACAATGATTTTTGATAGCAGAATTGTTTTATACAACAACTACACATGAAGAATTTTGTGTGGCTTACACCTACGTAACAGCTACTTAGTTAGATGTAGTTATGTGCTCTCCGTCTGAATTTGATCCAAATATTGTTGGTGCTTTCAAGAATTAAGTCTCCACGAAAAACATATCATTGTAAAAATATTCCATAAAGCTTGCGACTTGTAAACGCTTTGTATAGTATGTGAAAAAAATGGGGGAATTATAAGTCTAGTAAAATTTACATTTAAACCTAAATAGGCGGTAGGTAAAGGTTTGTCGTTTTCTTTCTTTTTAACTTCATTCTACAAAAAAACATAACTGCTTTATGTTGAAATTTTTATCTTTTGTAACACTCAATCGCCGTGTTTGAATAAAATTTTGTACTGTGATGCAAATCATATGCTGTTTCGTTGTCATTAATCTTCGTCCATTATTGTGTTTATCATGCCTATATAGAGCGATGGAAATTGATAAGTATTTTAATTCTCAATAAACCTTAAAAAAACTACTTCTTGAAGGAGATGTTATTATCTCTTTAACCCTGTGAGGATGATGAACCTGCTGTAGTAGATGAATTCTGTAAAGTGTCTTTGTAGGGGAATTGGGCTTAATCATTTGAGGTGGCCGAGATTGATATATCCACACAAATAATGTGAAACATCAAGCAAAATACAAATGAAATTACAAAATACAAAAATATTGTCATTAGAATTCTTTGGTCGCCTTTGGGTTTTTGTCATCTTTACCAATTTCACTGAACAACATAAAGTAACACGGCTTTGTCTTAAGACTCAAGAAGCAGTCATGAAAGATTCCAATTTTCCCTAATTTTTAAATAACTATACCAACCAGCAGGTCATCAGATGTTGCATTCTGCTCGAAGATATTTCATTATTGGTCTGTTTAGTCCTGTGCAAACTACCGATTGGGTGAGTGCAGTGCATTCTTGCTTAAATCCTTGTTATATATTGCAGCCAAATCCTTCTTTCTGGAGTACGACCTTATAAGGCTAGTATCACTTTGAGACATGTTGATATTCAAATACTTCTATAAAGAAGGCATCATTTGAGATGTAATGCCTCAGAAACATCCGCACTAGTTTCATAAACTACGTTTTAGTAGACAAGTCAAAAACGTCGGAATAGTTGTTTCAAACTCCATCTACATACATCCGCCTGTACGCGTCCGCCGTCCGTCTGACCGTCCGTTCGTCCAATCATCGATCCATCAATCCATCTATCCATCCATCCAAGAATCAATTGCCATCAATGACATACCCTTTTGGGTAGAATGTTATCAAAATATTTCGCAAGGTTTAGGCCTACAGATGAGTTCTATAAATAGAATATGAGGTCCAAACATTATTGGTCAGTTGCCAAGAACTCATCAGTAACCGCGTCAACAAAGTCGTGTGGCGTCGTGATGATGGCTAGCTGGTGAGTGGTGACTTGTATGATAACTGGTTTTGTTCTAAACGCCAGTGCAGTTGATGTATGGAAGCTACTAACTTTCTCAGTATCTAACACAACGCAAGATGAAGCCTCATTGCCACACTGCTTTACTTACCTTTGCTAGGCGGGAGCAAGGTAAAGCAACTATATCAATATACATTAATATAATACACATCAGAACTGTTGAGCTCGACCTCCACAGGAAGACAAAATGCAGTACAATCTTAAGGTAAGCATCTCTAAGCCTTAGGCAAAATCGTGGAATGCAAGTTGATTTCACTTTTAAATGGATAAATCTGGTTGTCAAGCAGGTCGGTCTTGTATGATAAATGACAACAAGACTGTAAATAAACTGTTTTGATACCTTAATTACTACGTTATCTATTGAGTTTAAAATACGTCTACGACAAAAGTTGTTTCCTTGAAAATGACTTGCCTAAAGAATAACGTCAAAGTGACGTACTTACTTACCTTATTATATCTTATAAGGATTATTTAGAATTTAAAAGAAACAAAATGATGAAGAAACCGTTCAAAATATTATTCCGTTAAGGAGATATTCGAGTTTAAACCTCTGTCTTATCTTTATAGAAATGACTGGTGTAGTAAGTCTACTATGGAGGGTTGGCACCCTTGTCCTCACATTCTTAACAATTGTTAATGTATTTTAAAGAAAATATATTTCACTTTTGTCCTATTTCAGTTTTTCTCTCGAACTTTCTTCAGGTGGTAAATTACAATTATTCTTACGAGATACTGTTTGGTTACTTTTCTGACATCTAATGGTTTTAAGCCATAAAATCTCAGGACAAAATATAATAGAATACATAAAGACTTCAAGGAATCTGAAGCTATGACGTCACAAATAGTCTGATTTCAGTCGTTTGTAATGGAATAAGATTTTTGAATCCAACAGTGCACTATTTCATTCTGCCTTTTGACAGGTCTTTCAATCGAGCCGATCAAGACTAATTTCGTGAAATGCCACACAACGGCGGAATGCCATATCATTTAACGTAAATTGATTAGGAGCCAAATTCGTAGTTCCTGTACGTTCCTCTGCATGACTGATAATCTAAAGATCTATATCTATATATTTTAAATCCTGATGTCAAAATAAGAAAGGTCACTGACACTTGTAACTTTCCTTCAAAAAGATACCCCCTAAGGGTATATTTCAAAGTCACTTTTAATTAATTTGTCTGCAAAAGGTGGTCGGTTGGGCTTGTGTCAGAAACAGCAAATGTCATTTGTAGGCCTATATCGAAGTTGAGAAATGTAAATTATAAAATTCATTTGATTTGTGTATATTATTTTAAAGAAATCTTGCAACGAAAAGGGTACCAACCGAGATAAACTTCCTTCTTCACATTAAGTTCAATATACTCTTTGAGAATATTTATGACAATATCATACTCATATCGAAAAATAAATAATCAGGGATGACTGAGCAATTTGAAGCTCAGATGTGTGGGAAGTTAATCCAAGATCGATACGTGAAAGAAAGCGGCGCCCAAACCAATTAAGCATCTCACATACACAGCGCTCTATTCACATGGAAATAGATCTAAAATATACGTATGAAATACCCTTACCCTTTGGCAGAAAAAGACCCAATTGATATCCACTTGAAAGAAGCCCAGAAAAAAGAAGAAAAAAAAGAGATGTCAGATAGATATTTACTTTTCAAATAAAGTACATTGCGGTATAGAACTCTAGTCGTCCGAAGTAGTACTAGAAAGACGACATTGGGTGCTCTGGTAAAAATGTATCACCACTTAAATAAGTTTTAACATTTGAAATTGTAATGCACCACTGTCATTATGCACCACCGCAACTGACATTATGCACCACCGCAATTGACATTATGCACCACCGCAACTGACATTATGCACCACCGCAACTGACATTATGCACCACCGCAACTGTCATTATGCACCACCGCAACTGTCATTGTGCACCACCGCAACTGTCATTATGCACCACCACAACTGTCATTATGCACCACCGCAACTGTCATTATGCACCACCACAACTGTCATTATGCACCACCGCAACTGTCATTATGCACCACCCTAACTGTCATTATGCACCACCCCAACTGTCATTATGCACCACCGCAACTGTCATTATGCACCACCACAAATGTCATTATGCATCACCCAATCATCATGCACCACCACCACTATGAACATGCAATACCGGCTGATCTTGTGCACCGTCGCTACTATCATCATGCAGGAACGCCACTGACATTGTCAACACCACCCGACACTATCACCACACAGTAACTCTACTTACATTGTTCTCTACCACCACTATTATCATGCATCACTACCATTGTCATCACCATGCACCATTACCATGGTGTACCACCAGTCCAACACTACTGTAATTGTACAACACCGTCACTATCATCCTACACCATTGCTACTATCATCATGCGCCACCACCTGTCATTGCATCAGCATCATCATCATAATTATCGTCATCATCGTCATCGTCATCGTCGTTGTCGTCATCGTCAACATCGTCATCATCATCATCGTCGTCGTCGTTGTCATCATCATCATCGTTGTCGTCGTCACCATTGTCAACGTCATCGTCATTGATATCTTCACATCATCTGTACCGTAGTTACATAGTCACATCTACATTTTTGGAATTTGAACAACTGTAAAACTAAACAACTCTTCAAACATGTTGTGATAGATGTACAACATCTATCACAATTTTCGAAAGTAAAACAGGCCTGCCAATTTCATGAATATTAGATATATAAAAATCGTATGACGTTTTAAAAACCTTACCATAAAAGACGTGATTAAATTATTCCACTCATACCTTGAAACTTACTTAAGAGATTGTTCGCTGATGAAAGTTTTAAAGTAATCTGATAATTCCATGCATCGCCATTATCATTGCCATGCATCGCATTAAAAGGGCATCCTTAATCTATACTAGTTTCATCGCACCTTCTGTTTCAACACAATTATTATTGAATTGGCAGTTTTTGTTTCAAATTTGCACCAAAAAAAAAATGAAGTCGACGCGAAGATGTTCGCGGATTAGACATTAGATGAATTTGGAAATATATTAATTGATTTATTTCTTACATTCAAACCACTTTACAACAATATACAGAAAATATAGCAAAATGTTTGTGCAAAAGAATATTACAAAATATTGATATGTAAAATGAATAAATAGCACACAAAGCTATAAATACGTTGTGTATAAACTAATTGAAATTATTTAAAGTGTATTGAAAATTGCAAAGTAATTTGATGACTCCATGCATCGCCGTGATCAGCCTTATTCCATACTCGTTTTATCGCACATTTTCTCCCAACACAATTTGTATTAGGTTGTCATTTTTTGTTTCAAATTTGCATATGATACACTAATTTGGTCGACAACGGACAGATCGATTTTGAATTTGAATTCATGGAAGTTAAAATGATGTATGTATGTATCCTAGGTTACAATGTAAGCGAACATAGTTTGCTGTATCCTCATTATTGTATCCAACCAAAATACTCCAATTGAATTATATCTGTACCCATTTGCACGATCACCGGCCTTAAATATTTTGTATGTGATAGTATCTGTATGTGCAATCAAATTTGATTTTAGCATATAATTATGAAATGTTTCAGTTCTAATATTGTCATCTTATAATGCGCAAAAACCTATCCACCAATGAGGTGCTCACGGCGCAATACGAATATGAAGGGGGAAAAAACAACATAAAAAACAACAATGGAAGCAACAATACAATACAACAGAGTACAGTCCTTACACACAAGATAGTCTCAAAAAAAGCTTAGGACATTAAATGGGTCTTCAGCACTTGAATGTATATATATCGTGTTACAAGATTTAATTTGGTCAGGGATCGAGTTCCAAATACAAGGAGCAGCAACTGAAAAGCCCTATCGCACCAGGAACGATTAGGTCAGGGTTCACTGAAAGAGGGAGTTGAACCAGAACTGAGCATGCGTATAGGGCTGTATGGTTTAAGCAAATCATTTACGTAAGAAGAGGCCATTTTACTAAGTGTTTTGAAAGCAATGAGCATCAATTTGTAAATGATCTTACATCTAACTAGTAACCAATATAGTTCTTGAAGAATGGGGTAATATGTGAAGAATTTTTCGATAAGGTAACCAGTCGAGCAGTAGCATTCTGTATGTGTTGGAGACGATTTACCTCATTTTAAGGAGACCTTACAAAAAGTAAATTTCCATGTCTAACAAAATAATTAGGGTTAATATATTTTCTTATTTGACCAATATTACGCAAGTGAAATGAAGCAAACTTAACACAATACTAAAGATATGTGAATCGAGAGACATGATAAAATAAAAAATTGCACGAAGATTGCGAGCCTTTTAATTGTTGGCTCAAAGTGAGAATAACCATTGGTGACATCTGGAATGGACACCTTTCAGAGCTGTTGCCTGGAACCAAATAAAATAAACTCTGTTTAATCATCATATAAATTGAGAAAATTGTTCTGCATCCAATTACGGATTTAAAAACTACATAATTCTATGCATTTCATAGTGATGTTAGCCTGAAGATGTGTTTCGTTAAAAGTCACATCAAGGAGTGTATCATCAGCATAAGCATGGTAAGATAAATTGTGTTTCATAATAATATCACAAATTGGGTATGCGTAAATAAGAAACCATTCTCTTTACGGAGAACATTTATATAATATTATTGGAATGCTATTCTAAAGAGTAACATCATTCCTGAATTTTGTCAAATAGATTAAAAAATGATTATCATGTTTGAAATCTGTTCTGATTTGCACTATCACGCAAACAGGTTTTGAATTAACTTTAAAAAATCAAATATGGATGACACTTTACAAACAAAATGTACGACATCATCGATAATACTCTTAATCTACACGAAACTCTAATTCTCCGAAGCCCTACATTTTCTCACATTTGATAAAACTGTCATTTATAACAACTGAAAAAGGACTGTTTATTGTTGAGTATTTTGTGAGGGATATTTTAAGATTAGTTTTATCTTGAGTGGACGAATCGTCAACATGTTCCTCATTAATTCACTAAAACATTTTGTCTAAATGCCAGTTTGTATGAATAAAAATATTCAGACATTCCATTTGAAATTACAATTTACATTTTTGAATGAGAGCAAATACCCTGCATTAAATAGACAACTCAACACAAAAGCAAATTCAACCGAAAGCATATATGCAATTAAAACAATAAATGTGGGTCATCTTGTTATTGTCATTTATCTGATCGGAAAAGGTCACTTTAGGTCAAAAATCCCCATGTACTGTCACTAAATTGCAACGCATACAGTAAGACTGGTAACGACGTCAGCTTAAATTCGTATACTTCAAAACTACATAGATGTCTTGAGCTTATTATTATAATGTAAAGGAACGATATGTATATTGCCAAATTTCAAAATGTATAAGCAAAAAAAAAAAACGCTTGTTAAATCTGTTAGTTCTCAACCTTATAACACAATTGTGCTTTCTTGAGCTGATATCCAGAATTCATGGAAACTGCATAAATAAATCAATTTGAAAATATAATAGCAAAAAAACAAAAACAACAACTACTAGCTAAGCAGTTAGTAGCTCTTAAGTAAAAAAGTAATCCCAACACAAAGAATATTATTCCACTTTTTACCGTACT
>JAIGNY010001325.1:180000-197500 GCA_020152595.1 Chiridota heheva
CTATTGCTGTTTAAATAAACATAAACTTCATATGGCGTGACGAACCCTTGTTAGCCCGTCGTCTTGTGATGTAAGTAAGTTGACTTATAACGTAACACTGACGACAAACTTGTGTTATTTTGAATTGTCTTTTTTATCCGAAAGGCCAAAATAACAACTCATTGGTACTTTTGCGACTTTTGATACGTGATCAGGTAGACATCTAAATTGTTTGATTTAGTCAAAATTATAAAGGACTCAGATTGTTCCTTTAGTCGCGTAAAATTCTTACGCTTATCTAGGCTCTAGTGAGTATATCCCTGTAAATAACATTAAATTTATCCCCATATTCTCACAACCCTCTCTCCCTCTCTTCTGTAGATTAGATAACGATAAGATAGTACAATAAATATACCATCTAGTATTGATTGAACATGTTTGATGAGTTTATATTTCGAGGAAATTATAATAGTTGCAGTAAACAGTTGATTGTACATGTCCTATCAATTCAAATTGGAATCAATAAGTATCTTCGTGTGTTTTCTACTTCTCAGTGATGAATATGGATTTTTTTAAATGATTATCCGTCTTCATAGTGCACTGTAAAGTTGATTAAATGTCTTTACAATATTGGCTTATTTAAATCATACTTTTGATATGTCGGTCAACCCTTTGGTAATTCAGATTCATATCGTGAAAAAAGTTGACGCAAAGTAGGTGGCATTGGGTGAGTGGGTGGGTGGGGGAGGAGGGTTGATTCTGTAAAGCTATATACTGCTGTGCTACACGCTATCAAAGTATGACAGTTGGAGAGTGCCCATCAGATCCCTTCCCCCCCCCCCTAAGATTCAAACATTTTCCGCCGCCTCTGATTCTAATTACATTATCTTATCGCAACATTATTTTGTAACCAGTGTAACAGTATACAATTTCTGTAAAAAGTTTTTATTTCAGTTATTACTCTTTACAAGGAATATGGATGGTATTAGGTTTTATAGGCCTAACCATAAATCAGACGGATAGCAGACACGGAAACTTCAATTGATTGTATTCATATGGTTGTATGGTTATATTTGGAAATTGATGATATGTTTAAGTAATTCATGGCTTGCAGGGGATCCAGAAAAAAAAAGGGTTCCCGAATAGGACCTTTCACACTCTAAAAAAGGAATGGTCAAATTTTGACCACAACTTGGTCAATTTTGCACCGACCAACTTTGGTCAAATTGAACAACAAATTTGACCACAATATGGTCAATTTTGTTCATAATTATCATATTATGGTTAATTTTGACCACGTTATGGTCCTTTAATTTTGACCAACATTGGTTCGGTGCAAAGTTGACCATGTAATGGTCAAACTTAACCATTCTTTTTTAGAGCGCAGCGGGGTGGAAGGGACACCGAACATTGCCGTCCTAAAACCCATATATTTGTAGATGTGACGTATCTGATTTCTTGTCAATATTTTCTGTTACAATAGTTGCTTTAATAATTTCGGATAGGCTCCTACTGTCTGTAGGGAGTTTTGTATATTTTGTATAGTTTCTCCGATAAGTATAAACTCGGTCCCAACTTTTTTCTAGACCCATTTTATCCTTTTTAGTATATTGTTTTAATGGTCGTTTTTACTTTTTGTCTAGATCCTGTTTACCTTCAAAACGGAGTGCTTTAAAAAAAAAAACATGCAACATCGACCCTCAAACAAGATCGCGTCTTTCCGCTTTGCCATATTTAGATGATAAAAGAGTACTTGACATTTACATGACACAAAATGTTAAATTTAAATGAAAACGCCAAGAGTTTGTTGAACAATTATATAAAACCTCCCAAAACTTCTTACTGAGGAACAAGGCAGGAAAATTGATGTATTAATTCATTTCTACATGATCTGACAACGTTATCCAGTAAACAAGAGAGTAAAATAACATAACTGGAACGCAATACTGTGTATGCCATGTGGTAAAGAAGAGTTTGAGACAGCTTATATGTTAGATAAAGAAGAAAAAATATTTTCGAAAAAGGAAAAAAAATGTAATTTGGTGGTGACTTTCTCTTTCAGTATATTCATCCAACCAAAAGGAAAGTTTTAAATATAAGAAATATCAAATTAATATTGATTAATTGAAAATTAATATTGAGACAGCGTGTTTCTATGCGTATTTAATGCACGATTCATAGGATTTTGGCCCACTATAGGAGGGTCATTTGCGAGTGCAATGACCTTTGAACCGTACATTAAATACGAATATAAATACGATGCCAAACATTAATCTTTTTAGAAATGTTTTATGTTGAATTGTTTACAATGCATAAAAACAACTAAAAAGAATGGAAAACGAGAACAGTTTACATATATTTTATCACTTTAAATTTTTTTTAAACTGTTTTGAAAATGGAATAAAGCAAATGGTAATGGTCGTGCATTAACGGTATTTAATGTATAGGTAATAACAATGCAAATACTCCATACAAATTTTAGAAAGCAACTTAAAAATTTATGATAAAGTAAGGCAATAACGTCACTCTCCTACTAGTTCGGGAGAAAACCCTCGATCAAAAGTTTCACCTCTAAGATAGCAATTAAGCTTGCAAACTTTGCTAGTTTATAGGGCAAAATTTATGCATCAGCATACAAAAATAAGATAAAGATAATGCAAAATGATATCATATATAATGTTGGTAACATAATAAATTACTTTTCATGTAAAATTGATACCAAATTTCAAGAACCTATACATTAACTGAATTGAACTTGTATTTGAATTTTAAGATACTACTTTCCCGCCAACATTAATCAACACAATTTGTATTTCTCTTAATATCTACAAATTGGACAGGTAAATTAAAAACTTGTTTGGAGAACTTTTGAGTATCATTATGATTTAGGCAAGTTCCGTGAAACAGTCTATGTTAGGGTCATATTGTGTCATGCAAAATCTTCATCAATGGCGGCCTCCATAGCCAACAAAAAGGCCTAGATCGAGGATTTATATTAAACCCTCGTTCGAGGGCATAATCCTGACTGTATGCAGTAGACATTTTTTGCCAGTCATTTTGACATAAGATTATAACCTCGATATCTCTTGAACAGAATAAGTTGTTGGATTGGTTTTGCTACAGTAGTGTTTGTCTTTTTTGTCCCTCTGTAATTATATACGGCTATATAACGTTATATTCCGTTACTATAACGTTTTAGTAACGTTGTATGTCAACTGAATAGTTCTAACGATTATCTCGCTGATTTAAAAGTTGCAAAACGTTTTCTTCATTCATATTTCAATTCATTTAAAGGATTAGCAAATTGTCACGCAAATTGTGTCGTCACGCATATTGAGTCGTCACGCATATTGGGTCGTCACGCATATTGGGTCGTCACGCATATTGGGTCGTCACGCATATTGGGTCGTCACGCATATTGGGTCGTCACGCATATTGGGTCGTCACGCATATTGGGTCGTCACGCATATTGGGTCGTCACGCATATTGGGTCGTCATGCATATTGGGTCGTCACGTAATTGGGTCGTCACGCATATTGGGTCGTCACGAATATTGGGTCGTCACGCATATTGGGTCGTCACGCATATTGGGTCGTCACGCATATTGGGTCGTCACGCATATTGGGTCGTCACGCATATTGGGTCGTCACGCATATTGGGTCGTCACGCATATTGGGTCGTCACGCATATTGGGTCGTCACGCATATTGGGTCGTCACGCATATTGGGTCGTCACGCATATTGGGTCGTCACGCATATTGGGTCGTCACGCATATTGGGTCGTCACGCATATTGGGTCGTCACGCATATTCGTTCTATATGAAAGAGACTATAAGAAAACAAATTGTGAATAAACTATTTTACTATATTATGCAGTTCAATAGATATTCAAGTTTAAATTCCGTCGCATTTGTAAAGTAATGACTTCCGTAGAAGGTTAGCGTTATTAATGTATTTTAAGCTAAATTCATACCAATGTTTTTCTAACAAAAGATTTTCCTCTAAATTTCAGTTGGTATAAATCTTCTCCACCATTTTGTTTCTCTCATATTCCTCTTTCATATAAGATATTGCCTGGCGACTAAACTAATCCTTTAAACAAACTACATCAATTGACGCTGTAGATTTTTCTTTTGGAATGTTTTATTGTTATTGTATAAGTTATTACTTATTTTCACCACGTCATAGATGAACATGTTGAATGAAAAGGTTTTTTAAAAGAATTTACGGGTGATATTAATATTTCTCCCAGCATTGGTTATGTTCGTATAAAATTAACCTATATTACGTTGCAGATTCCGATAACCCACATGATTGTTATTGACATTACAAATAACCTTGAAAGATTTATTTGAATAAAACATCGTTGACAGTTCAACAACGAACATGCGTCAGGCCCACCAATCTCATCAACAGTTCCAACTTGATGTTTTATTTACCAATAAACGATGTTTTATTTACCTATAGACGATGCTCAACCACCCACCCCCAATATTCAAGAACATTCCAGAAAGCATCAACAGGCGGTTATCTAGCATTTCATCAAACAAACAAATATTCAATGAGGCAATACCTTGTTACCAAGAAGCCCTGACGGAAATCGGCTTCAACTACACATTGAACTATGAACCACAACCAAACCCCAACAATGACGCAAACCAGAGAACAAAACGTTACAGAAAGAGAAAAACCACGTGGTTTAACCCGCCATATAGCACAAACGTAGCCACCAACATCGGCAGAAAATTCTTTAACCTCCTGGATCACTGCTTTTCTCCCGGGCACCATCTTTACAAATTGCTAAACCATAACACAGTGAAATTAAGTTACAGCTGTATGCCAAATATCCAACAGATCATCTCTACTCACAACAAAACAGTACTTAAAGAAAAGTGCAACCAAAAAAACATCACAAAACAATTGCAACTGCAGAAAGGACAAACCATGCCCACTTGAAGGTAAATGTCTCACATCTGGGGTAATCTACCTAGCCACAGTTACACGGCAAGACAACCTTAAAGAAGAGACTTATATAGGACTAACGGAAAATACATTCAAAACAAGGTATGATGGACATACTCATAGTTTCAGAAACGAGGATAAACGGTATGCAACAACATTAAGTGAATACATCTGGAACATAAAAGACGATAATGTGCAGTACTCATTGAAATGGAAGATTATTGATAAAACTAAGCCATACTCATTATCAAGCAAAATGTGCAACCTATGCTTGAAAGAGAAATTCTTTATAATATACAAGCCACACTTAGCATCACTAAACAAAAGAAACGAGCTGGCCAGTGCATGCAGACACAGAAAAAAACAATTATTATGTAAGTATACATAAGAACTATTTTCCCCATTGTTAACACATACCACACTTTAAACAGTTGTGCATTGTAATTCATCATCCCTATCACTCAGCGTTTTGTTTCTGATGAGTGAGGGTATAACCCTTACGAAACAGATCTGTCAAATAAAATGTACAAGGTTTAACTTGTGAGTCAGTCTATTACAACTCTCTTTTGATTGAGCACTTTTCCATTGTGATGGTTTTACACCATACTATCTTTTGAATTATATATATATATATATATATATATATATATATATATATATATATATATATATATATATATATATATATATATATATATATATATATATATATATATATATATATATATATATATATATATATGTATATATATATATATTATATATATATATATATATATATATATATATATATATATATATATATATATATATATATATATATGTATATATAAATATATGTATATATTTCTATATATATGTATATATATATATATATATATATATATATATATATATATATATATATATATATATATATATATATGTATATATATATATATGTATATATATATATATATATATATATATATATATATATATATATATATATATATATATATATATATATATATATATATATATATATATATATATATGTATATATAAATATATGTATATATATATATATATATATATATATATATATATATATATATATATATATATATATATATATATATATATATATATATATATATATATATATATATATATATATATATATATATATATATATATATATATATATATATATATATATATATATATATATATATATATATATATATATATATATATATATATATATATATATATATATATATATATATATATATATATATATATATATACATATATATATATATATATATATATATATATATATATATATATATATATATATATATATATATATATATATATATATATATATATATTTATTGATCAATTATCCTGTAGACTAAGCAATAATTGTAAACACGAATTCCCATAAATGACGTACATCTTCTTGGATCCGTCTATTTCCTGTGTTGTGGAATTTGTGTAGAAATCAATAATTGATGACGATTTTTTAAAGATGAAAACAGTCATGTTCCACCTTATTATTTCTGCGAAGTTGTATGGAAAACAACCCCGGGAATATTGTACAAGTAATTTGCTTTTATCTTAATGATCAAGCGAAAATATTGGATGTGAAAATAGAAGTTCATTTAAATAGAAAGGAGATGTTTATCAGTTGCCAACAGCTCTTGTAAAATGTTTGCGTCACAAGATGATTTTTGGACGAGTTATCATCATTTGTTAATCTATTAAATTCAGAAATTTACCATAGTGTTTTTGTTCTCGCTGTTTTGTAGCAAAGGACGTATCACGTGCATCATTATATATGAATCCTAATTAATTCGGGGTTGGGCGATGTGCTAATGTCAGTATAGAAAGTTTCTTGCATTGCTTACAAAAAATTCCAACAAATACACAAGACAATATTTCAAGAATTTATCTTCAAATCTATTTCATATTTATTCTTCTGCCATAGCCGTTCTCATTCCTTTTCTCGTATAAACTTCTCTCCTTAATTCCTTTTTAATGACTACCTGAATTTGAATTCCCCTCCTTACTACAGTTACTGTACAGTTATACTATATAATTATCTTGCAGAGAAAGCTGGTAATGAATGTCGCAAGTGTGACCATCCTGCCCTAACTGAAAAGCATGGATTTTGATCAAGGAGTTTACTCGAAAGAGATATTGATTATTTTCAGTGCTTAAAATAGTAGGGCCTACTGTGTTTAATATGGAAAAGCTATTACCTCTAGTCCATGGACAGGAGACTTAAAAAAAAAAAAAGCTGTACAAAAGGTGATTAACCATATCACAATAATACAAATTGTGATTTTCTTATGGGACAAACGTTGTGACAACATGAAATGCACATGTCAGTCTGTTACGCTCCGCAAATTAAACTGTCTTACAATCTTCTAGTTTGGCAGGTCGACGTTAATCGAAAGATGTGAAGTCAACGCTATTTACAAAATGATACTTACAACTTTGTCTTTCAGTTGTGTGTTTGCTTTGTTGTTGTTTCATAATCCTTCTTTCATTTGTATAAGGTGACCGATACAGCTCTCCCTCCCCCTCCTTCTTCCCCCTCCAACTTTTTTCCACAAGATAATGCTCAGTTAAGGTTCTTTTATTAGCTAAAAAAAGGTAATGACCATAACCGAGTCATCAGGCAGCTCAGTATTCTCCGCCAAAGGAACGCGGCCAAAGTTGTAAGCCATTAGGCTTTTTCGTAAACATCTTTTATATTTGAAACAAAGGAAACCATTTAGAAAAGGGTATGGACTATTTCTTTTCAAGTTTTTAATTCTTAAACAGAATTAATCGTAAAAAAGTACAAAAAGCGAAAAAAGGAGAATAATCTATTATGATGGATTTATGTTCCGTTTGTGACGTGCTTTGTGCCATCTCATGCAATCACATTACATAAACAAACTTAGCTGTAAATGAATAACAAGCTGAATCGAAAACCATTAATGACTATATATGACTAAGGGATGAAATGCCACTGGCTTTGGCCAAACACTGTTTGAATACATGATTGCCTTATGAACATTCCGTAAGCGTGCCTATTAATAGGAACATCTATAACACACGAGAATATTGAAGTCATGCAATCATATTGTACAGATGTTGCCGCGAAATGTCGTAGTTTCTGATTTATTCACTTGAAGTATTAAAAATCATTGTGTTGAAAAACATTTGAATTTTCAAAATGGCCGTTTCGCGCCTAAAAGCCTAGCTCTATTGTCTATTTTATATGATATTTAGAAAACGGCGTGGTGAACATATCAAATAGGAGTGGAAAAGTTGTAGCCATGACAGTAATGAAGGAATTTTCATTAGTTTTAAGTGTCGCCTAGCAAAGATATTTTTCCCAGACGTGTTTCAAACTTGAATAATGTAACATTGCATAAGGCTTTAACATTAGGATAGCAAAGGATCATGGGAAATATCACAAAATGGCGGCTTCCATGTAGCAAAACGTTCCCATTAATACGAACATTTATGCTCCCGTTAATAGGCATGCTGCCGTACTGATGAATCACCAATCTTAATATTTATGAAAATTTGCAAGCTTTATTTTGAAATAGAACTGTAGAATAGAAATTCGTCTTTTCTCAATTCAAATTCAAGTTTAAAACTCGTGCAATAATTACCTTTCCTGCGTGGGCGGATCGCTATAGGAAAAAGGGGGTGCACTTGCCCCGAATATTTGCTATATTCCTCTCCCCCACCCACAGTCATGTCTTGCTTCTCCAACTAAAATCTCGTACAACCTTTGGTTTCCTAAGCTGTAAGAATAAAATGATAGAAGTTAAATTTGAATGCTGTTTATTTGTTATTCCAATTTACTTATTTCATTTACATACGACGAATATGAGCACAAATTATTCTGCATACAAATATCAAAAAGCATTTGCCGAAAAACTCATTGAATAAAATCAGCATTGCGGGAAAATCAATTTCATTTCAATTTCATATATATAATTCTGAACCTGCAGACCTGGCAGGAGTTAAGTTTCCTCAGTTGTAATTGTAATATGAAGATGGTATTCAAAATTTAAGCATTAGTAGATATATAGTGGAATACTTTCGACAATTTGAAAGGACATAAACAAAACGGCTATCCCATTCAGACTGCTTGTTGGTCTGTGAAAAACGGCCATTCAATCTAAAACATGTACTCTGTACACAAACACACTTTTGACCATATTTGTATGGTGATTTTTTGTATAGTAATTTTGTATTTTAGTGGGATTTTATAGTTCTGCCTGTCACGTTCGGTAGGCAAATTTAAGTTATATGACTTTTCCACCCCTTTTAATGGGCAAATCCCGCCCATGGGATGCACTGTGACAATTTTATTCTGTTTCTAAAGTCGCTTTTATCGAAATCGTACACATCTCTTTTCCCAACTCCTTTTATCAGTTCATGTCTTTGGCAATGTTTTGTTCATAAGCATATAAGAAGGTTTTGTAGACTCATGCAAGTAATTCTTTACATTCATTCTCACAACAGCTAGTGAAGTATCTGCTAGTATCGAGGATACTAACAGAACGCAACATCTAAAAAAATGTTAAAAAATCAGAGAATGATTGGATAAGGGTATATCACTCATCTCATATTGGCGTGTTTAGTTATATTCCACGTCCGACAGTCCAAGGCTTATGGAACTATCCGGTATTCAAAAGTGTGTGCGAAAAAAATATATAAAATAGACCATAGATTATACTATACAGAAGGTCAGAAACTTACTTTCTTTTGAATTGCTGATTCATTTTACTGAACATTGAGGAAGCTTTAATATCCCACTATTTCGAAAACCAATTAAAATATTACGAGAATTCCTAAAAAAACTTTTGAGAAATTAAATGTGGAGTATCACTTTGTTATAATATATGTAAAAAATGCTTCCCTGATTATTCCCTCTACTTTGTACCGTATTTAATAGGTGGAAATGATTTGCCGCTAAAGCTACCCTTTTAGTATCTTCAATCGTGAATCCCTTTTCATATTTAAGATAAATGTGTAACACATTCCAGGACTTTTGAAATATAATTTATTATTTTCATTTTAAGTTAAATGTGGAGTATCACTTTGTTATAATATATGTAAAAAAAAGCTTTCCTCATTATTCCCTCTACTTTGTACCGTATTTTATAGGTGGAAATGATTTGCCGCTAAAGCTACCCTTTAAGTATCCTCAATCGTGAATCTCTTTTCATATTTAAGATAAATGTGCAACACATTCCAGGACTTTTGTAATATAATTTATTTTTTACATTTTAAGTCTTCAATTTTCCTAGAAGCTCTCTCACATGTCGACTAAACTACAAATGTATATCACCGATGTTAATTAGAAACAGGTGCCACATTCTAAACATTATGAAAACATATAACATCCACTGGGAGTAGCTTTAGAAAATGGCATTGGTAAAAACCAATCACGTTATTAATCCAGTGTAGGTTTTTTCTCAGGTCTTGGATGTGTAAACTTTGTTGAAATCAAAGACATCAGTAAAAATATTCCTCAAAATGCGGTTAAAAATTCACCATGCAACAGCTTTTTGAATTCCAGGCTTAAATATGCAAGTAAATGACTAAATTATGTACGACTGTGTGGGATCATGACATTTTCATGTATAAATGATATATATATATATATATATATATATATATATATATATATATATATATATATATATATATATATATATATATATATATATATATATATATATATATATATATATATATATATATATATATATATATATATATATATATATATATATATATATATATATATATATATATATATATATATATATATATATATATATATATATATATATATATATATATATATATATATATATATATATATATATATATATATATATATATATATATATATATATATATATATATATATATATATATATATATATATATATATATATATATATATATATATATATATATATATATATATATATATATATATCTATATCTATATCTGGGACGTTAGGTGTGTGACAGAGCCAGGAAAGGCCTTAACGGAACTCCGGGAGACCCGGCTGAAAGCATGCGAAATTGAGTTTAAATAAAAGATATCAACATTAATGCTTACCCTGGGAGAATTGTAAGTGCCATTTTTGAGTTGTATATCTCAACAAAAAAGCCTAATACGAAGTACCAGGCAAAAAATTATATGCATTTTTGTAATGGATACAAATTCAAAATGGCTGCCATTTCCAAGAAAATGGGTCAAAAATTTAAAATGGCTGCCATTTCCGAGAAAATGGGTCAAAAATAAGCTAGCTTTGAATGGCCATATCTCAGAAACAGTAAAGGTATCAAGCTAACATTTTGGGGATGTTCTATACACATAATTTCTAACACATGTGCCGAGTTTCAACGAAACCTAATATGGTGGGTGTCATGGCCTTGTTGAATTGACATGAAATGACCCTTAAGATATAACCCTTTTGTCAGCCATTTTGTTTTTCGCCATCTTGGATGACAGGAAATGTTTAAAAAAGATGTCAGTTATGAATTAGGTATTAATATGCATGAAATTAAAGCAGAATTGTAATGTCACAGTACCTCATTTAATTTCAATTATTTATTTGCATTTTTCTAAACTTGACTGGCATTTTGTCTTTTTCCGCCATTTTGAATAGTGAGACCCAATATTTTGACTGTTACCAGTTGAAAATGTTTTCATATTTTGACTGTTACCAGTTGAAAATGTTTTCAGTGGACCCAAAGGCTTCAGAAAAATATTGGTTCGGAGAGTTGTAAGGGGTGGAGGTAGGGGGAGGAGGGAGGGAAGGAGTGCGCGTGGATTGCATCTTGCCCATGGCCTATTAGCCATTTTTTAACATTGGCGGGTATTTTGTTGACGTCATAATTAGACCCTTTGCGGTGGTCTGATTTCGGAAAACTTTTGATGTTGTTCTTTAAACTTTATAGTACAGATAAACGTTAAAATCCTTTTCTTGCAATTTGTTTGGGCTTAGGTCATTTTTGTCATAATATGACTCTACTATAAACTGTTGAAGGAAACTTTGAAAACCGTATCGCTTTTGTTGTGTAGTTGCTTTAATTTCTGTGCTTAAGTGGGTAGGGTTGTAGACAAAAAAAGTGTTCCGTTTGCCTACTTTTATATTGTCATTCTTCAAATGCGGGTGAAAAAGAAAGTCCTTGGGGAAAAAAAGTACAGTTGATGCTTCGCAAAGCAGGATGCAACATAAAAGTACAGGAGCAATCTTGATTGTAAGGATCGCGAAGTAAGGATTTAAGATTCCATAATTGTTTAAAAGCTGAAACCAGCGTTTGCTCTCAACTTGAAAGCTATTAATAAAACTCAGCAATGTTTATTTTCAAAGTAATTACATGGTAAATCTATTTACAGTCCATTTATAAAATGATTGTGTTGAAAAATGTCTAGGTGCAGACATCGCCAGAAATAAAGAGAGATTTCGCTTAACAAATTTAGACATTTAATCCTCAATCCAGATTTTCTCGAAAGCAAAATGGAAAACTTTTTAACAACAATTTGAATTTAGTCGACATTATTGGTAAAAAGAGTGAAACAGAGAACACGCATGGATGGATTATGGATCCATTACATTTAAAATACTTAATTCGAAGGATCGAATGATCCTTATAATTCAAGTATTTCCCGGGCTGTTGAAAAGGCTACAAAATCAGTTCGGTCCACACATCCGAACAGTAGATCTCCCATTCAAGAGGTTTAACCCACAATGCATCTTTCCAAATTCAAATCTCTCTAAAGAAATACATGACGGTGAAATAGGTTTAAGTCAAAGAAAAAAAGAATGCATGCGAAATATTTTAATTTTATTGGTGCAACAGAACGATACAATTATCTTCTTCATTTTCACCAGCGCAAATTTGACTTTTACCAGGGAATATCAAAGTAATTAAAACTATTAATTACTTCAACATTTTCTGAAGAGCAGATTTTGACATTTTAGACACCAGCAAAAGCAAATTATATATAAATACTAATTTCAATATCATTTAGAAAATTTACAACTTTTGAATTACAGAATTTGAAAAACATAAATTTTTAAAGGCTGAACTTATTAGCAAAAATTCAAATTATGATCACTGTGCTTGTCTCGACCTCCCAAGAGATTTCCCAATCAGGAGCGTGGAGCGGATTGAAAATTACTGGAAATAAATTCATTATTACTTGATGGCACTTTATTTTCGTCGGTCGATATTTACTCAGCCAAGCGTCTGTTGTATACAAATATAGTCATTTAAAATCATCATTGACCTCTGCGGCCTAACATCTCTTCATTCAGTCATTAATATTGTTGATCATCACCCGCTCTTTATGCAACAGCACCAGAACAGATATTAAGGTCAGCAGGAATTCATATTATATGGATTCCATTTTTAAAACTTTCTTCATTTTATGAAAAACAAAGGTACGTTTCAGAGAAATGAAATATTTAGGTCACATCGTAATCAATATTATACAAACGAAAGGGAAACTAATCAAGAAATCAATAAAGCTCGCATATACTCAACTAAAATGATTCATGATATGTCCAGGCCACTTTTGTTTGTTACTTCGATAAATTGTAAAATCTTCACAAGCAATGAAATTGTGGACTTTGATGTCATGATTTATAACCTTTTTCTGTGCAAATATGATAAGTTGAAATTTTTGGGACGGTAATAAGGGCGGACCCATGAATGAGAAGGGCTAGGTAGGGGTTCCTGATGAGTGTCGGGTCCATTCATAAATGAGAAGGGCTAGGCAGGAGTTCCCGATGAGGGTCGGATCCATTCATAAATAAGAAGGGCTAGGTAGGGTTTCTTAATGAGTGTCGGATCTATTAATGAATAAGAAGGACTAGGTAGGGGCTCCCGATGAGGGTCGATTGGATCCATTCATGAATAAGAAGGGCTAGGTAGGGATTTCCGATGAGGGTCGGATTCATTCATGAATAAAAAGGGTTAGGTAGGGGCTCCCGATGAGGGTCGGATCTATTAATGAATAAGAAGGGCTAGAAAGGGGCTCCCGATGAGGGTCGGATCTATGAATGAATAAGAAGGGCTAGGTAGGGATTTCCGATAAGGGCTGGATCCATTCATGAAAAAGAAGGGCTAGGTAGGGGTTCCTGATGAGGGTTGGATCCATTCATGAATAAGAAGGGCTAGGTATAGGGGTTCCCGATGAGGGTCGGATCCATTTATCAATATGAAGGGCTATGTAGGGGTTCCCGATGAGGGTTGGATCCATTCATGAATAAGAAGGGCTAGGTAGGGTTTCTCGATGAGGGTCGGATCAATTCATGAATAAGAAGGGCTAGGTAGGGGTTCCTGATGAGGGTTGGATCCATTCATGAATAAGAAGAGCTAGGTAGGGGTTCCCGATGAGGGTCGGATCCATTCATCAATAAGAAGGGCTAGGTAGGGGTTCCCGATGAGGGTTGGATCCATTCATGAATAAGAAGGGCTAGGTAGGGGTTCTCGATGAGGGTCGGATCAATTCATCAATAAGAAGGGCTGGGTAGGGGTTTCCTATGAGGGTCGGATCCATACATGAATAAGAAGGGCTAGGTAGGGGTTTCCGATGAGGGTCGGATCCATTCATGAATAAGAAGGGCTAGGTAGGGGTTTCCGATGAGGGTCGGATCCATTCATGAATAAGAAGGGCTAGGTAGGGGTTCCCGATGAGAATCGGATCCATTCATTAACAAGAAGGGCTATGTAGGGGTTCCCGATGAGGGTCGGATCTATCAATGAATAAGAAGGGCTAGGTAGGGGTTCCCGATGAGGGTCGGATCCATTCATGAATAAGAAGGGCTAGGTAGGGGTTTCCGATGAGGGTCGGATCCAACCATGAATAAGAAGGGCTAGGTAGGGGTTCCCGATGAGAGAACCTTTGAGTTGGAAGAACACTTCAAATCTTTTGGTCACAGAAAGGAATTGTTCATGTTATAGTGGAGAGATTGTGATGGTAAATTTGATTAGATCAGATATCACGAATATAGGCAATTTTTTTAATTGGTTAGAAATTTATTGTCTATAAATTTTGGTATTTTCCAACTATAACAAATATGTAATTCCCCGATGTCAACAGTTACAGTTTGATGGCTTACGTTTTTTTGTAATCAAAGTACAATGATATTTTCTGCCGTAGGTAGATTGTTAATCAACATAAAACTATTTTCCATTAATTTAGCTGGCAAACCCAAACTTGAAATGTTTAATGGGAAAATATCCCATAAGCTATCGCTGGCTTAATTTTCGAAACAGAGTTGAGAACATTTTCTGAGGTTCTTGAACTTACTCTGCAATTGCTATAGTAAGAAAATGACATTAAACTGAAGATGTTTTTTCTTCAAGAAAATACGTCATAAAAATATCATTGCAAGCAGAAGAAATCACAAAATCAGTAATGAATCTTCATTGTGTTCAAAGCTAAGTATTTACTGCTACTTTACATACTCTTTCATCAGTTCATAATTTTTGAAATACGCGAGAGCTAAAATGTTTGAAAGACTTCCTTTAAGACAGTTAGATCTTATCTCTTCATTTTTCATGGATTGTTTCCAAAAACCAGAGTATGAGAGCTATGAATGGAAAATTAATTTTTGAATTAAAACGGGACAGTTTGGTGTCTTTCTTGAAGTCAACCCCGAGGCAACAGTACGAAATAGAACAGAAACGGACGGACAACTCCAAAGCGATTTTAGAACATTTGTAGAAAATGGATACATTTGACCAAGCATTGTTTAAGTCAGCCACTATCTACTTAGTGTTTGTATTTATGCATATCTCTGAGTGTGTTAGCGATGAGAAAGCGACGAGTTAATTGACTCTGGCATGCAGGTTATCAATAGTACATTTGAAATAGGTTATTGTTTAATGTGGAAGTATTCTATCCTAATGATGCTGAAGAAATGCTGCAAGATTGTCTGACTTAATCCTTTTTGTATCCTTAACAGATATTTGTTCACATCAACAAAAAACAAACTAACAAACAAACAAAGGAAGAAAATGTGTGACTGCTTCAGTTCTAAAAGTCGATGACATACAAATTAAACTTATTTGTAGGGCAGTAGGGTATAAGACCTTATGTCCAAACACCCGAGAATAATGCTAATATGATAGCATTCTATCGTAATAATGTTGAACTTAAATTAAGGAAACGCTGCAAGAATGCATCTGACTCAGTGCCTTCGGAAGATTTTTGATATTTGGAGGGCTGAATTAGTGCTGAAAGTTTGTCGCGCGTAAGTGCTATCTGAGCGCAAAGCGCGAGATTTCTTTCGTAGGATCCAGGAACCTGCTTAAAGGCCCCTGGTAGAATCGGAAGCTGTTGCATTTGATCCCCTTTATAGGTTTAAAATGATCGCACTTAACTGCTTAAACGCTTTTGGAGGGGTTTAGTGAAAGAGAAAGACGGCTATTTTTAAAGGAATTTTTACTGGTGGGCCACTGGTGGGCCAATTCCCGAAATTAGGCAAATTTCGATAATCAAAGGAAATTTCCTGAAAATCGATAAAACTGCCCAAAAGTGAAAGAAATTTTCCCCAAAATTGAGATGAGGGCAAAGGTGTAGGAGCCGGGAGGTATAAGGCAGTTTCCTGCCCTTGCGAGGATTTCAACTTTTCGGTTGCATGTTTTTACCCGGTTGGGAGGTAAAATTGGGAATTTTGCTAAATTTTGGCAACACTTTCCAAATGTTGAAGAAAATTTTCCGAAATTTGGCAAATTTTTCGATAATTAAAGGAAATTTCCTGAAAATAAAAAAAAAATGCCGAAAAATGAAAGAAATTTCTCCGAAAATTAAAAAAAATCGAACAAATTTGCCCAGAAAGGAAGAAAATTTTCTAAAAAGTGAAGAAAACTTCCAAGAATTTAATAATATCTTCCGAAAAATGGAAGAAAATGTTCCAAAAATTTAAGAAAATTGTCCGGAATGAAGAGAATTTCTCGAAAATTGCCCAAAACATTCCCGAAAATGTGCAAAATTTTCCAATAATTAGAAGAAATTTCCCGAAAATCGAAAACCTGCCCGAAAATGAAGGAAATTTCCCCACAAACGGAAATAATTGCCCGAAAATAAAAAAAGTTCCTGAAAAACGAGGAAAATTTTCCGAAAATTGACGAGTATGTTCCGAAAATTGGAGATTTTCGATTAGCAGATTAGATAGGCTTTATTTCCGCTTGTAACTAAGATTTTTAAGGAGTCTTGTACCCCCGCCCCTCGTCTGAGAGAGGATTCTTCTTACGTTCTCGGGAGGGTGTCATGGAAGATCCTTCATATTGACACAAGCATTGGATAAAACTACAAATACCCATTCAAAGTATTTTTTTCAGTCCCTTCAACTGAATCAATCATTTGAACATTAATTACTTTTCATTTTGTTATCTGGCCCTTATATCAAATATTCAATTAAAAAAATAATTCATATGTATTTATGGGCCAAATGACCCATCATCACATATTTAAAAACTGGCTTGTAATGAAACTATATTAGGGATAGAGGAATATG
>JAIGNY010001325.1:205000-242500 GCA_020152595.1 Chiridota heheva
ATGTAAACCAGTCAGCAAAAAGGCTTTGTATGCAAGTCAGTCAGCAACATTGGCGCTGAATGCAAGCCAGTCAGAACAGTGGCTATAATTGCAAGCCAGTCAGCAACAATGGCTCTGGATGTACTGTGTGTAAGCAATAGTGGCTTTAAATGCAAGCCAGTCAGCAATTATGGCTCTGAATGCAATCCAGTCAGCAACAATGGCTCTGAATGCAAGCCAGTCAGCAAAAATGGCTCTGAATGCAAGCCAGTCAGCAACAATGGCTCTGAATTCAAGCTCAAGCCAGTCAGCAACAATGGCTCTGAATGTAAAGCAGTCAGCAAAAATGGCTCTGTATGCAAGTCAGTCAGCAAGAATGGCTCTGAATGCAAGCCATTCAGAACAATGGCTCTAAATGGAAGCCAGTCAGCAACAATGGCTCTGAATGGAAACCAGTCAGCAACAATGGCGATCTGAATGCAAGCCAGTCAGCAACAATGGCTCTGAATGTAAACCAGTCAGCAACAATGGCTCTAAATGCAAGCCAGTCAGAAACAATTGCTCTGAATGCAAGCCAGTCAGCACAATGGCTCTGGATGTAAGCCAGTCAGCAACAATGGCTCTGAAAGTAAACCAGTCAGCAAAAATGGCTCTGAATGCAGGCCAGTCAGCAACAATGGCTCTAAATGGAAACCAGTCAGCAACAATGGCGATCTGAATGCAAGCCAGTCAGCAACAGTGGCTCTAAATGCAAGCCAGTCAGCAACAATGGCTCTGAATGCAAGCCAGTCAGCAAAAATGGCCTGAATGCAAGCCAGTCAGCAACACTGGCTCTGAATGCAAGCCAGTCGGCAACGATGGCTCTGAATGGAAGCCAGTCAGCAACAATGGCTCTGAATGGAAGCTAGTCAGCAATTACGGTTCTGAACGCAAACCAGTCAGCAAATACGGCTCTTAATGCAAGGCAGTCAGAAACAATGGCTCTAAATTCAAGCCAGTAAGCAAATACGGGTCCGAATGCAAGTCGATCAGCAATTACGGTTTTAAATTCAAGTCAATTAGCAATTACGGCTCCGAATTCAAGCCGGTCATCCATTACGGTACCGAATGCAAGCCTGCTAGCAATAACGGTTCTAAATGCAATCTAGTCAGCAATCATGAATAGGTAAAAAGGTGGTTCTGTCAGAATATAACACGTTCTAAAAAGTAAATGGATCGAATTTCCATTGAAGTTGAGTAATAATGAAAACGTCCCACGAGGTCCAAGCATTAATTGCGCCCTTTATCGCGATTTTGGCCCACTTCGTTGGAATCTGAACAGCTTCAGCCTTAGTTGCAAGTTAAGCTGTAAAAACAAGTTACGGAATGTAGGTTATGAGACAACTACCCCCCGTCTTCTTTTACAGTTGTATCAATAATGCATTGGTGTTCGATTTTATCTTGTGTTCTATTAACGATTTTCCTCTTGAGGTTCATTTATATGCACCTGACCATTAGCAATCGATAAAGCAACATTATAGAACACGCTATATTTCAAATTGAACATCTTGAACAAGATTGAACATTGATTAATTTATTAATTTTAAACGTCAATCATGATCCAGGTTTTGAAATTTCGAGGTTCGCATAACAAATTTGAAACTATACAGACTGGAATTCGAGTGTTCTGGGTGCAAGTGTTGCCACACGAGATACATAATGTTGATGTTAATTGCCACTTGCAGCCTGAGGTCTGATACAAATTTAAAACATTTTGATAATATTGAAATTATTTGAATCACAATTACCAGATTAATCAACTAAGTTTTACAGATTTATAGAAATCGAATCAGAATGTAAGGACGATCTTTAAAGGATGTTTCAGCATCGGTGTAGAGCTGAATTCTTAGTTACATTAGGGTTGATCTGATATTTACCATACTAACTACTAACACAAGTGCTAACAAGGGTGATGCCCATTTAAAAAAGATCAATAAGCTTGCACGCTTTCCACTTCAAATGGTTCGCTCAATTCCTTTGGGATATTGAAAATGTCAATGCTTTTACGGCAGCCTAAAGAAAGGCAAGACTGCTGGCAACAGACACCAGACAACTCTCTTCACAAAGAATTACCAAGGGAACATTCTAAAGACACTAACTGATGGAGAATATGTCTCATTAAGCCCATTAACTTACCCGGGAGGCCAATTACCTGCCGCGTAATGAAAGAAAAAAAAAAGATTTTTGCCGCAGTGGACTATTTTTGCCCAATTGGGGTTTGATCAGGATCAATACTTTTGCCGCGGTGAAGTTACAAAATATCTTACAAGTTTTCCTTCTTTTATTTTCAATATGTAACTTGACATATGTAAACTGATGTAACTTGCTTTAGGCATTACCACTAATAGACTCGGTACCTAATGAAACAACGAATTCTTGGAAAATCAGGGTCACGCGACCAATTAGGATTAAAAAGTTCTAAGAAGGAAATAACTTTTTGGGAAATAAGCAAAACTAATGCTTTGAAAAATATAATCGTGGACATCGTAGACCCATGAAAATATGGGCCTATCTAGAGACCTTATGTTTTATGTTAAAAATGAGTCAAGTTATCGAGTTTGGCCCAGTACCTGCAAAATTAAGCAATTAAATTGCTTGGCATATTTATTTCCACGTTTTAACCCGACTACTGTCTGACTGTCATATTAAATGATTCATACGAATATTGTTAGCCCACATAATTGGCCCATCTTTGTCGATTTTGCATAATTATAGTTCTTCTTACCGGTGTATTCTGCATTGCAGTTAGCATACTTTGCAATTGGCGATTTAAGCAAACGATGAACCAAACAACATTTCAATGTTCTAATAGGTGTATTTCAAGATGTATTTCATAAATTGCATTTGAAGTCACATCCAATTACATTCTCATGAAACTTACAAATTTGAATAAATGTAACAAAAAATGTGAGGCAAACATCACGTTTTTGTCACTCTTTGAAATAACAAGAAGTTGTAGACAGAAAATACATCATTTTAATTCAAAATCTGAGTGTTTTCATTGACAGAATCTCCATCTACATGTGCAACCTCCTCTTAAATGTTCAAAGTTTTGAGTGGATCTGGTAGAAATCTTGATTGCAAGTATAAAATGTCACGTTTGCGGTGAAACTAAAAGATGCGTGTGCATATTTCACGGAAAAAGTTTGTGTTTTTCATTGACAGTAAGAGCAACGACCTGCAGGTTATCTTTCAAGATAATCGATGCCCTGACAAGCGGGACATGAAAAGCTAAGTAGAGGTTTTCATTTGATTTAAGTACCTGAATTTTTCTGTGTGAACCAAAGACGAAATATCCAAATCAGGAGGTGCATGTGTCACACGAGTCTTTCTATAGCTCAGATGGTACAGGGTTCACCACGGGGTCAAGAATCGGTCAAAGGGCGCAAACACCTCGAAATCATTGTTCAGAATTGTAATTCATCAAATATTTACATTCATATAGCCAATATTTTGTGGAAATAAACCAAGCACACATATTTCGAGGATCTAAACAGATTGTAATATCCCCGAAGGACGGAATCGAAACCACCCAGATCTGGTGGTGGGAAGGGAAAGTTGGGAAGGGAGTATACGTGGAAATTCGGTAATGTAAAGTTAGTGTTTTTCAGGAGGAGCAATGGCCCCACTGGTTATCTTTCAAGCTAATCGTTACCCTGACAAGTTGGACATTAAAAGTTAAGTAGAGGTTTTCATCTGATTTAAGTACCTGAAATTTTCTGAGTGAACTAAATAAAGAATTATCCAAATCAGCAGGTGCATTGTGTCACCTCTTTCTAGTTGTTATCCATAGCACAGATGGTAGTGGATTCGTCACAGGGTCTCGGATAACTCACGGGGTCTCGGATAACTCACGGGGTCTCAGATAACTCGGAATCATTGTTCAGAATATGAGGAGCTATTTCTCGAATATTTACAACCTTGAAGCCAATATGTTGTGGAAATAGAAAGAAAAAAAAATCACCACAAATTTTAAGGATCCAAATAAGATGTAGTACCACCCAAGGATGCAATCAAAACGGCGCTGTTTGTCAGACTGGTGGTGGGGAATACATGGTGAGGGAAAGGGGGGGAGGGGGGGGGAGAATACATGGTGAGGAAAGTGGGGAGGGGCAAGGATGCAATCAAAACGGCGCTGTTTGTCAGACTGGTGGTGGGGAATACATGGTGAGGGAAAGTGGAGCGGGAGAAGGGGGTGGGGCAAGGATGCAATAAAAACGGCACTGTTTGTCAGGCTGGTGGTGGGGAATACATGGTGGTGAGGATGCAATCAAAAGTGGAGACTGGTGGTGGGAATACAGTGAGGGAAAGTGGAGGGAGGGGGGGGGTATGCATCAAAATTGAGTAAAAATAATAGTTTTTCTTATTTCTTCAAAACATAAGGATGTCTGATACTGAAGTGATTTCCTATTGAAAAAGTCATCATACCTGATGCCGAGTTGATGAATGTATAGTAATTTGGTGGTGATCCGATAGAGAAATGACAATGAACTGGGCAAATATTTAGAGGACTAAGATACGTACGTCTTGGGTTTGAGAGTAATGTGTGTATACTTATGACAATGACGACGGCGAGGGCCGTGACGATGATGATTATTATTACGCAAGTTATACGATTTACGTGACAAAGGAAATAGGTTTCTTGAGAAAAAAAAAAAACAAATTGGTTTCTTTTAATATAAAAAAAGAAGAAGAAAATTGGTTTCTTTTAATATTTTTTAAAATGTGTAGCCTTCTAGTAAGTGATTAAAATGATGATGTTATTAGTGTGTTTAGACAGGTTTGGGAGAATGAATAACAGCTAGTTATTTAACATGATAACAAGAGTTTTTTTCTATGCGTGATTATTGTGATCAAAATGAGAATTGCTTTGTGTTTAACAACAGTATTAATGGAAATTATGCCTTTCATTAAAAAAATATGTGTGGGAGTTGTTTAGAATGATGCAACTGGGTATAGTACTTTCGAGACTGGAATTTGCCGTTTTGTGTTGATTATAGTTAAATAAATCAAATCAATAGTTTCTATTATTCAGCCATTTTGACAAGCGCCTGATGTCTCAATCCAAGCAAGTTTGTAGCTTGGTTGTTAGGACTGACGGCTCTTTGATGTCCGAATCATATGTGCCAGGTTTAGCAAGGAAAGTTAGTAAGTGAGAAATAGGTTAGTTTGGGAAGGAGATATGTCAGGTAATGTTGGTGTGGTGGGCTGGTTTATTTTATTTGAGAGGCACAGTATGAAGGGAAGGGGGGAAAGAACATAATTAAGAAGCTGATATCATACACTATTGAAATATTGAGAACTTAAAGAAAATCTATTTATTGAAAACAAATTGTATTGAAGAAATGGTAGTGCAGAGAGATTCTTCTTGGTGGCTAGAGGTATAAGTTAAAACCATGCAAAGTTAAAAAGTTTTATCCCAATAAAATTGTTTTTGTGAGAACTCTGGGAAGGCACAGTTTGGCACGCTTCCACCCACCTTTGCATCCACCCAGAGGTGAAGGATGACCATACCCTTTTGGTATCCACAACCATGCTGTCATTGAACAAAAAAAGGTATAAGGATTTTGTAAAATTTGGACTTAAACAAACTAAAAATTGAAGAAAATTTTTGGAAAGAAAGAAATTCCCTAAAAATTGAAGAAAACTTCTAAAATGAAATTTTCAGTGATTAGCAGCAATGTAATATCATCACTTCTTTTTACACTAATAAAATAATATTCAAGCAACAAAAAATAGAAACACAGACAAATGTTTTAAAAATTGTTTTTGTATTACTATGATTCAAGGCAAATTTGGAAAGGCCACATCATAAGGCCACAATCATCTCTTAAATATACATCCAAAATATTGACAAAACATTTATTATCTATGAAATAAATATAAAACATTAAGAAAAATATATTTGTAGCATACCATGTAATGATAAGGAATGTAAAAATGTAAAATTGATAATACAAAAGTACTCTGAACTATAAAGAGACATAATGCACATTGCTTGGTAGAATACTATATAAACTGCACAGGAGTTCTAATGTACTGCTTTCACTAATTACAACTGCACATCACTAAGAACAATATAACATTAATACTGCTGACAAACACTCTTTAACTGATCAACAACAGGAGAATTTCTTTTCATCAATTATAAAGTTTATATGTACATATTCATTTGTTCTTTGAATAATAATATCAAAATTCTAAAACCTAAATAGGTTGAGGTATTGATGAGTGGGTGTGGCACACACACACATAACATTAAAAGGCAAACTATAAATATAGCATAGCATAGCAAGGTTTAATTAACGTCCCGAAAGCATCCAGTGCTGGACATTATATCAAGACGGCCACGGCCTTTGATAACCAGTTGTGAACTCACTGGTTGCAGACCCACCGGAATACCAACCTGGGATGTGCAGGTGAGAGGACAAAGCACTTACCACTACACCACAGAGGTCTGTAATATCAAGTAAACAGAAATGTCTTTAACCAAATAACTTGTCCTCCATTTTCTTGAGAACGATCTGATGGAAGGAAAAAGCTCTTACATGTGCATCTATCTTAATTCCCTCACAACTTAAAACACTTGACATTTTCTTCCCAGAACAAAAGGTGAAGGTAATGTTCTTAACTGAGATGAGATGGAATCAGCATGCCAAATAGTCTTGTGTTTCCTGTTTTTGCTTTCAAAGTTACCAGCTATGTATAGGACACCTTTAAATCTTGCTGACAACTATCTGCAAAATCTTCAGTTAAAAATCTTCAGTTAAAAATCTTTGTTGTATGAAATATGCATCATTCCCTTGTGTAAAAAAGAACTAAAATGAGTTTGATTTTTCTTGGAAATTTAAAGATTAATCAATTTTTCATTATATTAATGGTTTGGTATGATAGTTATCTTAGTTCAGTAACCTATAGCCCCTTGCACCATTTTCATTTTACACAATTGATTCAGTATCTATTGGCTATTTTTAGTCATTACATTGGAAAAAAAGATGTAAGCCTGAGAGTTATTATGACAGGAATTATGATAATCTAAGTTTTGTACAAACAAAATTTAGCCATACACCATTCTTATGGGGAGAGCAGGACAGTGTGTGCTGAGGAGTAACAACACCTGGGCCTCCCTAGTGTAACCACTGGATACAATCTTGAGTGTGGGAAGCTTATAAAAAGTGGTCATCTGATGAATAAAAGGCAAATCTGAACCATCGGGATACCATCTTCAATCTAAAGAAATGGGGTGGGGGAGGGGGAAATGTTCCAGTGTCCCTAGTTCTAATGTCTATGAGTACAAAATGTTTTCATATCTTGTCATGTGTTTGAGGTATTCTAAGAAATGAGAATTGTGCCTAACCATACTAATAAAGACTAATAAAGATGGAATCTTCTGTGAACAGACTTTCCTAAAAATTATTCAAAATTATTGAATTTTGTTCTCCAAAAGTTGATGAAATAAAAGTACTACGTGTATGTTGAATGCCACCTCACTCCTAATATGATGGACAAAAAATTCCTCGCACACCACCAACCAGTGTAATTGACGATGTGCTTCAAATTTTGATTGTAAATTGCAGTCTAAATGAGATACTTCTTTATGAGAATTAGACATTTGTCATGAAGATGTAATATTGTCAGATATAGAAAGCAAAGCATGGAATCAAGAAAGATAAACTTTAACTCATATTAGTCACACAAATCATTTAAACTGTAAATTTCATTCCCAACTAATCATAAAAGCTGCCAATTTGTGATGCCAATGCAGTAAGACAAGGCTGCATATATTAGTAATCCCTTTTGTACATCAAAATCTATAATGTATATACCATCAAGGGCATTTTAATCTCAGCAAAAACAAATCTAATCTTTGTTTCTGTCAAAACTCCACTTTAAAATGAACAAGTTTATCTATGTACATTTTTAGGTGAACTTACAAATAAAATAAATGAAAACAATTCATTATGTGAAGTCATTTCAGCTTTTTGATATCAGTCCTAAAGGGAAATCTGTCAAGGCTTTAATCTAATAAGTGTCAGGTAAGGAAGTACTTTATCTTTCATTACTCAACTGAGATTACCATCAAAAGCAAATTGGAGAAATGGCATTTCCAGAGCCAATATAGTTTATGTGCAATAAGATAATAGGCATAACCACAGTATTAAAACATGTCGTATATTCTGACTAACTCAAGAAAGAGGATTTTATAAGGATACTTTTTATGATTAGTGGGTGCAGTAGCCGAGTGGTTAGGGGTGTCTGTCTTGTACTCAAAAGGTACTGGGACCCAATCCCAGCCAAGACAGCGCTGCATCTTTGAGCAAGACACTTATCCCTCTTGCTTCAATGCATTCAGCTGTAAATTGAGTACCAGCTTCAGCTGGGGAGTTAACCTGTGATGGACTGGTGTCTCTGTCATGGGAGCCAAGTGGGAGTCATGCGATTAGCACCATGCAGGGCTCCCGGTAAACCTTTAAAAACCTTTATTGACAAATTGAACCTTTATTCCTTGCAAAATAACCTTTATTTTCAAAGTTAAGTAAGGTAAATGATTCAAGTGCCAAGGTTTTAGCTTCATTAGTAAGTATACACATCCATTTAATAGCATATCTGTTCTCAACACACATTTAAAAAGTAGCAGGACCAAAATAAAATTTCCAACTTCACGTAAGTAATGGACTTTTGGCGCCACCAACTGCCTTTTGCCCCAGAATATGCTCATTGCATGAAAATTTATTCCATGAGTTAACCTTTATAAACCTTTTTATTTCAATCCAAAACCTTTAAAAACCTTTTTTTCAACTTTTCCAACCTTTAAAAAAACCTTTGATTAAAAAAAGAGTCACTGGGAGGCCTGGCACCATGGAAAACGGGTATAAGCTATGGCTCTATCCCTCTAAGCTTAATGGGGTTTAAGTGACTTTTATGATAAACCATGTCCATTGTTATTGACACAAACAAAACCCACAAGAATTGTGATAACAAATCTTTGAAACAACTGATAATATTTATGCATGTAAGGAGCAGACGATTAAGACCACTTTTTCCCTTACCGCACTCCCCACTTACCAAAAATCACTGAAATCTAATTGAAACAAAACTTATTAGGACTAACAACTGTTTCCATTTCATCTATATGTACATCTTGGTATCACTGAAAGACACAATTAAGGCATTCTTCTACATAAAAATTTACATCTGCATGTGTTGAAATAACAATAAGTTGTGTACATGATTTCTATTTGGCATGCATTCCCTAATATTTTATCATCACATGATTTATACAATTGTACTATTTTATTAAGAAAGATATACATGTCTTGATGTGAAATCAAATCCCTTTATAAGTTAATGTAAATTCTGTACACAATTCATGAAAAATACTCAATTTTCACATATTTTTTAGATTTGCAAAATTCATTGATCATACACAAATTGTGCAATAAACGTTGCATCAATTATGCAACTTAACATAATATGTATCATCATATCACACTAAAACATCATAGCAGATAATTACTGCAAATATGGGAATCTTACTTGCCCATCAATTGTTGTGAAGAAAAAAAAAAAAAAAAAAAAATTATCATGCAAATTTTCTATAACATAACTCCTTAATACACTATTGCAGACATTTTCAGAAAGAACTTCCATTCCTTAATTTAAAACAGATATCAGATGCTTCTTGAGACAAAACAGACAGATTAGATAAAGATTCAGCCGACTATTGCTACCTATATCAATACTGTCATACTAACTTGAAGCAAGAATTATGCCTTCAGGAAATAGACATGTAACTTCGAGGATTTGTCACCTGACTGGCATCTTTTGAAATTAAAAATTTTACATTTGCAAAATCAACTTAAAACTACACTATTAAAGTAAGGCATATTGAAAATTTGAAATCTTTGTGCAAATCAATATAAAAAATATATACATAGTCGTAACAAATTATCAAAACATATGAAATATTTAAAAAGCATAATGAAAGAAAAAACTGTTGAACTTTCGGAAACTAAAACCAACAATTTCTGGCAATTTGTCCACCATCTAATTTTATTATAGTATCATACTCAAAAATCACTTGAATCAGTAATGTCCTATACGCCTGCTTTAATAATGCAATGCCTTATTAATGGAGTGATGTCTTGCCCAAATACAGTGCATTATACCTTGAGAAATGCCTTATGCATGGAGTGATGTCTTGCCCAAATACATTGCATTATACCTTGAAAAATGCCTTATTAATGAAGTGACGTCTTGCTCTAATACAATGCCTTGTACCTTAAGAAATGCATTATGCATGAAGTGAAGTTTTTCCCTAATACAATGCCTTGTACCTTGAGAAATGCCTTATGCATGGAGTGATGTCTTGCCCTAATACAATGCCTTGTATATGTACCTTGAGCAATGCTTTATGCATGGAGTAATGCCAATTGCCCTAATACAATGCCTTGTATATGTACCTTGAGCAATACCTTATGCATGGTGTAATGTCTTCCCCTAATACAATGCCTCATACCCTGAGCAAAGCATTATGCATGGAATCATGCTTTGCCGTAATACAATGCCTTACACCTGGAGTAATGCCTTGCTCTAATGCAATGCCTTATACCCTGAGCAATGCATTATGCATGGAATCATGCTTTGCCGTAACACAATGCCTTATACCTAAAGCAATGCTTTATGCCTAAAGAAAATCAGAAATCACTTGACTGACACCTGAGTATAATATACAGACAGAACAGCATTCATAATATCAATGATTTGAATAGTTTAAAAAGAAAGACTATATAAAGCAATATCAGTCATTTTTCACTCTAAGGCTTACAAGAAAATTTCCTATGAATGTACACTTCCATCAGTAACTGTAAAATAGTTTCCTTCTATCAAATTTTCAAACCTCTTCTGATAGGGTGATACAAGGTGAATTTCCCCCCTGCAATTCCCATAAGGCATCCCAAATGCTAAAGATATGACTTTTGCCTAATGTCTGATGATGTCTTTAAAGAATTACCCAATTTTATCTTTGAAAAAAGACTATCTGCATTTACACCAATGATTAAAGTCACAGAGCTTTAAAATCAATTGAGGATAAATCTAGCTCCATCAATTGAGGAAAATCTACACTCTCATCAATTGAGGATAAATCTACACTCTTATCGAATTGATTTACATTCCCTTTCTCCTCTGCAAATGTTTCTACTCCATGCGGCAAAAGGTAATTCAAGAATGACAATAATTGGAAAGGATAAACACACTGCAATTGACGCCGCTTGACTTCTTGAAAACAAAAGTCCTTGCTCAAACCCACAAAAAAATCTGCCCGACCAATCATTTGGTCATTGATTTTCATTAGAGTAGGTGGTGATATCGAGACAATTATGCACTAAATTACATCAATCTCATCCTACAAAGTATCTCCTTGAGGCAGTTTGCAGCGAAGAAACCAATCTATTTACTTCACTGACAAGACAAGGATCTGCAAATTCACGAAACGGACAAATATTGACATCAATCTGAAAGTAAAATTAAGGAAAAGGCACAGATTCCTGGTAGTCCCAAAGGTTACATTCAAGAGTGACTGATCAATAGGATACAATGCCCTATGTTGCAATGATCTAACATACTTAACAAAAACACGGGTCCTAATGTGTCATTAATATTCATGAGGACATCTGATTTCTCTGCAGAATAAAACATTCCCATAGAAAGATTTTTTTCTGAATACCATTTACAATACTGACCTTATTACAAGTACAAGATTTGACTTCAGACGACGACGAAGACGAGAGAAGCAGATTAGTTGTTATGGCCATCAAGAAATCCTTATAGCTAACAGATGCATACTGATTCAGCATAGCTGACACTTCACTGACAAGGCAAACAGAGAGCGGGAAACTACACAAATAATTAAGCTATCAAGTTAAAGGACTATAGGCACCTGGAAAACTGTTTGCTTGATTGCCCTCATCAGTGGTAACACATTTAGTTGAAGGAGGGGGAAGGGCGGGGGGTTAAATATGATCATCCTTTTAATAATAAATATAGTTCAAGCATGTTTACATTCATTATTACAAAAAAATTATCAGCAAATCTTTTATTTACTATTAACAACAACAACAACATTATTATTATTATTATTACTAATTTTTTTTTTTTTTGGGAGGGGGTGGTATTGCAACCCCTCACCCCTTGACGAACTGTTCATGGTCCTGATCAAAAACAGCACTGAGTCTTCAAATTTTGTAAAAAGGGTATCAAGCTGCCAAATTATGGTCGATTAATTTTCAACAATTTTTCAGATATGTGAAATTTGTAAAGTAGGCAATGGAAAGTTCTCACAATTATTTCTTCAGATTCAGTATCAACAGTTTTTAAGCTCATCTATCCCTTGTACCTATATAAATAAGCTCATTTTTTCTCAGCACAAAAAAGGCTTTGTAAAAATTCCCATTTGGCAGCGTGCTGCAAGCTTAGCTTATAAGCTTTAGGTGGCTTTGTCACGAGCTTGCAAATTCATTAAGGGTCTGCAAAGTAAATGTGTTACACGATATTTAAAATATACTGATTGGAAACAATATCTGCCTTACAGAAGTCGAATGCAAACTTTTTCATGTATAGCCACCTTTTTGTGAACCCCACAAATTAAAACAAAAGACATCATAACAAAAATCAATAATCAAACAAATAAACAGTTCCCGCTTAGTCAATACAAAAAAAGTTAAATTTTCACCAATAATTTACAGCATAGAATCAATTTTTCAGCTTGTGATTTTAATTATTTACGGTCAAGGTGGATTAATTAAGAGAAACTCTTAGCAGACAATTCAATTAGACACCAAGCTACTTGGGAGACAAATTGACCACACTAGCATGAAACTATAACAACTCCAACTGTAATTGAAGGAAAAACTTCCCAGTGACAGACCAAAATGGAATATATGGCATGAATCGAGAAACTAAGGACACTTCAGCTTGGCAAACAAAGCCTTACTTGGAAGATTTAGAGGAAAATCTTGAAAAAGAAAATTATTCAACTATTATATTGCAATTGAGATGGGAAGATTGAGAAAATTAATTATCTCATCAGCTGACAATTGTAAATCAAAGCAGAGAAAAAAAATCCAGATTTATTTATGCAACTAAAGAGAACAGCTATGTCTTAATGTTAAGAAATGTTGAAATTATCTCAAATGATGCAACACCCTGCTTTAAAAATAATTCACTATTCCTTAATTTACATCATACTATTTCATGAAATTTGCTAATCAACTTTTTCATTTACAGTAATTACACTTTTTTTTTAATTATCTTAAAATGAAACAATGCTCTTTCTCATAAACTGATTCATTTCTAAATCGACAGAAAACAATTGTTTTTGTATGTGTTGAATAGTACACTACTTACGAGTGTACTAACAATGTGCTATTGTGCTTGGCAAAATCAGTTGTGAAAATATTAATTGGCTGGTGATTGTAATTTTGAGTCTGCAACCATGAACATTGACTAAGCATGTAGCACTCCCCCACCTGAGCTGGGGTATATCAGGGTCATGTTTTAAACCAAGCAGTAGTGTAGTGAGTTATAAATATTGAAACGTTGCAAATGTAGTTAAATACCAATACCTTTTACTAGCTGGCTGATCTTTTAACTTAAATAAATTATTGATGGTGCACAGGGGTGTAGGAAGTTTCCAAAAAGTGGAGAGCAGTTTCCTACTATTGGCACAGTAATTGAGGGCACTTTTCATTTTTAAAAGGGGTACTTTTGTCATTTTGGCTTTTAAAAGTGGAGGGCAGTTTCTACTATTGGGACAGTATTTGAAGGGGGCACTTTTGTCATTTTTGCCCTGATTCCTACATCTATGATGGTGCATCTCTTGATGTTCTTTAACCTCACAAATACATTTCACTAAGATGGAAATATTGCTCTGGTAGAAGATTGAGAAATATTTAAGGAACCATTGCCTATTTGCTGATAAAGACATTTATCTGAAAAAATTAATTCACCTACAGAGGATCTGTGATTGATAAAAAATGTAGACATTCGCAACGCAACTACTGATCAGAAGATAAACCCTGAGAATCAACCCTCAAAACAATTTAGTTTGTCTTCAAACATCACTAAAATGCTGCATCTGTCGCATCAAATGAACAATTTCCCAGCAGTTTGACAGAAAATTGACAAGCGTCAAGTAGCATTGCCTTGTCAATATCTAAGTTTGTTATATACCGAACCGTGAGTTTTTAAACATAATTGAACAAAATAAAGGGAAAAGATACACATGTACCTCATTTTCAAAGATAAGGCTTCCTCGTATGGCCTTTCAGATGATATATGAAAATTCATTAGGCCAAGTCATTTCTCTTTGACTTTTCAGTATCATAGAAAGTCTCAATAGTAAGTCAAAGAAAATAATACATTTATTCATGATTAATTTAATAGTAAAACTCTTGCCCCATCACATTCGTGTGCAATGGTTTTTATTGTCTCAACATTTCAATGATTATTTATGAGATGGTAATCACCCAAAGCATTTGAGAGTTTCCATATATTTTGAGAAAATTTGCTTCCACATGATTCCTAAACATCTTCGGATAATTTTGTAAATTTTGTAATTTAAATGAAGCTCCCTTCAATATACGATTTTAAATTCATTATTTCTGACAAACAAGTGTTATTACACTTAAAGCAATGTCAATCCTGTTTAGTTTTTCCGTTGGGCGTAGTTGTATTTCATATCAGCTTAATGTGCTAGGCATGCATTATACATGCAGGGGGGCCTCGAGCTATCATTGCTGAATATAATGTCAAAACGAAGAGAACAACACAAGATGTAGGGCAGGGAAAACAACAGACATTCAAATTCGAATGAATTCATGAGGAATGTTCAAGTCATCCTGAAGTGGAATTGAAAATTCACTTCTGGCTATAATTAGTTGTTTGACTTGTTGATATACATGAGCCATCTTGAATGGCAAGACAACCCTTAAGGCACAATTAATCTGCAATAAAAGATCAACTTAATGTGTGATTCAAGTTATTAAAAACAAAAAATTGATCTCTGCAAAACATTACAATCTATTTCAGATTTTTTTGAAATATGTAATTTCTCACCCGATTTGATTGACTTTAGATTATTACAAACTACATGGCTGCATCATATTCCCTAAACATTAGTAAAGGCCTGCTTAAAAATTTGGCCTGCATTTTTCAAGCAACAAATTAACCACATCATTCAACAAGATTAACTCTGCATCATAATATTGAGGTATAAATAGTTCTATGCTCATAGTTCTTTTTACCTTTTCTCCCGGCAGCAAAGACAAACAATGCTAGCATTGATTACGTTACTACTTATATTATAAAGGGTTGCCATCATATTCAAATGTGTGTTACTAAAAGTACCATGTAACACCAGTGGGAGTAGTTGTTATCTTGAAGGAGCCTTGGAGAGGTGAAACTGTATACAGTTTTGTGGTTTGGGAAACAAAGAAATATATAACTTTTTCTTCTAATGGCCCTGCTCCATTTGAGGGCAGGTTGAGATGTTCCTGGTTTTAAGCAAAGCCATTTCTAATGAAAAGAAATGAATGCATGTTATAATAACCTTAACTAGTTCACAGCGAGCTCAAACTTGCTCGCAAGAAGCTCATTTGAGCCGCAAATCATCCGTGATTTTGTTCCACAATCTTTTAAAGGTCCATTAGCAAGCTCATTGTGAGGTAGCTCTTCATTTTTTAAGAGCTTTGAGCTCACAAAAGCTCTTATCTCAAACCTGCCATGTCAGATTGGCTGAGTACTAAAACTTACTGGCAGCACATGAAACTATGTGTACATACTGGCATGCAAAAGACTGACTGATAAAAAAATTCAATTTTGATACAAAAATAGCTTCATAATTAATACTTAAAGATATATTCTGAATAAGATTTTATAATGGTTTCAAAATCCACATCCTTCAAGCGTCATAATTTCATGCGATATAACAAAATTTGTCCCAGTTGTAAACTTGCCACGCTTGAAATATTGGTGAATTTTAAAACTTGCTGGTACATGGGAGTATATGTATACTGGCATGCCAAAGACTGACTCATAAATCTTGATACAAATTTCTTTACAATTATACTTAAAGATACCATCTGCATAAGATTTTAAACTGGTTTCTACAATAAACCACATTTTTCAAACCTCAGAATTTCATGCAATATAACAATTTCATTTTTACCCAGTTGTAAACTTGCCATGTTTGAAACATTGTTGAGTACTAAAACTTACTGTCACATGAAGTTATCTGTGTGCATACTGGCATGCCACAGACTGACTCATAACTTTTGACACATTATTACAAATTTCATCTCAATTACACTGAAAGATTTCAAACTGGATTTCAAAGATATAAGATTTCAAACTGGTTTCTACAAAAATCCACATTTTTCAAACCTCAGACATTCATGCAATATAATGAAATTTGTCCCAGTTGTAAACTTGCCATGTCTGAAACATTGTTGAATACAACAATACTTACTGGCACATGAAGCTGTCTGTGTGCCTACTGGCATGCTAAAAACATCCCCATAACTTTGCCATCTTATTACAAATTTCATCCCAATGATACTTAAAGATGCCATCTGCATAAGATTTCAAAATGGTTTCTACAATAAACCACATCTTTTGAACATCAGAATTAACCGCGAAATAATACAATTTTAAGGCAGGAAGGTGGCAAGACAATACCAAAGGCACTTGAAGATATATTGGTGGAAAATTGACTTGCTTCTCATAAAGGATCTAAAGCGGTGGGCATATTGGTGGTATGCTACTAACAGCTTCTATTTTCAAAATGGATTTCTATTGTCAACATGGACTTGAATAAAGCCATCACATTACTATTATACTCCTTTTTTGGTACTTAATAAATTCTGAACCAGAATAGCTAACAAAATTTTTGTTTGCTATTCTGGTACAGAGTTTATTAATTGCCAGAAAGGACTATAATGGTAATGTGAATGCTTTATTCCAGTCCATTTTCACAATAGAAATCCATTTTGAAATATAAACTGTTTACTCTTATATGGATCATTATAGTGGCCACACAGGGTATGCAAATAGCAGTCAATGAAAGATATTGTCTGGTATAGTCCTGGGACATTTAATCCCATTGTGACCATTCATTACCTTTCTATCTCTTTCTATCTTTCCAGACATACATTTAATCCCATTGTGACCATTCATTACCTTTCTATCTCTTTCTATCTTTCCAGACATACATTTAATCCCATTGTGACCATTCATTACCTTTCTATCTCTTTCCAGCTTTACAGACATACATTTAATCCCATTGTGACCATTCATTACCTTTCTATCTTTATCTATCTTTACAGACATACATTTAATCCCATTGTAACCATTCATTACCTTTCTTTCTTTCCAGACATACATTTAATCCCATTTTAACCATTCATTACCTTTCTATCTTTACAGACATACATTTAATCCCATTGTGACTATTCATTAGCTTTCTATCTCTTCTCTTTCCAGACATACATTTAATCCCATTGTGACCATTCATTACCTTTCTATCTCTTTCTATCTTTCCAGACATACATTTAATCCCATTGTGACCATTCATTACCTTTCTATCTCTTTCTATCTTTCCAGACATACATTTAATCCCATTGTGACTTATCATCAATCTCTTTCTATTTTTACATCCCATTGTAACCATTCATTACCGTTCTATCTCTTTCTATCTTTGCAGCCATGCATGACAACAAAGGAAGTATATGGTTGTAAACTTCTACAGATATCAAAACAAAAGGCACTATTAGATGAACATTATTTAGGAGATGTGATTCTTAGCCTGTGTAAAATTTCAAATATGTAGGTCTAACTTCAGCATGACCACTTGAAACCGAAACTTGAAGAAGAAACATCTGTTGTTCGTGGTCCCATTACTCTACCTTGCAGCCACCTTCCTCATAATGTTACCACCACATATGACATTACAATCTCCTTCCGCCAGTTCGCTCCTTTCGAGGTACCATGTGTCCAGACACTGCAAGTGACCCATGCCTGTTCCTTGTAGATGGCACCACGACTGTTACTTTACCCTGATTGGTTCCCTTTACGGATAATTGGGGCGAGCCTGCATCTGAGTTGTTTGGTGCATTGGACACTCCTGACACAAAGAAAAAGAAAACAATTATTAAAATTGGTGAGACTTCAGTCATCAGCATAAACATGACACACATAGGATTACTCGCATTATTACCCTTCCCAAACAATTTTTGGTAAACAGCTTTTATTTTCAAAATGGATTTCTATTGTCAAAATGGACTGGATTAAAGACTTCACATTACCATTAGACTCCTTTTTTGGTACTTAATAAACTCTGTACCAGAATAGCAAGCGTAAATTCAGTTAGCTATTCTGGTACAGAGTTTATTAAGTACCAAAAACGGTGTAAAGGTAATGTAAAGGCTTTTTCCAGTCCATTTTGACAATAGAAATCTATTTTAAAAATAGAAGCTGTTAGTAATTAAAATGAATGATATGCAACTTAAAATTCACATTGAAAATGCTGAAAGTCCAAAGCAATACCAGTGACTTTGCCCTTGGACTCCAGTCTCTTGAAGATTGACTAATTTTAAAATTACTAAATATTTGGGCATGATTATGATTCTTCATTTCTCTTCAGGACCAAATGCTAACCCTGTGATAAAAGAAAATCAGTCAAACATCATCGTGTCTTGATGAATTTCTATGTTTTCAGAAACAAAGATGAAAGTACACTTTATTCCAGATGTATACATGGTCACACTGGTTAGAGATCTAAGGATATTCAGATGCACATGGTCACGCTGGTCAGAGATCTATGGATATTCAGATGTACATGGCCACACTCGTTAGAGATCTACGGATATTCAGATGTACACGGTCACACTGGTTAGAGATCTACGGATATTTAGATGTACATGGTCACACTGGTTAGAGATCTACGGATATTCAGATGTACATGGTCACACTGGTTAGAGATCTACGGATATTCTGATGTACATGGTCACACTGGTTAGAGATCTATGGATATTTAGATGTACACGGTCACACTGGTTAGAGATCTACAGATATTTAGATGTACACGGTCACACTGGTTGGGGATCTACAGATATTTAGATGTACATGGTCACACTGGTTAAAGATCTACGGATAATCAGATGTACACTGTCACACTGGTTAGAGATCTACGGATATTTAGATGTACACGGTCACACTGGTTAGAGATCTATGGATATTCAGATGTACATGGTCACACTGGTTAGAGATCTATGGATATTCAGATGTACACTGTCACACTGGTTAGAGATCTACGGATATTTAGATGTACACGGTCACACTGGTTAGAGATCTATGGATATTCAAATGTACATGGTCACACTGGTTAGAGATCTATGGATATTCAGATGTACACTGTCACACTGGTTAGAGATCTATAGATATTCAGATGTACACTGTCACACTGGTTAGAGATCTACGGATATTTAGATGTACACGGTCACACTTGTTAGAGATCTATGGATATTCAGATGTACACGGTCACACTGGTTAGAGATCTACGGATATTCAAATGTACATGGTCACACTGCTTAGAGATCTATGGATATTCAGATGTACATGGACACAATGGTTAGAGATCTATGAAAATTCAGATGCACATGGTCACACTGGTTAGAGATCTATGGATATTCAGATGTACACGGTCACACTGGTTAGATATCTAAGGATATTCAGATGTACACGGTCACACTGATTAAAGATCTATGGATATTCAAATGTACATGGTCACACTGGTTAGAGATCTAAGGATAATCAGATATACATGGTTACACTGGTTAAAGATCTACGAATATGTAGCCACAATTAGAGCTTAAGTGGAAGAAAACATCCTGTACACCAAGAAAATAACAACAACTTTTCATCAAAATCAATTTTACGGCATTTTGAAATTGAATGCTTTATCATAATAAATCATGCACATTTGTGGAATAATATGGAAAACCTATGAATTTCATGTAAAGTTATTGTTTTTCAATCGATCCCCAATGTGTGGTCAGTGGCGGGTCAGCACCTTATTGGCTGAGGGCTGCTCACTTTAAGGCGGGCGGTAACTGTCCAGTGAAGTTAAATAACCTCTCCCACAACAACCCCTAATGCCTAGCTATATGCCAACTTAGCACAGGCTTCAAACTGGTAACTGTTGTCCTTCGTGTTGGTTCAACGCAATAGCATTTCAGCATGCGACCTTTTAAGCCTATAAGTATCAGCTTGAAGAAGATGCAAGTTATGGGACTTGGCACTGCAGCTCCTTCAGGCATCTACTACATCAAGGACTACCTACTGGAAGTCGTCAATCACTTCACCTACCTTGGCTCTACCTCCTCAGACAATCTACCACTTGATAAAGAGATGGGCAAGAGGATAAGCAAGGCAGCCACAACTCACTCCAGACTAACCAAGAGGTTGTGGGAGAATAAGCAGCTGACCACAACTACAATGATAGCAGTCTACAAATCTTGCGTCACCAGCACCCTACTCTACAGCAGTGAGTCTCTGACGAACTACACCACACAGGAAAGAAAACTCCACATGAGATACCTATGCAGTATCTTAGGAATCTCCTGGCAAGACAAAGTAACCAATGAGGTCCTCTTCAAAGCAGATATCCCATAAATATTCACCCTCCTACGTCGGCACCATCTACGCTGACTAGAACATGTCAGCAGGATGGAAGATAGGTGCATACCAAAGAACCTGCTGTACGGTGAAATGGCCTTGGGTCAGAGAAGCAGAGGGCACCCACACCTACGCTTCAAGGATGTCTGTTGGCATGATATGAAATCACTTGACATGGACACGACTAACTGGGAGCTCCTTGCCAGAGCAGCAGGAAAGCAAAATCTTTCCATTTCTCTAAAGCAGAAAACGAAAGATTTTGTGGTTCCGATACACAATATGCATTTTATTTTTCTTCGGCAAAATAATATTAAGCCCCACCCACTACTCATAAAACTGAAAATTTTATCAAATGAACATGTACGGACTAGCTAACAAGATCATTGTAATTATATCAAATATAAAGCAAAACAATTTGCTAAAATATAAGCATTTCAAGATTTGTTTACATTAAACGCAGTCTACTCATTAACATGCATGACATCACTACCAAAAACAAAAGGGCATATTCACAGATCATGGCTATCTGTGTATCACATATGCCATGAATTCAGGTTATCGTTCTTGAGTTAAGCTCCTTTAAACAAATGCATATGCATATGAATAAAATTCAACATTTTTATACCATGAACATGTACACAACAGCTAACATCATTATACTAATTATATAACAATTTAACAGACATGCAGTTGTTAAAATATGAGTATTTTAAGATTGTACATTAAGCCCCACCTACTTATTAATATTCATGGCATCACCATAAAAAACAATAGGGCACATCTACGAACCATGGGCTATCAGTGTACCACATATGACATGAATCCAGTGTATGGTTCTTAAGATATCGTGTTTAAGAGTTGGGTGTCACATAGACATACACCCATACACACACCCATACACACACTCACATGCCATCATGACTGCATAGATTCCTGATGCTGATCGCATCAGCACCAAACCGGCTAAATTTCTCTTCGCAAGGTTGCTGACATCAGGAGAAACAAGAGGAAATCCTGTACCAACCAGCAGCAAACCAAAATAACACAAGACACAACCCGATGCACCAGGTTTCCAATGCCAGGCCTGCAGCCATATGTGCATTTTAAGAATCAGACTACAGCCACACAAGACGGTGCCTATCAACAACACATGCGCATAGTTTGCCAAGACTGCAGATGCCAATGAATGATGATAACCAATGTGTGCTTTGAATGGGAGCAGTTGAATATTACCATAAAGTTTTTAACCTACATCAATATCCTCAACCAAATTTTAGCAGAAGAAAATATAGTCTGAAGATTTTCAGTGACTAAACTGTTCTCCTTCATACATCACAACTATTACATATGTTAAAAGTTCTTAACTCTTTGACTCAGAAACTACATTTGCTTAATAATTTGAAAACTATCTGTTCAGAATTTAAAGCTCTTTCTGTGATCTTTTAATAGTGGGTTAAAGAAGAAAAATGGAATAAAGTTTATTTTTCGTGCTTGTTAAAACCTCAAAAAGTCTTTCATATTAATAAAATTACCACATATGTGAATTAATTCATTCATATATCTTCAACTGAAGAAGGGAAGTTTATATATTGACCAAATCAATTTTTTCTGTAATTTTATTCTGCTTTCAACTCTAGAAATCAAGTGAAATCCAGTTTTCACATGTACCACTACACAGTTGCCTTGAACTACTTAGTTTAAACAAATAATCATGTAAAGGATGCTCACACAGCATCAGAAACAACACAATAAAACAAACCATTACCGACTAAAAGTGAAAGAGTTTTGAGTTTGACGACAGCTGAAGAAGCGCTTGTATGGCGTTCAGGGTAAACACGCATTGCTTACATTCAAGGGTAGCTGGGATATCTCAGAAAGTAACATTTGCTCAGCAAACAACGTAGGTGCAGCAGTTGGTTCATCTTTTGTTTGTTTATTCCCATAACCGATTTTATACACAATGTCATCAGAAAGGTTGATAAACGCATAATGATGCTACACTTCTCTTGATTGGAGTACAAGTAGAAACATAAACATGTTTTCAAATTTTGCAAGCAGTATGTCTGCAAAAAGCAGTTGCAAATTTGTGCGTACTCGTATCAATTTATAGGAAATGTTCTTGCTAGGGGTGAGAAAAGCTTTTTACATAAGGTGCATGCTGTCTTAACATTTAATCCAGCCATAGATTGTTTAAACGCATTCCAAACTTCCTGATTATTGTAGGACGAAGTTTAAATTTCAAAACCTCATAGCACCAACTTTTCATAACAATCAGTTCAGAATGGGTCTTATTCTAAGGAAACTTTAAAGCATGTACCTAAGATCAGAGGCATAGGAGGGGCAGGGAGAGAAGAGGGTGGAGGAAAACTGCTTCTCTTCCTTGTTGAGAGGTAAAATTGGGAATTAATAAAAATGTTAGTAACATTGAAGGATTCTGTTAGAAATTGTGTTTATTGAACAAAATTTAATGAAAATTCAAGTAGATTTGCTGATTTGCAAGGTTTTATGGAAACTTGATATACCAGTGCAATTTTTCTTCATATGTTTGGGTTTTCCCCCCCTCCCCCAAGAGGTGAGTCTTCCTATATGCCCCTTCCTGAGATTACAGTTGCTATATGCAGCCATTTTATTCAAAGTTTGTGACATTTTACAGAACAATTAATTAGGTAATTGAATGTATATCATACAACATTTATTATTTTGTGGTTTGTCGTTCACTACTCAAAATCTTAATTTATAGACAAAAAGTTTATTTGACAAACTTTTAATTTCTGAACTCTTTTGCGCCAAAAATCACTGTTTTTGTCTGATTTTCCTTGTAATTTCATGATGATGCATTTAATAAGAAGTGAATAACAGCCACAAGAAAAGTAAACAAAGTCATTGTTTCTAGGTCCACCCTGTTTAATGTCCCTGTAAGAAAATACCCAATCACAAATGATTATAGGGTATTAAATATATAAAAAAAAAAACACCTAAGGGAAAAAGAAGTCCATCACATTCCCATTCATGTGTAAGGTAACATATTTAAGGGTTTCCTAAAACATTCAAGAATCAAGAACAACAGGTGTATATATATATATATATATATATATATATATATATATATATATATATATATATATATATATATATATATATATATATATATGTGTGTATATATATATATATATATATATATATATATATATATATATATATATATATATATATATATATATATATATATATATATATATATATATATATATATATATATATATATATATATATATATATATATATACACATAGCTCTAATGCTAACATATACCATCTCACAGATTAAAGAAAATAAGTGTGTGAATGCAGAGGAAAATATGAAACAACCCACAAGTCATTCATAATGCATGAAGCCCTCAAGTCAGTGTTGTAGGAATGAGTGAGTAAGCAGCTCCTGGCCAAACTGCAACACTGCTAATGAAGTCAGAAAATCACTTTTCTGTGATCCAAAAGTAAAATTGAAATCTTCTTTTTTGAAAATAATTAAGAAGTGCATAAAAAGCTTGTTAGTCTTAGAACATATGCTATGCTAACAATTGTGTGCATAGACTATATGCAAATAACACTAAAACAAATAGCCTAAAATGTAGTTGTGTTCAATACTGATGCCCTAATGTGACCTTCGGTGGGTGTAGGTTGTAGAATTTACATATCATGCCAATGTAAATATGAACACCTTGTACAGGACTAATGGGGACAGGAGGTTACGTACACCTGCTGCTCAATTTGGGGCCTGGAGAATGTAAACACTCGATGTATAACATATACTTGATGGGAAATAACAAAGCCAAATTTGACTGAATATTCATTTATCTTTGTTAGAAAAGTTGTCATTAATGTCTCTTCACAACACTTGAAGAATTGAAAGATGTGGCTGAATGGTTTTATAGCCACATTATTAAAAATATCTTAAACAGTTATATTAAACATTTTAAAACCAGAAAACCAAAGGTTTTGAGGTTCCGACACGCAATATGGATTTCAAGTTTGAACTATTGTATAATAAATGTTATTGTATAATAAATGTTATTGTATAATAAATGTTATTGTATAATAAATGTTATTGTATAATAAATGTTATTGTATAATAAATGTTATTGTATAATAAATGTTATTGTATAATAAATGTTATTGTATAATAAATGTTATTGTATAATAAATGTTATTGTATAATAAATGCTATTGTATAATAAATTTGTATAATAAATGTTATTGTATAATAAATGTTATTGTATAATAAATGCTATTGTATAATAAATGTTATTGTATAATAAATGTTATTGTATAATAAATGTTATTGTATAATAAATGTTATTGTATAATAAATGTTATTGTATAATAAATGTTATTGTATAATAAATGTTATAGTATAATAAATGTTATTGTATAATAAATGTTATTGTATAATAAATGTTATTGCACAATGGGCTCAAAATAAGAATGAAAACCAAGTAACTCACAGTTGTCACAAGAATGAAAATCACAATTAATTAATTTCAATCTTTTTTATCCCATTAACATGTATACACTTGCTAACAACATAATTATTTCCAATACGAAACAAAACAGATATGCAGTTGTTAAAATATGAGCATTTTAAGATTTTAACTTTGTCTTGTCTATTCATTAATATGTGTGACATTGCCGCCAAAAACAATAGGGCACATCTGCAGTCCATGGGCTATCTGTGTACCACATATGACCTGAATCCCACATATCGCTCTTGAGATACTGTGTTTACAGAGCTCTTCTCAACAAAATCATGTTAAGCCCCACCCACTATGCATATCAATGAAATTAAACTTTTGTACCATGAACATGTACACACTATTTAACAACATAATTATACCAAATTTGAAACAAATCAGTCATGCAGGTGTTAAAATATGAGTATTTTAACACTAGCCCAGCCTACTCATTAATATGCATGAGATTAAAACCAAAAACAATAGGGCACTTTAGCAATCCATGAACTATTTGTACCACATATAACTGAAACCCATGTATAGATCTTGAGATACTGTGTTTATAAGTTTTTTCAACAAAATCATGTTAAGCTCTGCCCACAATGCATATTAATGAAATTCAATATTTTTGTACCATAAACATGTATGTACACACTAACAAAATATGAAACAAAATATGAAACAAAACAGACAAGTGGTTATTCAAATATGGATATTTGAAGATCACATCTGCAAACCACGGGCTATTTGTGTACCACACATGAATTGAATCCTGTGTACAGTTCTTGAGATAATGTGTTGTAAGCTCTCTTTAACAAAATCATGTTAAGCCCCGCCCACTATGTATATCAATGAAATTCAAAATTTTGCACCATGAACATGTAGACACTAGCTAACAACATAATTACACTAAATATGAAACAAAACAGACATGTGGATATATAAATATAAACATTTAAGATTTTAAACATTAAGCCCTGCCTACTCATTAATATGCATGACATCAAAACCAAAAACAACAGGGCATATCTACGGACCATAGGCTATCTGTATACCACATATGACATGAATCGGTGTGGTTCTTGAGATATCGTGTTTATGAGCTGGGCATCACGCACATACATACACAGGCACATACACAGTCACACATATAAATACATGCCATCATGACCGCTCAGGTTCCTGATGCTGATCGTATCGAAACCAATCACATCACCTGATCAGGTGATGTTATTTTTGCTGGACTTTTAATGCACCTGATTATTAAGACAGAATAAAGTGATGTACTTATGTAATTACCACCTGAAGCAAAATTGACAAATAAATGTTTCCGAATCAGTAACGATGTCCCTTCCTGTGTAGAACATCACAACCTCCTTCATAAGACAAACTTGCATGGGTACCTTATTCCCTTTATACTCAGGGCAGACACGATTCTTAATAAAAAAAATCACAAATTTTCTAAAAGTTCAAATAATATCTTTATTTAATTTTGAAAAAAAATATTACAAAAAAATATCATTTCATGCATCAATTTGTTGGCACAGTGCATTTGTGCCTCTAGGAATAAAATTCAACGTATACTGTTACTGTCTCAAGATTATTACTGTGTGCCTATCAGGTGCTTGAACTTACAGATTATCAACTTGAAGGTCATTTAACTATTACTGATCCGTTTTTGCACAGGTGACTTTCAACGAAAGAAAATTAAATACTAGGTTAAGGAACTCAACCGCCTTAAAGGATTAGTTCAGTGGTCAAGCAAGTTCATCTCATATGAAGAGAAGTTCATCTCATATGAAAGAGGACTTCAAAAGAAACAAAATGGTGAAGAAAGCATCATAAACCTTAGTCCGTTCAGGAGATATTTGTCTCATTTGTGTAAAACAACTGATAGAGTTGTGACATCACAATCACAGATTCTCAACGTCTTTATGTATTCTATCATAATTTTGCCGCAAAAACATTTGCTATGTCAGGAAAGTAGTAAAACAGAATCTAGTAGGGTAATAATGGTTTTCCGCCTGAAGAAAGTTTGAAGAAAAATAATTCAAATAGCAAAAAATGATTTAAAAAAGAAAAGAATTTGCTTTAAAATACATTAACAGTTGTAATAATTCAAATAGCAAAAAATGATTTAAAAAAGAAAATAATTTTCTTTAAAATACATTAACAGTTTTTATTAACAAACTGAAGAGGTGTCAACCTTGTATAGTAGACTTACTACACCAGTCATTTGTACACATATAAGACAGAACTTTAAACTTGAATACCTCCTTAATGGAATACAATTTGAAGTATCATATGTTGTTTTTCTTTATAAGTCCTCTTCCATAAGATAAACGTACTTGACCACTGAACCAATAACGTATTTGACGTATTAAGCGCCCCTGCTCTAATAAGCGCCCACCCAACATTTTTTGACTATAACAATTTTGTAACATTCTGAACACATTTGACATCTATTACTCACAATGCTTTTGTGGTGCTTATTGTAGGGCAACCAATTCACTTAAATGTACAATACAGTTGGTATATCACACTCTATGCGGCCCGGAGCTTGCATGAACGCTTACTAGCTTGAAACTTCTGGCCTAAAAAGTGGTGCATTTCTATTTTTATTACATCAGATATGGTACTTTAAAAACGTTCATCCAAGCATGAAAATGTGTATGGATGTGAATTTAAGGAATACCTTTAATTTCCAAGCTTGAAAAAGAAACTAAATCTGTAAACGTAATTTTTCAAAACTTGACCAAGACTCTGAGCTTTGAAAATGTCTTTCATGATATGGCATTATTGGCATACGATACCAAAAAAGCTGCCATTTTTTTTGGTATCTTCGACTACATGCCTAAACAGAGATTTTCTGGTACATTTCTTCTTATTGATTAGTGAAATTTAAATAGAAATTGCTTGAAAACATAAAGGAATATTCCCTTGAATTTTTATTTTCATATATATGATAGAGGGACTATAAAAGAAACAATTTGGTGTAAAATTCATGTTAATATTTCTTTCTGTTTAGGAGTTATTGCATTTCCAAGATTGCACGAGTCTTTGAAAGTGATCTCAGTGTACAGTGTGATGTCATAAAGGCAGATCCAACAATTTTTTTTTATGTATTTCTATCAAACAAAAAGAAAAGATTTTCCTTTTATTTAGAAGTGGAGTGCATGTGCAGATGTGCAATGTACATTATACCCCATCTCAATAAATAAACAACCACAACCAAAAGATTTTGTGGTTCAGATGCTTTTTTCATCAGCTGATTGATTTGCAAATTTGTATTAAATTTCATGTCATTGCATAGGCTATCATGAAATATTTGTTCTATGATATTTTTCATAAGCCACACCCACCATGCAGATCAATAAAAATTGTTGACAAATTAGCATTTGCACAATAACAACATTATCATAATAAGTATGCTGAAAATACAGTTCTCGTTTAATCTATTTCAAGAATTTGTCAGTAAGCGCGCCAACTCATTAATATTCATGACATCACTACCACAGCATTAAAACATATGCACTGACCATGACCCCTAATATAGCATAAATCTGATATATATATTGTTCATGAAATGTAGTATGTTAACATCATTTAGGACATTCACATTAAACCACGCCCACCATGCATATCAATGACATCTGCTGATAAACTAAGCATGTACACAATGACCAACAAAATTACCATGTCCAATGTGACACAAAACGGGCATACAGTTGCTCATTTATCACGTTTTCAAAATTTTTTATTTTAAACCCCACCCACTTATCAATATGCATGATATATCTTCACTAAAAACGATTGGGCACAACTACTGACCATGGACTATCTGTGCACCAAATATGACATAAATCCAGTTTACTGCATTCTTTAGATATTGTGTTTACAAGTGCTATTCAGCAAAATCATATTAAGCCCCGCCCACTATGCATATCCTTAAAATTCAACATTTTTAAAATCACAAACATGAAAACACCAGCTAACATCATAATTATCCCAAATATGAAACAAACCAGACATGCGGTTGTTAAATATACACATTTTTAGATTTTTACTTAAGATTGTTCTTAAGATGACGTGTTTACAAGCTGGCCGTCACAAAAATACACATACACACACCCATACCTACACACACGCTGAACGTGGTTCCAGTAATTTAGGAAGAGGCAATTAATTTTCAAAAAATACCAAAAAAATGTCTTGGATCTGCCTATATGACATCACATTTTACACTGCGAGGTCACTTTGCGAGGTCACTTTTCAAGACACTCGCTCAATCTTAAATGCAATAACTCCTAAATGGAACAAGATATCAATATGATTTTCATTAAGAATTTTTGGCCCTTAGACCCCTCCAACCCCACACCCTCGATTTTCTCAAAATCAGGGGTAATCCACACCATTCAACCAAGAGACTCTTCACAATTCATTAACTAGCAACCAGCTATTGTTACACCATACACAACACAGGGGTAATCTATACCTTCTCAACTGACAGCATCTTCATAGTCTTTTCACAGTTCACTTGTTAGCAACCAGCTACTTTTACACTGTACACTGTACACTATAGGTCATTCATCTGGAGCTCAAGCCATATAACTGCTGTTTAGTGATGCTAATGAGATTAGTCCTTGGCTGAGCCTAAATATAAATATACATTATATGCTTGGGAGGACTTTGTGCAAAACCCATGAATGATTGATGAACCATTCTTCATAAGGATGGTTACTTCCTCATGTTAGACTACCAACTGTGGTGTAGTGGTTATCATACACCATGAGGCCCTGGGTTTAAGCCTGGGTTGGGTAGACACGCCAGTGCACCACAACTGGTTATCAAAGGCCGTGGACATTGACTTGGTTGTCGATGTTATGTCTGTCCGTACATCGTACCTGTGTTCTCGTCTGGATCGTATTAAGCATTTCATGATAGCATTGTTACTATCATAACCAAATACGCAGGCGACGATCCCGTCATTGTAATTGTGTGTTCACTCGTCGTCGTCGTCGTGTTAGACCAAATTGTTTCTTTCATAGTCCTCTATCATAAATATGAAGTTGAATATTTATGGCAACATTCCTTCAATATCCACATCCTACATGTAAATACTGAAAGAAACACTTCAAATAATGGAGCTGCACAGGAAAGCATTCTTTTTTGGAAAGTTATTTGGAATTAAATTTCGAATTCATCTCATCTGACAAGTCACATGACTCACAAGCATCATCTCTCACTCCTTTTGTTACCACTTTTAGATAAGAGATATGTTCACCCATCAAGTACATTTGAAGTCAATGGCAAAACATGTACAAATTTTGTAAACTTAGGTCAGGGGTTAGCACTGATAATAAATCAGTAGCATTCAAATGATAAAATTAAGAGATTTATATTTATCATTATCTGTTACATATTTTGTGGATCAAGAGGTAAACACAAGGTAAGCAGAAAAGCCAAAGACCAGAAACATATGGAATGTGCTCTACATACATACCAATCAAACAAATCACAGCAAAAACTACAAAAATGCTGATTATTAATAAACCATCAGACAATTAAAATACTCCTGTAAAATGACACAAGCAAATTCCATAATATTTTCTGTAAATTTTTATGCTGTTCAAATGGATGAAAAGGAAGTAACTTATGTATGAAATATACAAACGCATCTAATTTTGAAAATAACATTTGCCTGAAAACCCCTAGAACGGGAAGCTCACAAAAGACATTTTTGTCGTAAAGTTTGATTTTGCAGATGATATCCCAGAATCCTGTTATTTTGGCTGACATTTAGAAATGTGTTACATCTTGGTTCATTGCTTGTGCACTGATGTACTTCATCTTCAGCTGAGCGTTTAATCACGTTCATGGTTCAAGGCACTTTTCAGGTAACATTCTGTCTCTTGAATTATGAAGCACAAAATTTGAGTGAAATGTGGGATTTCATGAATAAAATCATTCACACCCTACAATTATCTTTAAAGGAAAACATTCACCACAAGGTTCTATTCTGATGGTCATACTACAATCAATTGTTTTCTTCAGGATATATTGAATGCAAAAAATGTGTTGATAATCAGTATAGTTTCACTTTTGGTTGATCTAGAAGTTTCTTCATAGAGCCATTTTGAAATTTCTTGATGATTGGTCAACAGCTTCTTTTTTGATTGGTCAATAGTTTCTCTGAGGATTCTTTATCATTGGTTTCCACATTAACTGATTATCAGTACAATAATATTGTTCTCCTTAGGAGATATTGAACTCTAAATGTATTGATAATAATCAGTAGGTACTTTTATGATTGGTTATTGAACTCTACATGTATTGATGATAATCAGTGGGTACTTTGAGGATTGGTTATTGAACTCTACATGTATTGATGATAATCAGTAGGTACTTTTTTGATTGGTTATTGAACTCTACATGTATTGATGATAATCAGTAGGTTCTTTTTTGATTGGTTATTGAACTCTACATGTATTGATGATAATCAGTAGGTACTTTTACGATTGGTTATTGAACTCTTCAAGTATTGATGATAATCAGTAGGTTCTTTTCTGATTGGTTATTGAACTCTACATGTATTGATGATAATCAGTAGCTTCTTTTTTGATTGGTTATTGAACTCTACATGTATTGATGATAAACAGTAAGTACTTTTTTGATTGGTTATTGAACTCTACAAGTATTGATGATAATCAGTAGGTACTTTTATGATTGGTTATTGAACTCTACATGTATTGATGATACTCAGTAGGTACTTTTATGATTGGTTATTGAACTCTACATGTATTGATGATAATCAGTAGCTTCTTTTTTGATTGGTTATTGAACTCTACATGTATTGATGATAATCAGTGGGTACTTTTACGATTGGTTATTGAACTCTACAAGTATTGATGATAATCAGTAGGTTCTTTTTTGATTGGTTATTGAACTCTACATGTATTGATGATAATCAGTGAGTACTTTTTGATTGCTTATTGAACTCTACATGTATTGATGATAATCAGTAAGTACTTTTTGATTGGTTATTGAACTCTACAAGTATTGATGATAATCAGTAGGTACTTTTATGATTGGTTATTGAACTCTACATGTATTGATGATACTCAGTAGGTACTTTTATGATTGGTTATTGAACTCTACATGTATTGATGATAATCAGTGGGTACCTTTTGATTGGTTATTGAACTCTACATGTATTGATGATAATCAGTAGGTACTTTTACGATTGGTTATTGAACTCTACAAGTATTGATGATAATCAGTAGGTTTTTTTGGATTGGTTATTGAACTCTACATGTATTGATGATAATCAGTAGCTTCTTTTTGATTGGTTATTGAACTCTACATGTATTGATGATAATCAGTAAGTACTTTTTGATTGGTTATTGAACTCTACATGTATTGATGATAATCAGTAGGTACTTTTATGATTGGTTATTGAACTCTACATGTATTGATGATAATCAGTAGGTACTTTTATGATTGGTTATTGAACTCTACATGTATTGATGATAATCAGTAGGTTCTTTTTTGATTGGTTATTGAACTCTACATGTATTGATGATAATCAGTGGGTCCTTTTTGATTGGTTATTAAACTCTACATGTATTGATGATAATCAGTAGGTTCTTTTTTGATTGGTTATTGAACTCTACATGTATTGATGATAATCAGTAGATTCTTTTTTGATTGGTTATTGAACTCTACATGTATTGATGATAATCAGTAAGTACTTTTTGATTGGTTATTGAACTCTACAAGTATTGATGATAATCAGTAGGTACTTTTATGATTGGTTATTGAACTCTACATGTATTGATGATACTCAGTAGGTACTTTTATGATTGGTTATTGAACTCTACATGTATTGATGATAATCAGTGGGTACCTTTTTGATTGGTTATTGAACTCTACATGTATTGATGATAATCAGTAGGTACTTTTACGATTGGTTATTGAACTCTACAAGTATTGATGATAATCAGTAGGTTTTTTTGGATTGGTTATTGAACTCTACATGTATTGATGATAATCAGTAGCTTCTTTTTGATTGGTTATTGAACTCTACATGTATTGATGATAATCAGTGAGTACTTTTTGATTGGTTATTGAACTCTACAAGTATTGATGATAATCAGTAGGTACTTTTATGATTGGTTATTGAACTCTCGTGTATTGATGATACTCAGTAGGTACTTTTATGATTGGTTATTGAACTCTACATGTATTGATGATAATCAGTAGCTTCTTTTTGATTGGTTATTAAACTCTACATGTATTGATGATAATCAGTGGGTACCTTTTGATTGGTTATTGAACTCTACATGTATTGATGATAATCAGTAGGTACTTTTACGATTGGTTATTGAACTCTACAAGTATTGATGATAATCAGTAGGTTTTTTTTTGGATTGGTTATTGAACTCTACATGTATTGATGATAATCAGTAGCTTCTTTTTTGATTGGTTATTGAACTCTACATGTATTGATGATAATCAGTAAGTACTTGTTTGATTGGTTATTGAACTCTACAAGTATTGATGATAATCAGTAGGTACTTTTATGATTGGTTATTGAACTCTACATGTATTGATGATAATCAGTGGGTACTTTTTTGATTGGTTATTAACCTCTAGATGTATTGATGATAATCAGTAAGTACTTTTACGATTGGTTATTGAACTCTACAAGTATTGATGATAATCAGTAGGTTCTTCTTTGATTGGTTATTAAACTCTACAAGCATTGATGATAATCAGTAGGTTCTTTTTTGATTGGTTATTGAACTCTACATGTTTTGATGATAATCAGTAGCTTCTTTTTTGATTGGTTATTGAACTCTACATGCATTGATGATAATCAGTAAGTACTTTTTTGATTGGTTATTGAACTCTACATGTATTGATGATAATCAGTAGGTTCTTTTTTGATTGGTTATTGAACTCTAAATGTATTGATGATAATCAGCAGGTTCTTTTTTGATTGTTTATTAATTAGTTTTATTTTTGACTGGTCAATATAGTTTCCTATTGACTGGTCATCAGTATTGTTTTTCTAATGATCTGCCTGTAGTTTCTTGATGATGTTCACTAAATTCTCGCTAAAATGATTGGTCATACTTTCTAAAGATGTTCCAAAAGTCTGTCATATACTTTGTCTCTTCTTTCCAAAGTAAATTTGGAAAAGCTGCTACATTATGAATTTTTGGTTCCTCCGAACCCCCCTAAATTTAAGAACATTTTCAAAAAGAGCTTCTGTGTCTTATAAAATTGTTAGCTGCATGTCAATTAGATTGGTTAATTAGAATCTTGTTGAGTAGGATAAATATGATGTATCTTAATCAACTTTCATAAAAATAGATTCTCATTTACACTGTGAGTATGTAATATCACTCACTATATTTTCAAGTTTATATCATGCAAAGAAGATTCTGTTTATCTAAGTAACATCTATCGCACATGGTGCATATTTTAATTTCGCTAATTCAGAATCAGCCATGTCTATCTTTTTCGAAGATGAGAAAAAGATAAATGGAATTAAGTATGAAGCAACTACAGTAATAGCTTTTTCAATTTAAAGGAATAGTCACATACATGATAGAGGGACTATGGAAGAGACAATTTGGTGTAAAAATCATGTTGATATTTTTTTCCATATTGGAGTAATTGCATTTGAAAGATTGTGCGACTGTGTTGAAAAGTAATCTCACAGTGCACAGTGTGATGTCATAAAGGCAGATCCAAGACAATATATGTGTATTTCTTTGAAAATGTTTTGCCTCTTCTAAATTACTAGAAGCATTTCTTGTTTATTTATTGAGATGGGGTATAATATATACTTGATAAAAATGTGTTTTTCCCATTTGCTCATGAATCTTACACTCGTAAGTAAAAGAAAAACAATTTTTGTTGTGCTTTATAAAAATACATCAGAATTGTCACGGAATCTGTCTTTATGACATCACAACATTCTACACTGCAAGGTCACTTTTCAACACTTATGCAATCTTCAAAATGCAATATTATTCCTAAAAAGAGAAAGATAATATCAACATGATTTTGCACCAAATTGTTTCTTTCATAGTCTTGTATCATACATATGAAATTGAAAATTCATGGGAATATTCCTTTGAGAGATATTGAAGCTGCACCAAATTTAAATGAAAATGACTGGGATATTAAGTCTACTGTAGAAGAGTGATGTAACAACCTCACTTCCTGAAACTGTTGATGTATGGCATTGGAATTAATTACAACTTCTCTTTTTTTAAATTAATTTAAAACATTAAAATAAGTTTGTCATGTGGTAATGATCACAGCAACCTTATACTCAACATTGTTTTAGTACTCTGCTGATGTATCCACTGATTGCATGTCATGAAAATCTCACATAATACACACAGACTATAAAGAAATTAAGGGTTGTGATATCGAAACTAGTCTTATTTCAGTCATTTCTACACTTTTTCAAATGAGCTTTTAAACATGCTCTTCACCTTTTTTTTTACTTGTCTTGTCCACTTTTGAATAAGATGAGCATTCGTGATCACTGAGCTAATCCTTAAACCAAAAAAATCCTTTATACAGCATATTATGAGATTGGATGTGACACACACAAAGCTGGATGACATCAACGAATTTACCCAATTCAAAGAAATATATGCTAAGATCAATAACAGATACATGTACATTAGAGATAGTAGCATAGTGACATGTGGTCAACCTACTGGCTTCATTTTTAGCTGTCATATGAGTCTGGTGGTTGTGTCCTTTAGCATTTTATATTACTTTTTCTACTTTTTCAGTCTACTCAGCTGTAAAATGAAAAAGGATTTCTGGAGAATTAACCTGAAAATGAAATATTTCACAACATTTTAAGAAATGTGCATGGCTGACAATCGAGTAATGTCAAAGAAATTTGAGCACAATTACTAGTTTCCTTTTCCTTTTAAAATTGTGGGGTCATTATAGATCTGAAAATGGCAGAATAATGTTGAGTGTATATAACCACTTGATACTGCAGATTTTTACCATATTTATGATCTTTTGCAAAGTCTGTAATGATGGTGTCACAACATTGTCAGCATTTAATATTTTTGCTGGAAAGGGGCTGTGCCTTGTCCCCCTCCTCCTTAGGGAACACACATATGTTAATTACTTCAAATACACACAAGCAGTCCAGCCTATGTTTTAGGGGAATGCTTCCAGTGTGCAAACACCCCAAGCCCCAAAGAAACCCTGTTGGAACAGCCAGCAAATAAAAAGAAGAATGTATCCAGTATCTGAGACAACAGCTAAATCTCACCTCACCTCACCTTGTCTCTTCAGGCCTTCTGGCCCATAAGGCTGCAGAGCACTCTCTCCACTGACTCTTTTATTTACAACTTTTCTGGCTTCTGTCCATGAGCTCCATCCCATCACTTTCCTCTCCTTCTCGACTGTCCTTTTCCAGGTCGTTCTAGGATGACCAACATTCCTTCTCCCCTCTGGTTTCCACATCATAGTTGTCACACAGTGCTTTATAGAACTTATGTGCATCACATGACCAATCCACCTCCACATTCTTCTTTTTACTTCAGTGCTGATTTTGTCATGTTTAGTGATTCTCAGTATTTCATTGTTGGATATTACATATGCTGCCATCTGATCTTCAAAATTATCCTGTAGCATTTGAACATAAATGTGAGCTTTTTATTATCTGCTACATTAACTCTCCATGTCTCGCAACCATACAAGAGTATAGATTTAACAAGAGAGTTAAACAGTCATATTTTTGTATATATTGAGAATGTGCTAGAGTTCCATATCTTATTAATCTCTTGCTTTAGAGATTCTGTTTTGGATATCTTCCTTGCCACCACCTTGTAAGCTTACTGTTGCACTAAGGTATCTGAACTTGTTTACTTCATTTAGTTGTTGGTTATCGATATAAACTTTGTTTGCACATTTGCTGTTAACTTTCATGAGCGCTGTCTTATCCTTATTAATTCTTAGCCCAGTTTGTGCACCATACTGATTGAGCCTGGTCACTTTGGTTTGCATGTGTTGATATGTAGATGAAAGTAGAGCGATATTATCAGCAAACTCCAAGTCCTGGAGGGTTGACATGAACTTCCATCTTCATGCCTGTTATCATCAGTCGTTTTCCTCATCACCCAGTCTACCACCATCAGTCGTTTTCCTCATCACCCAGTGTACCAACATCAGAAAAAGGAACCCTGACA
>JAIGNY010001325.1:247500-265000 GCA_020152595.1 Chiridota heheva
CATTTTCAAAAAAATTTAGATATAGATGTCTGAGAAGATGGCAAAGTGCCTGAGCAGATATACTTGAGGGCACGCAGGATGGCCTTAGCCTCAGTAAATCAGATGCTTTTTCATATGGAGATCAACACCTACTATCTTGGACAAATTTGTTTAGTCACTCAACTACTTTTTCTCTATATTTTTAAAGAAAATAAACCATGTATTGTGTGTATTTCTGGGGATGGGGGGAGGGTAGGGAGAAAGGGGGTGGGGGTTATGGGTTGGGAATGCAGGGAACCCGCCTCTGAAGGCCCTAATATTATAAAGCCTCTACCCTTCAATAATGGCTGCTCAATTGCTGATTCAGTTGGTAATGCCAAGGACAACAAATTGTTGATTTAGCATTTAAATAACATATGATACACATGCTCCCTTAGCCCTTACTCTACCAGCACTATTTTGAAAATGCGCTCGGGAGGCGGGGCCAAAGACGGGACACCCAAAACGGCGATAATATCGCCGCGTGTGGTAAGTAAGGGTTAATCAAGGCGTGATTATTGAAGGGTCCTCTGTCTTCCAGGCAGAAAAGTCGGGCCCCTTCCGCTCTCAAGGACCCGCCCACCGGGATCATGCTGCCTATATTTTGGGTTGGCGATATGTCGCGGGTTGATTAACCCTTACTCTAGCAGCACTATTTTGAAAATGCGTTGGGAGGCGAGGCCAAGACGGACACCCAAACGGCGATAATATCGCCGCGTGGTAGAGTAAGGGTTAATCAAGGCGTGATTGTTGAAGGGTCCTCTGTCTTCCAGGCAGAAAAGTCGGCCCCCTTCCGCTCTCGGGACCCGCTGGGCGCCCACCGGGATCATGCTGCCTATATTTTTCGGGTTGGCGATATGTCGCGGGTTGATTAACCTTACTCTACCAGCACTATTTTGAAAATGCGCTCGGGAGGCGGGGCCAAAGACGGGACACCCAAAACGGCGATAATATCGCCGCGTGGTAGAGTAAGGGTTAGATTCCCAGTTGGGAGGGGGACGCAGTGTATCCTTGTTTCCCACCTGTAAGTTTCCTCCCAAATTTGGCTTAATTCCCCTGTGGTGGACTTGTTGCTCTATAATTATTAACTGCTAAATTATGAGGTTCTGTCACTAGTCTGCACAATTACCTTTGAATGTCTACAGTTAAAATAGCAGTTTGTGAAATTTTGAATATATGCAAAATTTGTGATGTCTTATGACTAAGTGAACAAGTCAAAATCCACATGCAAGTCTTTAATTTTTTCTCTCTCTAAATCCGAGTCGCTAAAAAAGAGACTTTGTTCTAGAATCTGAATTGGGGTATTGAGTAGACTGAAACATTCAAAAAGCAAAGGATTGACATCAACAATACCAAGGTTTCTCATACATCACAAAATAGAACAGACGTTTGGATAATTACAATACTTCAAATTCAAAAACCTGTAGAATGGTCAAATTTTGAGCCAGTGTTAATCAAGATAGAAGTAGAAGAAGAAGAAGGAGGAGGAGGAGGAGGAGGAGGAGGAGGAGGAGGAGGAGGAGGAGGAGGAGGAGGAGAAGAGGAGGAGAAGGAGAAGAAGAAGAAGAAGAAGAAGATGAAGTTAATAGCTATTTTAGCTATAAAAGCAATGTTGCTTTGTATAACATCATTTTGAGTCATATTGCAAGTTTCAATCCTCTTTCATACTTTGAGGTAATAATTCACTCCTTAAATCTATTCAGCAACTTTCACACAAAAATTGACACAAAATAAAATACCCACCTCTTATTCTTCTCTGAAGCGTATGACCTCTGCCCTTCTCCATCCCAAGCTGTCGAACTGTAGTTCCTGGGGGGGAAGATGTTCTTGAATCAAGAGTGGTGGCAGTCTGCTCACCTGAAAAATAAAATATGTAATAGAATAAAATAGAATATATAATAACTAGCTTTTATAATAAGTTAGTTAAAGTGACTTTTAGCAAATACGCTTGTACGAGTTAAATGAAGGAGCTCTTGCTTGGAAAGTGAGGCTTTATTTTGTTAGTGAAGAAACTTTTGAGATAACACAGGTTGAATTTTTGATAACTGGGTCAATGAAAAACTATAAGTATTCATAAGAAATAATTTAATTTTAATTCTTAACATTTGTAGTGGTGGGGCATGGGAGGTTGGGGGCGGGTGGGGGTGTGGGAGGGCGTATTTATAAGAAATAATTAGGATTTTATTCTTAACATTTGCAGTGGTAGGGTGTGGGAGAAAAGGGGGCGATTATCATGAAGAAACAAAAGCTCATGCATGATTTCTTTACCAAGAAAGTCTTTACTGGAAAGGGTAAGTATGCTACTTAAAATTTATTCAACAAAAATGATGATTTAAGATAATATCAGATAAAGTAATGTTTGAAATGGAAACATTTGAAGTCCATATCAAGAGTTGAATAATAGATCAATAATAATAGGGAATTACCACAAATTCACAATTTAGCTCATAGGTGTCTTAATGTTAGCTTGTCTATGAGAGAAAATGTGCTTTTTGCTCACATGAAAACTTGATACTTTGTCTTCTGACAGGTAGCACAGAAATAATCATTACCCCTATTGAAACCTATATTAAAAAGATCACCTGGGTTTTTTTCCCTTTTATTAACACTTTTCTGTGGGTATTGTTATTTTTAGCTGCGAATAAATATGTTTAGTTCATTCTGCAGTATGTATTGTTCTTAGAGCAAATAATAAATGGTCAGCTTAATGGTCAGCTTAATGGTCAGCTTAATGGTCAGCTTAAATTGTAGGTGACTATGGTTCAGGAGTCATGCACATATCCAAAAGGTACATGGTTTGATTCCCGCCACAAACACTGCATTGTGTCCTTGAGCAAAGCACTATACTCTACTTGCTTCAGTCCACCCAGCTGTAAGATGAGCACCAGCACTGCTGGGGATTTAATCTGTGATGGACTGGCATCCTGTCCAAGGGGAGTCATGTACTCTCATCCGCTGGCGCCATGGAAACTAGGGATAATCATGGGCCTAATGGCTTAGATGGATTTAGCTTTAGCTTAAATTGTATCAGGTTAAAGGACCAGTATAGTGGTCAAGCAAGTCCATCTTATATGAAAGGGAACTTCAAAAGGAAAAAAAAAAGTAAAGAAAGCATTCAACAATCTTATTTTGTTAAGGAGATATCTAAATCTAAAGTTTGGTATAATTTGTGTCTGAGATACAACTGAAATCAGACTAGTTGTGATGTCATAGCCTCAGATTCCTCAAAGTCTTTATGTATTCTATCATATTTTGTGGCTTAAAAACCATGGGATATGTCAAAAAAGTAGTAAATCTGAATCTAGGAAGGGTACTTTTAATATACCACCTGAAGGAAGTTGGAGGAAAACTAATTCAAATAGTGAAAAAATTAAAAAACTTTAAAAAAATCCATTAACAATTGTTAAGAATGTGAGGATGAAGATGCAAACTTTCCACAGTAGACTTACTACACCAGTCATTTATACACAGATCAGACAAGAGCTTTAAACTTGATATATCTCCTTAACAGAATTTTGGAACACTTTCTTCACCATTTTGTTTCTTGTGAAGTCCTCTTTCATATACGATAGACATGCTTGACTACTGTACTAATCCTTTAAAAGCAGAATATGTTTCTGATTACCAAGATATGTATTTTATTTGGAAAAGAATTGGATATTTATTACAGGCTTTCATCCACAGAATATTCGTGGTTGAAATTACGCCACACCATAGATGACAATCAGAAGAAAAGATTGGTTGCTACCTTTCTGTTTACAAGTTACCTGTTTAGAAGATTCAACAGGTACATTTGAAAGCCACTGAAGCTGTTAGTCTAATTTATTAGTATGATGTCATAAATATGCTTCAATGAAAATTTGTATGTATTTCTTTGAAAATCATTTACCTCTAACTGATTGGCAACACTGATTGGCAACACTTAACCATTATTAATTGAGTGAATTGTGTCATATGGTTTGATATCTGTTTATGTACCCAACAGTTTTTATGGGGAAAAATACAATATGTTTTAATAAAATACAATAAGATTTTTGGGTATGCACTGGTGTAATATCACACTTAGCATGTTACTAGCCATTTGCACACAATCCTACCACAGCTTTTATGTTGAATATGAATAAAATATCAGCTTGGTTACATTAATTTCACTTCTTTCTTTAATCTCTATCATGTGCAGCATACTTAGCCACAGGAATATTCTTTCAACAATTTCCTGGTTAATGCCCAAGATAATTCCATCAAAGTAAAAATTCGGACGTTTGCTCTCTTAATTGATCTGGATAAGAAGCACTTGGCAGTCCGATCTACATATGATATATTTCTGTCAATCTAAAATAATCAAATTCTGTGAACTGGTGAAGCTTCTGTATATAAATTATCTTAGCTATCATCAGGCATCACACTACTCTGCACCTTTCTAAAAATAACAACTTTGAAAACCTGGAGGCTCAATACATCACCAACTGTAAAACCTCTTGGCCATATTTCATATTATATTTCACGTTGCTGCATTGTTTTCATTATATTTTATGAATTTTTAAATTGCTGAAGAGAATGACAATGACCTAAAAGGGCTATTGACACCCATAATACCGCTAGAATGCTGTCTTAGGCAAAAAAATTTGAAGAAACTGAAACTAACCTTAGAGTTATAGCTGATAAATGACACCCATACTAATGCTGCAATGTTGTTTTACGCACTTGTGTTATATTCTTAGTAAAGTAGATTCCAAATTTGTGAAAGCTGATGCCCAGTCTCAAATTTATGGCTGACAAATTTTCAAGATTGTTTGATAAATACTGCAAGTGAAATTTAGTAGTTTAAAGGTCTGTGGGCATTTAATTACAGTCTAATGAACTACAGCATGTGAATGAATACTTTAAATTCTGAGGACAACATGTGATGCAATTTTGAATTAATGAGTTGTGTCTGATCAGAGCTTGAGGATTTTCTATCCGTGTGGAATTTGTAAATTCTTTGTATTTTGATTTAAGTAAATTTGCATCTTGAAAAGTGACCAAAATGTATATTCGTGATGCACTATTATTGGTGGTCTGGTTCATAATTAGAACCAGCTGTTTTTCTTCCAAAAAAGAAAAACAATATTTTTGAAGAAATGATTTAGATTTAGCTCATGTTACTTCTGCATGTTATCAAGTCCTTTAAATTACCGCATTGCATGATGCACACTACAACATTTAAAAGGAACACTCGCCTGAAAGGTAAGATGATGCATATATGCAAATTTATTTGCTTTTAATGAAAGAGATCTTATTTCGTGTTAGTGTTGTTGATAACAAATAAAACAATTTAGTAAAACAGGAAAACACATAAAAATGTTAAGTACTCGGATCAGGATGGCTTTTATACACAGCAACATACAAGTATTCAATCATTCTATAGATAAATGGCTATTATAAAGGCGTACGTTATTCATGGATACCGTTGAAGCTCAAAAATAATGTTTTTGATTGGTTGAAATTTAAACACAATAACTGACCATGCACCTACAATTAATTCCCGCACAAATAAAGCTACTACGATTAGATTTATTGGCGACAGGTCAAGCATTTTCTTGACATGAGATTCCCTCTTAAAGTGAGTTAAATCACTGTATGATTGTTACAAACTACAACATTGGAAAGAAACACAACTGAAGCCGAGACTGCATGGTGAGAGTTTTGATATTTGCACATTTATACCAATGAACAGAAGCCTTATTTTGTTTTACTGTTGTTGATAACAAGTAAAATAAATTGAGTAAAATAGACAAATTAACACATACAAATGTCAAATACATGAATCAGGATGGCAGTAATAATATTGTGCAATTGTCAGTGATTCTAAACATCCTGAAGGAATCTGTCCTCACTTTTCTAGGAAGTGTTCCTTCAATCAATCCTCTGTCATAAAATTCATCTATTTAACACTTTTAAATTGTCTATTTATACAACCAGAATATTAAGACATTGGTTGAAACTCAATTTCAACACAAATCAGAACCAATAGGTTTGTGGTTCTGATGCTTTTTTTCACACAAGCTGATTGATTTGCAAAATTTGTATTGTCATGATATTGCATATCATGAAATATTTGTCCCATGATATCTATTCATAAGCCACACCCACCATACAGATCAAATGTTGACAACATTAGCATAATAATTAACATTACCATAGCAAGTATGATGTAAAAATGGTTGCTCATTTATTCTATTTCAAGAATTTGTCAGTAAGCCCCACCTACTCATTAATATTCATGACATCACTAACACAACATTAGAATATATATGTACAGATCATGCCCCATCTGTGTACCTGATATAGCATAAATCTAATCTGATATATTGTTTACGAAATACAGTATGGTGTTTACATCATTTAGCACTTTCACATTAAGCCACGCCCACCATGCATACTAATGACATCTACTGATAACATAACCATGTGCACAATAACCAACAAAATTATCATGCCATGCCAATATGACGCAATACGGATATACCGTTGCTCATTTATTACTTTTACTAGATTTTTACTGTAAGCCTGTCCACTTTCAATATGCATGACAGCACCACCAAATAACGATAGATCGCCTCTTCAGACCATGGGCTATCTGTGTACCCCAGTTTATGGATCTTCAGAAACTGTTTTTACAAGCTCTTTTAAGCAAAATCATATTATACCCCAGCACTATGCACATTAATGAAATGCAATGTTTTTACATCATGAACATGTACACACCAGCTAACATCATAATTATTTATTCCAATCATGATGCAAAACAAGACGTGCAGTTGTTAACTAGAGTAGCATTTGCAGTTTGGGATTGCAATCTTATGAAAGCCACTCCTATTCTGAAATATACATATGTATACGCTATCAAATACATTTGCATACGATCAATACTGTTTCAAATCAATATCAATTTAGTACATCATCGTGTATTTTCAGTATACCATGATGAATATTTAGAATATCATATTTATTATATATCATCATAAAAATTTAGTATATAATCATGTATTATCAATATATCATGACAAATATTCAGATTATCATGATTAGTATTTGGTACATAATGATTAATATTTGGTACATCATGATATTCAAATTAGTATATCATTGTGTATGTTGGGGATAAGGTAGCCACTGCATGGCTATTGTAATGAAGTTATTTATAATGAGTGTTTTGTACAGAGCAATGCATGCATGTATGTGAATTAATGTGTTGTGCTATCAAAGTACAAACAAATCATGAAGAAACTGCAAATTTAACAAAAGAATGACATGCACATCAATTAACTGAACTGCTTTAATGTTTATTGGATGTGAAAGTTACAAGTAAAAGGAATGATAACTTCATAAGCCATACAATGTTTATAATCATGTGTACCACATCTGACATCAATGTTTCATTCTTGAGTGTTCATGTTTATTAGCTATTATTGGAAAAACCACAATAAATCCCTCCCACCATGCATATTAATGAGATTTAATGATTTTACAGCATGTACATATGCACACTAATATAACAACATACAGCATAATAACACCAAATATGAAAACAAAAATCCAGTTGTCAAAATATAAGCATTTCTAGATTTTTACATTAAGCCCCACCCACTCATTACTATGCATGACATCACCACTAAAATTAATAGGGCACATTTGCAGACCATGGGCTGCATGTATCACAAATGACATAAATCCAATAAGTCCTTCTGGAGATTTCGTGTTACAAGCTTTATTTGGCAAAATAACTTTTAGCCCCGCCCACTACACATATTAATGATTTAATATTTTTATACATTAATGATTTGATGTTTTTATACCATGTGCATGTTGAAACTAGCTACATAACAACATTACACTAAATATGAAACAAAACGGACAAACAGTTAAAAATGAGTATTTCAAGATTTTCACATTAAGCCCAGCCCACACATTAATATGCATAAAATCACCACCAAAATTGATAGGGCACATCTGCGGGCCATGGCTACATGTGCACCACATATGACATAAATCCAACCTGTCATTCTGGAGATTTGGTGTTTACAAGTTTTATTTGGCAAAACCACTTTAAGCCCCGCCCACTGTGCATAATAATGTGCTTCAACATTTTTATACCATGTGCATGTGGACACCAGCTAACAACATTATCATCCCAAATATGAAACAAAACCGTCATACGTTTGTTGAAATATATGCATTTAATTTTTTTTCGTGAAGCCTCGCCCACTTATTAATATGAATGACATCATCACCAAAAGCAATAGCGTGCATCTATGAATATGGGCTACCTGTGTACCAAATAAGATATGAATCCACTTTAGCGTTCTTAAGATATCATGTTTACAAGCTTTATTTGGCAAAACCACTTTAAGCCCCGCCCACTGAATATTATAATGAGATTCAACGGTTTTATCAAAGGAGCATGTAAGCACTACCTAACAATATTATTATACCAAATATGAAACAAACGGACATATGGTTCTTGAAATATGTACATTTCAAGATTTTACGTTAAGCCCCGCCCACTTTTAATATGCATGACATCATCGCCAAAAACAATAGAGCACATCTACAGACCATGGGCTACCTGTGCACCACATCAATATGAATCCACTTTACCGTTCTTGAGATATTGTGTTTACAAGCTTGGCATCATGCACACACACATACTGTACATACATACACCCATACACACATATGCAGTCATAGGTTCCTGATGCTATCGCATCGGAAACACAAATTTTCAAAATATTAGAAATAACCCGTGAGAAATTCAATATATCTTAGAATCATTATACAGCCCACAATACCTTATTCATAGGCAGGGATTTGCTTCTTAAAATAAAATCATAATTAAAGCTGTATTATTTCAATCATCCACAAAGTCTATAGTTTACAGAAATATATGTAGAAACCTCCTCTTAATTAATTAATTAATTACAAACAACCTAGCTCTTTACTTTTGGCTACATGCCAGCATCTAGTTGTGTAACTTTCTTACTAAATTTTCCAAAATAGGACTCCAAAGTTTGTGCGTATTACCTTTTTTAACTCAAATGTGTACATGAGACATGAAGAAAATATGCGACCAGAACGCCTTCATTTTCTTGATTTATTGTCTGATCTACGTCAATCAAGGAACTTTTATATTATATAAAATCTCACATTTTTCCGTAACCTTGACGTCAAACTTGTAAAAAGTAATTTGACAAATACCCAAAAGAAAACAAAAAAACCAGAAGGAGGGGTTCCCTGCAAGATTTTCAAACAAGAAAACACACTTTAGCATGATTATTTAACAACACAACATTACTTGCAAATGATATTGGATGCATGTTTATTAACATTGAAAAAACAGTGGTAAAGGTATGATGCTCAAACATCCATCATTTATATGCTAACAAGAATATCTGTAAAGGGATTTCAACCAGTGTGCTTTTCAATTGCATTATATATATCAACGACACCATTACTACATCCATACTAATGAAGCGCATTGAAGGAAGAAGAAATCTGAAATATGGAGTCCGGATACATCAACTGTAACAAAATAATAATCTGAAGGTTTATGAATTTTTCAGATTTTGGAAAAATGAGGATGGGGTTTAGCTAGCAATATAAAATTGGTGAGGGGGAGGCGGGCAGTGGTAGGGCATGATCCATTTCTTAGAAGGGGTAAACTTTATCAAAGGGGCAAATCTAGGTGAGCAAAAATGCCATTTTTTTTTACCAAAACTATCGAAGAAAAATGTTTTTTTCTTTCTTTTTTCCCAAAGTAGGCCCATATTAGTTTAAATGAGCAAAGAAATGTTTATTTATAAAGAATATTATAGGGCCTACTCTCTGCATTTTCAAATAAACCATTAATAATACAAATAATACAAATTTCCAAGACAATATAAAAGTTGTATTCTAGTCAAGATTTTTGACAGGAGTCATGACTTTTCCTCCAAGAATACAGTAAAATTCATGTCTTCATGTCCCCTCAACAGGATTGTGGCCAGCCTTTTGGATTGAGGGAGGGAGGAGGAGGGGGGAGGGGGTCATAAAATTGTCAAAATAGTGGTCTTTAAACTCTTCATGGGCTAAATATGTCTAAAGAGCAAAATATAAGGGTCATACTTCAATCTGGACCATTTATCCAACTTTCCAGACATTTTAATTAAGCAAAATTACTGGACCTTTTAGCAAACTTTCTGACCCCTTTCACCTTTTGGAAAGTAGTCGGGGGGGGGTCCGTTCAATCCCCTCTGGCAACATGCAACCATTGTACCATTCGATCCCCTCTGGCAACATGCAATCATGGTATGTACTGATAATTATGCAAATTATTTCACAAATATATTGTCACCTGTAGGGCACACAGTATTTTCGGGTACTTATTCCATCAAGCCATTAGGCTCATAGAGCAGGTGCTTATCCCCGGTTTCCATGGCGCAAGCAGATGAGAGTACACAAGTCCCTATGGACGGGATGCCAGTCCATTGCAGATTAACTCCACAGCAGTGCTGGTACCCATTTTGCACTAGGTGAGAGGACTGAAGCAAGTAGATTAATGTCTTGCTTAGGGAAACAATGCAGCGCTCACAATGGGAATCGAACCCGGTTACATAAAATCTTTATTTGAAAATAAAATGCACTAGCTGTTCTACATTTCACAATTCTTAATCGCTTTTGAAATAGACGTCACTCAGTAAATGTTACTTTTGTAAGTGTGAACTTCCTTCAGACCTCATTTTTAACTATACCCTTGTAGATGAAATAAACCTTCCTTTTAAACTATACCCTTGTAGATGAAAACCCTCCCATACAGTGCTACATTTTACGAAGGAAAACGTACTACGCTAAACACAAATACATAAATTTAATTGTTTGTTGCTATCATAAATGTCGTATGTCAAACAATCACATGAACAACCCTCATGAGACGAACAAATTCTGACGTTCCTCATCTGAAATAACAAAAGCTAAACTGTGAACGAAAATCTAACACCTCTGATACAGCGTTTGTCAAAGAGATTCAGTGTGTGTACGCGTATCATCCTCTCCCCATGAGAATAAAATGGAACAAACGCTACCAAAGGAAAGTATGTGTCTTTTTTCGGAAGAAAAAAGGATGCTTTCTACAGATGACTTGCAGAAAGAAAGTAATGATGGCTTTGTGCGCACGAGGGAATCAGGATGGATGATGACTATTGGATTAATTGAAGTTTGCCTTCGTCATACATGCTATACCATAGAGCGTGAAGCAGTGTAGGTCATGAAGAAAAAGCGACGGTGTCAGCGGTTTTAGTTTGATTAACACAGAGAGGTCATGACCATAAATTACAAATATGGGAATTTCTACAACAATTAAATTCATGCATGCACTTGACGTTGGGGGTGATCTGGAGGGCAATCAGCCAATCATGTTAAAGGACAGTTCAGTGGTCAAGCATGTCCATCTTATATGAAAGAGGACTTCAAAAGAAACAAAATGGTGAAGAAAGCATTCAAATATCTTATTTCGTTAAGGAGATATTTAAGTTTAAAGCTTGGTACTATTTGTGTAAAAACGACTGAAATCAGACTAGTTGTGATGTCGTAGCCTCAGATTCCTCAAAGTCTTTATGTATTCTATCATATTTTATCCTGCGATTTTGTGGCTTAAAAGCCACGGGATATGTCAAAAAGTACTAAAACTGAATCTAGGAAGGGTGTATATATTATACCACCTGAAGAAAGTTTGAGGAAAATTGAAATAGTGAAAAAATTGAATAAACTTTCTTTAAATTACATAAAGACTTTGAGGAATCTGATGCTGTGACATCACATTTAGTCTGATTTCAGTCGTTTCTACAGAAATTATACCAAACTTTATACTTAAATATCTCCTTAACGGAATAAGATTTTGCAATGCTTTTTTCACCATTTTGTTTCTTTTGAAGTCCTCTTTCATATAAGATGAACATGCTTGACCACTGAACTAATCCCTTAAATTGGGGAGAGCTAAGGCTCTGGTGGGGGAGGGGGAGAATTAAGGCTTTGGTGGGGGAGAGCTATGGCTCTGGTGGGGAGAGCTAAGGCTCTGGTAGGGGAGAGCTAAGGCTCTGGTGGGGGAGAGCTAAGGCTCTGATGGGGAGAATCAAGGCTCTGGTGGGGAGAGCTAAGGCTCTGGTGGGGAGAGCTAAGGCTCTGGTGGGGGAATTAAGGCTCTGGTGAGGGGAGAGCTATGGCTCTGGTGGGGGAGAGCTAAGGCTCTGGTGGGGGAGAGCTAAGGCTCTGGTGGGGGAGAGCTAAGGCTCTGGTGGGGAAGAGCTAAGGCTCTGGTGGGGGAGAGCTAAGGCTCTTGGTGGGGAGAGCTAAGGCTCTGGTGGGGAGAGCTAAGGCTCTGGTAGGGGGAGAGCTAAGGCTCTGGTGGGGGAGAGCTAAGGCTCTGGTAGGGGAGAGCTAAGGCTCTGGTAGGGGAGAGCTATGGCTCTGGTGGGGGAGAGCTAAGGCTCTGGTGGGGAGAGCTAAGGCTCTGGTGGGCCCAAAATTAGGGGATCATAATACTATTATTACTGAAAAAGTGTGGGGAGGTCAATATGGAAGATTAGCTGTATGGTTGACCGGCGCGCTCTAAGGTGCCGGTTACAAGTTCATGATGTACAAATCACTTTAAAATATTCGCATAACTTTTCCTTCAAATCCTAATGTCTCATCTACTCACAGACCTATATGTTTGATGAATATTATTACTAGTCAGATTGTCAGATCAGCTAGCTAGACAGTATAGTATTAACCATGAACAATGTTTCAATCATGTGATACATAGCTTATACTCAAGGTCGAAGCTTGCCAGTTAGCGTGAAGGGAATATCAGGTGTCACAAGGTGAAAGACAAGTTATTTGAGCTGACTTGATCGACCTGTGAACCTTTGTTGTTCTCGGGTAACCTTTTGCAATTTTTTTAATGATTTATACCGCATGTTGATTTTTGCTCATACTGCCATAACTAACCCTAAAATTGTCCATTCTGATTGGCTGACAGGTAGTTGTAAGTCAGCAGTTACTCCACTTGGACCGATAGATTTGGCAGTCTGCCCCTGGGTCCATATAGCACCAAGCCGATGACAGTGCTTGGAGGAGTCAGTTACTCTTTTTTAAAGAGGGAGGAGGTGTCAGATAATATTGTGTGCTCTCTGAAGATATTCAGTAATCAATCAGTACAAAAAGAACTTGTGTAATTATTCCGAGGTTAAGTCAAGTCTTTCCTATATTATGAATATTCTTGAATACAAAATATTTTGTAAACATTTTTCAATAAAAAAAGTGTTCAAAGTATGTTTATGCAAAATAACTTCTATTTTATCATTCATGAAATAACAATATAAAATTCTCCAAACAATTACAATCCCAGTTTGAATTTGTCTTGAATTATCTTGATAACTAAAATTATAATGGCTGACATGAGGCTACAGATAGGCCAAATTAGAATTTTGCAAAATTTGCAAAATCAACACACTGAAATTTCCGCCAAGGTGCTGCTGCTATACTTGGAAAAATTTGCAATTATTCGAATCTCGATAGGATACAATTATTCATTGTAAAGAGAAAGTGCCTTTATACTTTTCCAATAAAGTTTACTTTCTACACTGCAGCCATTTTAATAAAACATACTTTTGGATATCTTTTTAACCTATCATCTCCAAAATAGAACAGCAGGCAAAAGCAGTTCCTGAATATTGTCCTCTATCATATGCCAGACCTGTCTGACCACCAAACCAACCCTGGGCAACGCAGGTAATTAAGTTTCTTGACCTGAAACTTCATCCACAGCTTCGCTGATGCATCTACCTCCCATATTTTTCCAAACAGCCTAATTCTTTCTCCCTAAACAACTTTATTGCAGCAAAAGACCCTTAAACTTGCAGTGTTTTGACAGTACATCAATGACTTCATACCTCGAGGTAGAAACTGTCACCGGCAAGATCAATATCCCGCAAAAATAATTAAAACTTCTTCTCCCTTTAAACTCTAATGCGCAATTTTCATGGGCAAAATCCTACATAAAAAAACAAACTAAAAAAACAAACAAACATGCAGACTAAATAATCAAAACGACTTTTAATTTAGATCTCTTACCAAGATATTAAAAACAAAACGTCCTTAGTGTCATATTATGAGTAAAATTGAGAAATAAATGTCTTTTTTAGCCTCCCCACCTGTGATACAATTTTTTTCAAGGGTGATACATCATGAGAGACTTTCCTTTTAGTGACAGGTAAAGTGCATACATAATTGTTTAATTATAAAATTGTTTAATTCTAAAATATCAGCAGCTGTTCACAAAGTCAAACGAAAGCTCATTAACTATATTTATCTACATATATAGCCAATTATAAAATGAGCGTTTCATTTTGAAATGAGGGTGCTATTTAACAAAGTATTAGTTTGGTATAGTATTAAGTTTGGTTTGGTTTTTGTTGATGTTTAACGGCACTGCTACAGTCAGAGTCAAAGGTGTGCCAAAAGGCTGTTAATAAATTATGGTGTAAGAGTTAGGATAGTGAGGAGATGGAAGGTTTGTAAGGGAGATAAGGGCGAAAAGCAGAATGTTGAGGAATAAAAACCTTTTGGTAAAAAGAAAGGGGTATGTAATGTTAGGTGTAGAAAGGGAGGAGAGGGGGGACTTAAATGTGGTGGAAGAGGTTGTTGTTGCAGAGGAAGTTATTTGTTTGTTTGTGGAAGGGTTGTTGTTACAGAGGAAGTTATGTTTGTTTGTTTGTTTGATGAGGGCTTCAGGCCCTGGGTTTGGCACCACGATAGTATCTCCAACGGGTCAAATTGTGACTGAGAGGTCAGATCATTCTAGAGGTAGGAAGGAAAGGAAACAGGGGAGGAAGGGAACTTGATCTGATGTTTGAGGGGGAAGAATTGTTTTCGAAAAGGTCCGAGATTGAAGATAGTGAGGAGAGAAGAGATCTGGAGTTCTGGTATAGGGGACAGGTTATGAAGATATGCTTGATGGAGATATTGGTGTTACAAGGGGGCAGAGAGGGGTACTTGTATTAAGAGTACACAAAGTAAAGGAAGTTTAAAAATGTGTCCATTGTCAGAACTTGTTATTCAAGAATTTTGTACATGAGGGTTCTTATAATTCTCAGGATGGGGGCCTTTCTCGATCCTCTTCCTATATGCCTTGAAAAAGATTAATTCAGAAACATTAATTAGACTGACAAATTTTCATTGACTTAATCACGTATAATGGAAGGGAATTAGCTTCACAGACATTTTGAACTGCGTATGAAGAATGGTCACAAAGAATATGAATACAGTCAACAAGAAGAGGAGCTTCTTGGATGACCTAATCCTACTATAATTAGCAGATATGACACAAAATTAAAACACGGAACTACAAAAGTCAGTGACATAATTTGGGATCAGCAACTAAAAAAGCATGGTTGCCATAAAAAAAAAAAAAGAGGGGGTATTATTCTTTGATTGATGGGTTTGATTGATGGGTGTTCAGTTTATATTTTATAAATGAGTGTATATAACTTAGCCATAATAAACAGACATGTGAGTGATAATTTATAAAAGTAACTGAAATTGATCAATTTTCTCATTAAAATAGCTAAGTATTGTCAATTATGCAGAAAATAGGTGAAATTAGATTGAAAAATAGCTACAATCAGCTAAACACATGCAGAAATTGATCTATTTTCTCATCAAAATAGCTAAGTATTGTCAATTATGCAGAAAATAGGTGAAATTAAATTGGAAAATAGCTACAATCAGCTAAACACATGCAGAAATTGATCAATTTTCTCATCAAAATAGCTAAGTATTGTCAATTATACAGAAAATAGGTGAAATTAAATTTAGCTACAATCAGCTAAACATGCAGAAATTGAACAATTTTCTCATCAAAATAGCTAAGTATTGTCAATTATGCAGAAAATAGCTGAAATCAGCTAAATAGTTGAAGTGATCACATGCCTAATAATTGACAAAATTAAACATTTATCCAATTAGTATTAAAATGCTTGCTATGCCCACACCTAACAGATCTTTCTTGCTTAAGCTAGCTACTGCGATAAATGACCCAACCTGAGTTCAAGCTGCACTTTAACTTGGAGGCAAGCTCACATACATTACAGTAACTTGATGGATAATGCTCCATTTAAATTTGCTTATTACTGCTAAATCTATATTAAATTAAGGTACTTAATGTTGCCTTTAAATGCAATGAATAAATCATAATCTATGATTGAAATTTCCATTTCGGAGAGTGAAAGTTAGGAGAGTTTACGATTCAAGTCAAACAGGTACTGATTGCTTTCTTGCATGATGAGGAGAGAGTAAGAGTGACATTTGCAATGTATAAGTTTTTCACTTCAAACACTTCGAAAAGTTCTTTAATCGGTCAAAGTGGTGATGATTGTAATGCACTTAAATTATGAAATTACACGGCACAAAGGAAAATCGCTATTTCCAGCAGATGAGCAACATTACCTAAATTGCTTCACAATGCAGCAAACCTCAAGAACAGCAAAGAGCAACAATTTTCACCAAGTCAAAAGTTTTTTTGTATTTCTACTTTTTCATTTGTAAATTTGTGTTTTATGAAGGGCATACTATTATGTCTTTCTGATGGGTTTCTTACTCATGTACAACATTGATTGCTTGACAGAGCTGTAGTGATTCTTACAAGTGTAAGTTCTTGAATTTTAGCATACCTGAAATCAGTGTCGTAGTTTTCATCCGGAAAGTGTGTGTGTGTGGTTAAAAGGAAGGGGGTGAGGGGAACAAGGCTCTTATCCAAAAGTGGGTGGACAAGAGAAAAATTTTCCCCAGATTGTACTGAATTCTTAGAATTCTATAGAAGAGGGGAAGGGGGGTTCACATAAAGGTGCTGTATTGCAGGATTCCTGCACATATCATGAAATTCCTTTGTTTAATGCCAACTTTTGGCATTTTCCAAGCCAAATTTTGACAATTTTGTCCCTTTTTCCCCCAGAAAGACATCCAACCCCCAAAAATAAAAAAAAATCACAAGGGGGAAAATCCCCACAAAATTTGGAACCTTAGTGTGACTACACTGCCCATCAGGAATTACGACCCTGCCACAATTATCAACATTGACAATCTTGGACAAACCTCGTTAAAACACTTAGTGAAAATATGTGATGCTTTTTATGAACCTACTTTTCTATTGTAAATGAGTCCACATATAGAAATCATAAATGTTGGAATTTTATCTATTGCCTCTTTAATCCTGTTCTTCATTTGAAATCAATATTTTATAATCTTAAGGATATTGTTATAATTTCATTGATGCCTCCAGTATCCTCCTCCCCTTTCTCACTATCTTAACCATCCTTCCTCCCCCTCCCCATTCAATGTTGACTGTTATTAATGTTTTTTTTCTCGAAATGACATTGAAAGGAAACAAAAATCCAAACATTAAAAAGGGAGGAGGGAGTTACAATTCTCA
>JAIGNY010001325.1:272500-310000 GCA_020152595.1 Chiridota heheva
TGCAATATCATCTCATGAGGGATTCATGTCTAGGTAGCATGCAACCATTACCATACTACACAAGGCTAATACCTAAATGAATTTCTGTCAATTTTCATCCCAGCTTAACTCACTCTTTAAAGTAAATCTTAAGTGCTGTGGCAAAGACATGGATGTTTGTCGATGATTTTACTTCCATTCATTTCCTTAAGATTCATCATCTTAAGAATACAAGAAGTACTTTATATCTGGATACTAAAAAGGTATAATCATCTCAATAGGCCTCATGTGACTCGTTATTAAGATGTATGGCTGATGCCAAACTTTCTTGAAAAGAAGAGACAAGTTTGATGTACTCTTGCAAAAGTACACGGATCTTTATCATTAGCATGTACAGTGACATGTCGAGGTAAACCACTTTGTATTAATATTTCAATTATATATACAAGAGTTGACTTCTGAAACAAGATGTTTAATTTGCAGGAGAAACCTGGCTGTTATTATTCATATGGGAAGGATAATTTGATCTGGCTCTCATAAGATGCTTCAAAAACAGTGAAAATAAGTTGTTTTCTTGGAACATTAAAGGATACGTTTGTGGTTAAGCTTATCAATCTAATATACAATTTTCTTCTTTAAACAAACTTTCTTCTACTGTAATTGTGCATGATTCAATTGTACTTTTATTTGTGTACTTTTTCTTGTGTGTTTGTATGTATTTTGTATGTGGGTAAAGCGCTTTTGAATGTATTTACAAAATTAGCGCTGTATAAATTAATGTATTATCATTATTAAACAGAGTATAAAGAATGATTCTTACATCTGCATATAAATTGAACAAAATGATTCTTACATCTGCCAATGAATTAAACAAAATGATTCTTACATCTGCCTATGAATTGAACAAAATAATTCTTACATCTGCCTATGAATTGAACAAAATGATTCTTACATCTGCCTATGAATTAAACAAAATGATTCTTACATCTGCATGAGCTGAACAAAATGATTCTTACATCTGCATATGAATTAAACAAAATGATTCTTACATCTGCATATGAATTGAACAAAATGATTTTTACATCTGCATATAAATTGAACAAAATGATTCTTACATCTGCATATGAATTGAACAAAATGATTCTTACATCTGCCTATGAATTGAACAAAATGATTCTTACATCTGCCTATGAATTGAACAAAATGATTCTTACATCTGCCTATGAATTGAACAAATGATTCTTACATCTGCATATGAATTGAACAAAATGATTCTTACATCTGCCCATGAATTGAACAAAATGATTCTTACATCTGCCTATGAATTGAACAAAATGATTCTTACATCTGCCTATTAATTGAACAAAATGATTCTTACATCTGCCTATAGATTAAACAAAATGATTCTTACATCTGTATATAAATTGAACAAAATGATTCTTACATCTGCCTATGAATTGAACAAAATGATTCTTACATCTGCCTATGAATTGAACAAAATGATTTTTACATCTGCCTATGAATTGAACAAAATGATTCTTACATCTGCCTATGAATTGAACAAAATGATTCTTACATCTGCCTATGAAATGAACAAATGATTCTTACATCTGCCTATGAATTGAACAAATGATTCTTACATCTGCATATGAATTGAACAAAATGATTCTTACATCTGCTAATGAATTGAACAAAATGATTCTTACATCTGCCTATGATTTGAACAAATGATTCTTACATCTGCATATGAATTGAACAAAATGATTCTTACATCTGCATATGAATTGAACAAAATGATTCTTACATCTGCTAATGAATTGAACAAAATGATTCTTACATCTGCCTATGAATTGAACAAATGATTCTTACATCTGCCTATGAATTGAACAAAATGATTCTTACATCTGCCTATGAATTGAACAAAATGATTCTTACATCTGCCTATGAATTGAACAAATGATTCTTACATCTGCATATGAATTGAACAAAATGATTCTTACATCTGCCTATGAATTGAACAAAATGATTCTTACATCTGCCTATGAATTGAACAAAATGATTCTTACATCTGTCATTAATTGAACAAAATGATTCTTACATCTGCCTATGAATTGAACAAAATGATTCTTACATCTGCATATGAATTGAACAAAATGATTCTTACATCTGCCCATGAATTGAACAAAATGATTCTTACATCTGCCTATGAATTGAACAAAATGATTTTTACATCTGCCTATGAATTGAACAAAATGATTCTTACATCTGCCTATGAATTGAACAAAATGATTCTTACATCTGCATATGAACTGAACAAAATGATTCTTACATCGGCCTATGAATTGAACAAAATGATTCTTACATCTACCTATGAATTGAACAAAATGATTCTTACATCTGCCTATGAATTGAACAAAATGATTCTTACATCTGCCTATGAATTGAACAAAATGATAGAAAGGTATTCAAAACCTTCATTCAGTTTTAATAACAAGATCAAATCTAGAAGTCACATGTGCAGATCGACTCATACTCCTCAAAAGACTGTGCATGATAATGAATTTTTAAATTGTATTGATTGATTGATTGCTTCAAACATTTATTTAAGCACACTTTGATACAGAGTACAGATATATGCAGGTATACAAAATGATACAAACAATGAAACAAAGATATTGATATATACATTAATTAATCACAAAAGTGGTTTAGGAGCGCTGTGCACACAGGAAATTAGAGTAACTTATAAACGTGTGGCCTCCAGAACACAAAACACATAAATGAACACCCGACCCGCCCCTCCCCCCCTACACACACACAAATAAAAATAACAATGATTGTGTAACACTAGTCGTATTTAGATAAATCATGGCAGAAAATGTGATCAAATAAAGAGAGATACTACAAAATGGGAATCTGCATAAAAAGACAAATTTGAAGAAGAAAACAAAAAATATATATATTTCTGTTTTTTCTTTCTTCCAGGTCTCATTTTTGTCTCACCTGCAAAGCAGGAAAGAGACCTAGCTAGGAATCATCCTGTCGTCATTGTCCTGTCATCGTCAGCCACAAATGTTTAACCAGAGCTCATAACTTACGTAAGTTGTGAATGGTATGGTACTGTTAAAGTGGGTATGACTGGGGAGATGTGTGTACATGCTAATTAGCTTATTTGCATAACAATGAAAATATTTGTATCTTTAATATTTGTTTGATGAGGTCTTAACGGCACCACGACAACGAAGGTCAAATTGTGCCTGAGAGGTCAGATCATTTTAGAGGTAGTAAGGAAAGAGACCAGGGGAAGAATGAGAGAAACCCAAGAACAAAAGCCAGAAAGCTGTGATCGAGAGAGGAGGTGCATGGGTAAAACTAAAAACAGAGTAGAGAGGGGGTGGAAGAGGAGGATTAAATATGGTTGTAGAGGGATGCATGCTGAAGGAAGGAGACTATTTTATCTGGAGGATTTTTTTGGAAGAACTCAGCAATTGAGTTGTGGGAGCAGAGAAGCTCTGGGAAGGTTGTACAGGGGCAAGCAAGGAGAACGTGTTGGATTGTAAGGATGCAGTGGCAATTGTTACAGAGGGGTTGGGGGGAACCAATAAGGAGGTGGGAGTGACTGTAATAAATAGCTCCTAAATTAAAGTGGGTGCAGTGATTTTGCTTTATCATTTATGTGAAGAGCATTAATTGTTTACACTTAATGGTATTGCACCAGGCTGTAGTGTGCACATCAATTAGGTTATTTGCATAACAATAGACTTTCCTGCAAAATGTTTAAGCTGAGATTGTAATTTAAGTTCTGGATGTGTACATTCACCTTACTTTGCATAGGCATAGAGGACATGTTGGCACTGTTCAAATACTAATTAGCACTAATTTACATTAAAAAATAATTGTATCTATGATATCTCCTAATTTAATGTGGGTGTGGCAAACGCTTGCACTAATGATGTATGTGAAGAGCTTTGTTCACATATGACAACTCCCTGCTCTGTGCATATTTGGTTAATAATAATAATAAAGCACTTATACAGCGCCATTACTAAAAAGATATTCTATCGCGCTTTCCAATCAAGATGTAAAATAATCAAACACATAACATTACATTGTTATTTACATAACAAGACTCATTAATTAAACTTTTAACCTGAGATCACAACTTAAGATATGAATGGTGTACACTCGTGTAGCTTGGCACATGGGTAGAGGAGAATGATACTGTTGAAGTGATTATAATTGTGTGTGTGTGTGTGTAGGGGGGTTGTACTAATTAACATATTTGCATAACAATGACAATATATGTTTATCTGATATCGCTTAAATTAGGGTGGGTGTGGTGATGTATAGGCCTACCTGCACAACTGATATAAAGGCAATTGATCACACTGAACTGTAAGTTGATGTGTGCATATTAAGCAGGGTATTTGCATAATAAATTTCCATGCAAAATGTTAAACCTTTGCTAAGTTAGGAGTGCTCTGCATGTGCATTCACAAATCTTACTGGAAACTAACATATTATACAACACTAAATGCTCCATTAATGGAGCAATTTTAGTGTTAGGTCAAAACATAATGTTAGTTTCCCAATGTTATTTTCCTAAATTCAAGGGTGAAGAAAAAGGATACAATTGCTCTCTCTATTAATTAATAGAGAGAGCGATATTGTATCCTGTTTTTCCTGGCAATGGAATTTGCCAGGTTAACAACTCTATATATATCCAGAACTGATCAGGAATTAACTATATGAAGTCACACAAGCTTTACACATTATTGAATGAAGGTAATATCATATACTTTAAATTGTAGTTCCTAATTCTTTCAATTCTCTTGAGAAATTTCATAGATATGATGTATCAGGGTCTCTAAACCATATGACCAACTAATCCAGCACTATACTCCTCAACATGTCTTACAAACACATGCTATGCTGGCTTGATTTGGTTTGATGGGGTTTAACAGCGAGGTTTTTACATAAATAATCTAATTCAAAAGTATCTTAATTCTAAACACAGGTGCATATTCCTTTTCTGCAAGAGTAAAAAAAAAAAAAAAACATATTCACAATGTACAATTCCTCCAATTGTCTCATTTTCACATTTTTGTTCCCTAGCTATGTTCAGATTTGAAAAGCAGCTCTATTTACACTTCTGGAATTGTTTCTACCACCTAGATCAATCATTAAAATGCCCATGCAACCTACTTTAACGATCATCACACCTTTTCCTCACATCATACTAATCATGACGACTTCATTACATGCAGGCACATTCTATATACTGTATCTAGATTTGTTTATTCACATGTAAGATTAGTAAATGCAGGGTAATTCCCATGCCTGGAATTCTCATTTCACGCTCATAAATTCTTTCCATAAATCAGTGTACTAAGCTTTCCGGAGATAACAAGCAACCTATTTAAAATTCACAAGTTATCAGATTCTTGCTTTGTACAAAGAAAAAGAGTATGAGAGCAAACAAATGTGTCGATGAGATGTGAATATCAATTGTGTTGATTTATATACATTCCCTAGATTATGATAAAACCCATAAAAAGGCACAAAGAATTCCATAAAATTATATCAGAAGAATAGAATTACCGTAACAATACTTGTAACTAATTGTAACAAATGATATACGTTCCAGAAAATCTCTTGGGCATGTCAGTTGCATGAAGTTTCTGTTGATGCATATTTTAATGATAAGGGTTTGTTCAATTTGTTACAACAAAGCATAGATATTACAGGGATATGGCTGTCACGGGGGTGCGGGGGATGGGTTTGTCCCCTGGTCCTCCCTATAGTAGTGACATCAAATGCTCACATTCCTCTAAGTCTGTATTCCACTGAAATGTTTTATTTGACAGTGATATACATACTACTCAAAAACATATTATGATTTGATGACTGCGGAAAATATTAAATCAACTTCAATAAAATGCAATCAAAATTGTTGAAATCTTAGTGTTTAAAACCACTCTTCCAGTAAGAGTGGTTTTGATATTGTTTTCATACATTTTTGTGACATCATCTTAAAACTATATTTCCTAAATGGAAGAATTGACACCACAGTGCTTCACTAGCTGTTACAGTTGTCTTTAATTGTGCACTCGATCATACAAATAAACATGTTTGAAACAATTAAATATGTTTGAAACAAATAAATATGTTTGAAAAGAAATAAACATGTTTGAAAAGAAATAAACATGTTTGAAAACAAATAAACATGTTTGAAAACAAATAAACATGTTTAAAAACAAATAAACATGTTTGAAAATGAATAAACATGTCTGGAAACAAATAAACATCTCTGAACACATAAACATTTTGGAACACATATAAAATTTATCTGAATATGGAATTTACCTTTAAACCTAAATTTATTTCTTCCCCCCCCCCTCCCCCTCCATGTTGGCCGGGACATGACTTACACAGTTCTGCAACTTTTGAAATTCACTTGCATCATTGAAATGGTATGAAGGGGGTAAGAAAATAGGTCGAATACTTTTGGTCATTATACACTTCTTTAATAACCGTGCTAATCTCCATTGCCCTTGAAATAAACTTGGCATGAACTTGAACAGATGGTATATGGACTGAACAGCCTCTTGCCACTATCAGGGTCAGTCATGTCTGCAACCTACTTCATAGCATAAACAATGTGGGCAATGTTTTACACATTGGCTTTGATGCATAACACTTCCCACAAAATGAGGAAACATGATTCACTATTTGCCATAGGTTTAAAATAATTTCATGACAATGCAATAAATACAAAATCCTTCATGCATACCAAGAACATCATGCTCAAATACAATGTAGACATTTATAGTGGTCTCCATAGACACTTGAGAGACACGTCCACCGGTCAGGTTTTTCCCTTTTAATCTCAAATCTACCAGGGGAAAAGATTACAGATATAAACTCTTGCATAATTCACAACCACTACATCTATTGCACAGAACTCTCAAAACAATCTTGAACTTGATGGCTGGCACAAAGAGATAGAGAATCCCTCTCAACAGAACTAATTCAGATCACATTACCAATCGAGGTCACATTACCAATCAAGGTCACATTTCATCCCTGTATTGATTATATATATATATATATATATATATATATATATATATATATATATATATATATATATATATATATATATATATATATATATATATATATATATATATATATATATATATATATATAGATGTATATGTATATATATATATATATATATATATATATATATATATATATATATATATATATATATATATATATATATATACATATATAGATGTATATGTATATATATATATATATATATATATATATATATATATATATATATATATATATATATATATATATATATATATATATATATATATATATATATATATATATATAGATGTATATGTATATGTATATATATATATATATATATATATATATATATATATATATATATATATATATATATATATATATATATATATATATATATATATATATATATATATATATATATACATATATATATATATATATATATATATATATATATATATATATATATATATATATATATATATATATATATATATATATATATATATATATATATATATATATATATATATATATATATATATATATATATATATATATAGTGGCAAACGGTCATTTCCCAGCGTTAATGAGATGGTTTGACATCACTTTCTTTGCACATGGCTCTATATACCCACTTTGAGATTTGGGCTGTTTTCGCAAACTAATCACTGAAGGAATGCATTTTCTTTAAGCGGGGGAGACGAAAAGGGGGAGGGGAGGGGGGGGGGGAATGCTGTGAGTATGCTGTAGCAAACAAGATGGCGAGGTAGGTGAAACTTCAATTTTTTCTGACCATTTTTGATGTGTTCTACAGAATCGTACATTAAAATATGGGGTAAATTTTAGACCAAATTTTTGTTGAGCTCCTGACACTTCCAGAAAATTAAGTCAAAATGTAAATAATAATCGGTAGACAAAGCAATAAGTTTTCTGCCCATATCAAATTGGGTGATGATGAAGGGCAATACTTTGCAGTTGAAGTAAACAAGATTCTCAGATTTTTTTCAAGCATGTCAAAGGTTCACCTGAAAGGATCGCTATATTAAGGCTGGCACGTTGTATGACAAAAGCAGTCTACATAACTTTCAAGGTTAATTATTATTAGTAATTATTGAAGGGGCTAGGCAACAGTATTGTTAGGATTAAAGTAACGTTAGAGCTACTGCAGGCCTATCATAAGAATTGCAGGCCTATGTTAGGATCTCTTCTTTTATTTGTAAATTATTAAATTTGTAATGAAGGCCAAGCTAAGTTGTAACTTATTAGATTTTTTTTTGTTTTGTACATGATCCTCCCTTACAGGAACTCAGCAAGACTCCTATATGGAACATAGATGCCAAGCTATAGCCTGCATAGCAGATGCCAGTCTCATATGACTGGGACGAAAGTGAATGAACACTGGGTTTTTACCTTACACTTTTCGAGAAATGTTCAGAGAACCAGGTGACTGTCCTACTATCAAGACCAACAGCTTAACGTCCTCTCCGAAGGATGGCAAGTGCCATCCAACCATTGCCACTTCTCTCAACAGCTGAATGAGGAGGAGCTGCAAATGACGTACTTCTGCTTTAATGATCAGCGTATCTGTCTGCATAGCTGTGGAAAAACTGACCGAGGCTTGAATTGGGTACCTCCAACATCTCAGTCGTGCGCTCTACCAACTGACAACTGAATACAACTGAATTACCCGACTCCTGGTTATATGGTACTGTGTTTCTAGTGGTGGAATTGTGTGGCAATTAAAGATTAGAATATTATTTTAAAATATAAACTAAAGAAACATTATAAATCCATTAAAAGAATGAAGGATGTGCATACAGGTAAGCTAGTTTTCAGTTTGTTTAGAATGATAGAAATTAAAAAAAAAAAAAACAATTCTAAATATCGAGAAATCAATCATTTTCCTCATATTTACTCATGACTTCCATATCTGTTTTCTGTTACATTTATTTTAAAAGTATGTAAATGTTAGTTAATTGAGAAAGCATATCATGACCTAAGAGAGACCCATCAAGCAGACATCAACGGGGTGTCAATTGCTATGAGAAGAAACAAATTCATTTGCTGCAGCTTGCAGTGTGTAGCGTTTTTATTATTTTAATTTTTTTAAATTTTTATATATTTTTTGTATTCTTTTGTAATTACCATGTATTACCAATTGACTGTTTCTACGCAGGCTGGCAATATAGCTTGATAGGCATGTTGGTTAACCATGCATGTTTAAGATACTCAGTAAGTACTGGGTTGAATATTAACAGTGATGATTTATGATATAAATATATCAATTTGTATGTCTGTGGAATTGTTTATATGTACCATTAATTGCTGAGTAAAATACAAATGAAACTAATAAAATTGTCTTACTTTCTATTTATAATCATAGCCATGTCATTTGTCAAAAAATATGTCTGCCATGTCACTTTCATTATTTGAGTATAAATCTGTAATAACTGTGATAGCCCTTGACATGTGGAAAAGTTTCTCTTTAAGCCTACCTGCACCCAGCACCTGAGTTAATCCTGAAAACTCAGGTATGGCAATTACCAACCCAACTTCCTGTTCAGTGTATTGTGTTTCCATTCCAAACAATGATTGTTTATCTTTCATCCCCATGCAACCCACAGTCAAGTAGCCCAAGGCTATTTGTGTATATAAGATTACAAAAGCCAGTGAAGAGTAATTAGGGCACTTTTGTGATTGAAATCACTGATCCGTGTTAAGTGTCTTAGTGGGAGAAATTTGTTTGCAAACTGCTGTGATAAAAATAGTTGTGCCTGAGGTGATGTGTGCAACAACTTTGAATGATTGACGGACCATTTCTCCTAAGGAAAGATATTGCTTGGGGAAATGTCAATTTTGCGAGAGCTTCCAGGGGCTTCTCCCTCTGGACCCCTACCCAGGCTTCACCCCTGGACCCCACCAGCACCAGGGGCCCTTAAGTGAGCCCCTGAATCCCACGCCAACAAGTCCAGCGCTTTGATTTTGTATATGGTGTATTGTAGATCTCTTTGACATGAATTTTGACTTGTTATAATACACCTTTTTTCTATGTGTTGTGACATACTTTTTTCTCCTTAAAATGTTAATTTTGTGAAAGCTTCCTGGGCTTTGCCCCTGGATTCCACCAGGAACACTTAAGTGGGCCCCTGGACCCGACGCCAAAAAGTCGAGCGGTGACACTTTCGGTTTCACCTAAACTATGCCACTAAATATTGTGTCTCTTCAATTAAAATCCCCCCTCCCTTATAAAAATCCTGCCACTGGTTGGTTAGTGAGGGAGGGGGGAGGGGTTACATTAACGTAGCACCCCTAGTGGGGTCCAGCTATGGGTTTTGGTGGACTAGAGGGTGCCTAAAAATGACTAATATTGTATTCAATCAGCACTGTTGACGACTACAGCCTCATTTGAAAAGGTCGGTCCTTTTTTGGAGGGCGATCACCCCCAGCTATATGCGCCTGTTTTAGAGAATGTTCTTGAGATACTTCACAAATTACAATGACAAAGTTGCAGCAAAGAAGTGTTTAATTTGGTCCTTTAACGGATGGCATTCTCCACTGTTTGGGTATGCTGTGACCACTGAAAAATAGTTTTCTGAAGAGAACTTTTTTAAGTTTTCGATCTACATGCCATAATGGACCCAGACAGCTTTTCGTAAATTGGGCAGCCTGTCCCAAACCCACCTCACTGCTATGAAATACTCCTCTGGCCACCCATACCCTCTCACTTTCCTTTAAATGACTTTGGGGGATTGACTAATAACTTTGAAAGATTAACTGATGAAGGTGGATGGTAATTAACAACCTTCTGGAAAATTGAACTGCCGATTGCTTTTTGGAGCGTAGTATGTGCACTGTGTCTGACAAGACCCCCTTAGTATGTGCACTGTGTCTGACAAGACCCCCTCACCATACCCAGCTAAATGACTTTTTTTTCAGTGTTTAGTATGAATATTTGGCTAATCATGAACTAGAGCAAAAAAAAAAAAAAAGATATACAATCCCAATTGTAAACTCAATTTTGTCATAGCATTCGGAGAGTTGTCAAGACTATATGTGAGCATACCCAATATGTTGATCAAAGGGCTATTTTGATAGACCACTGCTGTAAGTGCTATATGCTCTTAAATTGGTCAGGTAATGGTTTAATTGCCTTTGTAAGATGCCTGTAGATCTAAAAGAAAAAACATTCAGTTATTTGGGAATATGATAACGCAATAAAATGACTATTTAATGGCCAACAATTTCTTGTGATCATAAGATCAAAACATACACGCTGTGTGTACGTACACTGCTTTTCATTGCAAACAAAACCATGTGACCAACTTTGCCCAATCACAGTGAATCGTGCAATGTGTATGTACATGGGATTAGGCCTTCTAACAATTGGTCCAAACTAGCGAGTTCCTGACTCTCTTCCACAAAATTAAATCAATATCTTTGTAGATTTAGGTAAAAAAGTAATTTCTTCGACATATGTTCAAAGATCTTTTGGGACAGAGATCTAAAAAATGTTTTGGGACCACATTTGCTGGAAACCATTTTTTGTTCCTTATTTCTCTTGTAAAATCTCATATTATTCATCGCATTTGTTTCTATAAACCTTTAAAAATCTAATTCTACACTCGTTTTTACCTGGTAAGCAAAATATTTCAAAGATTCTTATTATCACTAAATCGTAATCTTCATCGGAAAACAGCTTGTTTCAGCTCATTATATATTCATTATTTTGAGTGGGCGGAATACATAAAGAAGAAATGAAGTGACTTTACAGTGCACTGGGAACTGACTGCAAAAGAAATTTTTCCTTTTGACATAATGATCAATGCGCATTAATGTTATTTGAATGCAAAGTACCAAGTATCTGACTTTTAGTTTTGTTATTTCTTGATTATTTACAATTAAAATGAATTATTAGTAATATAAAACTAAGAAAGAAAAAACAGAAAGAAAAAAAAAAACAGTAGTGAAATGCGTTTAAACATGATTATGCATCAGTATAATGTCAAAACAGAACAAAACTGTTTGCAGTTATCCCAGCATTCGGTTTTCACAATTCGTCACTTTTTAGAAGGTAACAATATGAAGACTACATTTTAACTTGATGAAAATTGCCCATGTTTTTCAATTTTCAAGCTTTAATATAAAATAAAAAAATCCTTAAGTATTTGCTTTTGAACAAAAAGCAGCTTCAAATGCTTCTCTAACAAAATATCAGAAGTTGGGTGTAATGAAAATAACACTTTCCAAAAGGATACAATCAGATGTGCAAATTGGACTACACATGATACAAACTATGTTTAACTTAAAAGGTAACATAATCCTAAATATATCCCCTGAATGTTTCAATGTTTCTTGTATTTCTAAAATTTCGATTTGTTTCTGAAGATTCTAAGGTAAGATTCTGTATCAGGTTCTGATGGCCTCACCACCATGGCATCCAGCTCTGTTTTGCAATTGACATTCTAAAATTGATATCCCAATTTCGTAATCTCATCCAGAAGCTGGCTCTAAATTTGTAGCTTTATATGGAGTCCTACTTAAATCCAGCTTCAAATGGGGACATTTAATACATATCAGCTACTCTACTCTTACTCGAATAGTTTCTTTGAGCTTTATTTGTGAGATTTTGATCAGCCGAAAAGTATTATTCTGGGGTCATTAGAATAATCAAACACATCCATATCCCTTACAGAAAAATCTAGCTTGCAGCAAGCTTGCGACAACACAAGCTACAGTAGTACTATCTTGCGGCAAGCTTGCGACAGCACAAACTACAGTAGTATTAGCTTGCAGCAAGCTTGCGACAGCACAAATTACAGTAGTATTAGCTTGCAGCAAGCTTGTGACAGCACAAATTACAGTAGTATTAGCTTGCAGTAAGTTTGCGACAGCACACGCTACAGTAGTATTAGCTTGCAACAAACTTGTGACAGCACAAGCTGCAATAGTACAACTTTGCAGTAAATTGCGACAGCACAAGCTACAGTTGTACTAGCTTGCAGCAAGCTTGCGACAACACAAACTACAGTGGTACTAGCTTGCAGTAAACTTGTGACAACACAAGCTACAGTATAGTACTAGCTTGTAGCAAGCTTGCGACAGCACAAGCTACAGTAGTACTACAATCTCAGACAAAACTGGTTGAAACACTTAGTGAAAATATGTGATGTTTTTCGTGAAGCTACTTTTCTATTGTAAAGTATTCCACATTTAGAAATCAGAAATGCTGGAAATTTTTTCTGTTGCTTCTTCAATCTCTACTCTTTCAATTGTAATTAATATTTTAGATTTTTAAGGACTTTATGATAATTTCAATGACGCTGCCAGTGTACCCCTCCCCTATTTTACTATATTAATTGTCGTCCTACTAACTCCTCATTCAATGTTGGCCATGGTTACTATTTTTCCTAGAAATGATGTTAAGAAATAAATAAAATCAACATTGGAAAGGGAAAGGAAGGGAGGGGGGGGAGGGGTTGCAAATCTCGGTAAAATAATTAAAGAAACATAACACTATAACATATGTAGTTCTCAAAAAGCTGAAATGTTCCAGCAATTTTGTCCAAGATTGTAGCTTGTGGCAAGCTAGTATTTGGAACACATACAAGCTTGCGGAAACTAACATTACAATTTTTTAATATCATAGTTTGCAGAAAGTCTTTGCTAGCTTACAGAAAGTTTTTTTTTTTATAGCTTGCACAAGCTTAAAATGTTAGCTTACCGTACGCTTGCAGCATGCTAGTCAGGGAATGCCGGAACGATGAAATGGCAAGGGAGACAGACTCCAAAGAAAAGGCACCATGTCTTTGAAAATTTGGAAAAACAGCTAGAACATGTACAATTTCAGACTACCCCCTTCCCCATGGCACACACATAAATATATATATACATATATATATATATATATATATATATATATATATATATATATATACATATATATATATATATATATATATACATATATATATATATATATATGATGTTTTATATATATATATATATATATATATATATATACATATATATATATATATAGACATATATATATATATAGGTATATATATATAGATATATATATTTATATATATATACATATATATATATATATATATATATATATATATATATATATATATATATATATATATATTTATATAAATAAACATATATATATATATATATATATAGTTATATATATATGTATATATATGTATATAATATATATATATATATATATATATATATATATATATATATATATATATATGTGTATATATATATATATATATATATATATATATATATATATATATATATATATATGTGTGCATATATATATATATATATATATATGTGTGTGTATATATATATATATATATATATATATATATATATATATATACATATATACATACATACATACATACATACATACATACATACATACATACATACATACATATAATAATAATAATCGGGTATCAGTTCCAGGAGAAGAGTGGTCAATATATATATGCAAAATATAGAGCTCAATAGAAAATATGATTATTACACTCAGTGTATTGCTGTTGCTGTTACTCAGAGTTTCATGCTTCGATAGCAATCGTCGGACAGCCTATGACATGTTAGAATGGGTTCTGATATATTTTAGTTCACTTTTGGTTTTCTCTTTCGTTTGTTTCTATGGCGACATTTCAAAAGGAGCTCAGTTCTTTTGTTCAATATATATATATATATATACATATGTATATGTATGTATGTATGTATGTATGTATGTATGTCCCTAATGCTAGTTTTCTGTGACCCTGATGCTACTTTTCTGTGTCCCTGATGCTAGTTTTTTGTAAGGGATCACACACAATGTTATCTAATGTCACCGTGTAGTGTTCAAAATGAACTTTGATCTGAAATATTCATTGCTTCTTGCACTGTAGAACTTGATGTACATACATGTAGCAGTGAAAATGCATGTTTAAATGCATTTGAAGGATGAATATATTTCCAAGCCTTCTCAAGCCCTAGCCACAGACTTCTCAAAGCGCTTTACAAATAATTCAACCTTGCACGTGACAAACTAAGACCATGCAGTCTGTGTCAACATACTACCAAATAAACACAAATTTACCAGAAATATGTTGATTTTATCAAGCATTTTCTAGCCTTTCATTGATTGAGGATGGGTCCAATCTTAAAAGTTGCTTTGAGTCGTCAATCAGCTATTCTTTTTATGTCACTATTATGACTGGCAATTAAAAATTGTCAGCTTAACGATACAGATCTACGGTTCCATGCAATTATGACATCACCAATTTGAATATTTTCTAAAAAATACTAAAAATAAAAAACCTTACAAAGGTCACGTTTTGAAGTTTTAATTACCGTTTTCAAAATTTTAAATAGATTTGGAAGCAATCTAGTTCATGCTGTCATGTATCTTACAACAAACTAGCATATTTTACCTGCAAAGGTCCCTTCGCTATTCACATCCTGTTATTCAGAATCAAAGCTTTGATTTTTACTCAGAACTCTTAGAAATGTGCTAAGAGAGTCTCATTACTAAGCATCTGAAATCTCAAGATGCAAAAAGTACCGTATCTGTGTCACTTAGCCAAATACTGTCCGTCTCCTGGAGGTGAGGATATAATTAATATCCAAGATCTTGTACTTGCAATGGCACAGCTATATCGGAGGGTTTGTGTGGGTGAGGGGGGAAGGAGTGAACGCAGCTATATCGGAGGGTTTGTGTGGGTGAGGGGGGAAGGAGTGAATGCAGCTTGAGTAGCCAGAGGGGCCAGCGAACTGAAATGTGGGTCAGAAAGTGTCCAAAATACAACCTTAATTAAGTGTATAAAGAGAGAGTTAAGTATAAGTCAATATTTAGACAGAGCACTGATGGGGGACAAGGAGGGGGTAGGGTTGTCTACCCTCCCCATTATTTTCCCTTTGGTCAGTCCACAATTTTCAGTCTGATGGGGGATGGAGGAGAGAGGGGGGGGGGTAGGGTTGTCCACTCCCTCCCCAATATTTGCCCCAATTAAAACGCAATCAAACTAAAATCAAACATTTGAATTGTCCATCACAGGAGATTTTCGGTCCACAATTTTCAGTCTGATATGAAAAGAAAAGCTATAGTGACTACAGCAATAATAATATTTCCAAGATTGCTATCAGTGTTGGATGACCCCCATCTCTACTCAAATAGTATGATGGTGATTATTACCCTTACAGAAAAACTACCTTGCAGCAAGCTTGCAAGAAGCTAACAATTTTTAGCAATGTGCAAGCTTGCTGCAACAAAAGCTAGCAAAACTTGTCTGCAAGTTTTTAAACATTAGGTTGTTGTAGCAAGGTAGGAAAAGCCTTCTGCAAACTTGCAGCAAGCAATTGCACAAGCTAGATTTTAAGGGATACATATCATACTCATTTGGAAAATGTAATCATTTTAGATTGCTTTTGGTTCTTTTTAATTTAATTTTCACATATAAAAGGGTTTCTATCATTATTTACTCTTAAAATTGACAAAATTGGAAATGTTTAAAGATCATATTTCCAGGATCCTCCAGAAAGTTCAATATTTCAACCTGCTTTCCGCAACAGGACTAAGTAAACAATATCCAATGAACTTTCCACCACTCCACCACTGATAAATATTTCCCACTTCAAGAGGAAATCCTCCATCCCCACCCTTTTCACTTCTTTGAGTTTTCCGCTTCTTCTTGTCAGGAGGGACTGACTAAGTATTGTATTTCACACAAGACAAGACCTTAGGTGATGTCTTCGTACTTGCTAAGCTATATAAATAGAAGAATGTTTTTTTTTTTATTATCATAGCTAGATGAAAATGAAATATGTAAAGTAGATTGAGAAATGTTGCCAGGAAAAAGTTAATCTCAAAGCTGATACAAGCCTGAACAGATCTGAAATGTCTGTTTTTCATAATCTGAGGATGAAGCTTACTTCACCAAAATTTTGCTCCGACCATTGTCCATAAATTTTAAGAAATCAAATTATATGGTATACATGGGTGTAGCCAGGGAAATTGACTGGATTACTCAACCCCCCCTCCCCAAAAAGGTCCAGAAATTTTGCTAAAACGTCCAGAAATTTTGCTCAAAGTTCATGGTTTTAAGGCAATCACCTTTTTTTACTCTTCAGTAAAATTTAGCCTCCAAACAGATTAAGACTTATTTTGACAAAATTTTGAAAGAAAAAACTTGATACCATGAGCAATTTTTTGTTGTTTTACATTATCTCAATCCAAATGGCTGGCTTAACATCCCTGGTATAAATCTCTTAATGAAAAACAACACACAAGCAATGTTTTATTCTTCCTCAACAGAATTTCCCTCCAAACAAATATTCTCCAAATTCAAAGTATTCTGCAAATTTCAAAGTAGGACGCTTGGCGCACTCTGTTTAAAATTTATGAAGTAAATGCCATATATCAACTCTGTTAAAAATTTATAAGGTAAATACCATATATCATGCCTGTAAGCAGTTCAGGGAGATTCTCCTCTTCAGGAGAAAATGATTTCCCCCGAAAAGTAGAAAATCTATTTTCCATTTTCAAAATTACCCATGATGCCTCTAATGAAACAGAGTGAGGCTACCCTTACAAAAAAACCTGTGTTAGCTGTTCCAATTTCATGCATGAACACGCATGCAAACCCAGGGTAATCCTTGGTATTGCACTAGTTTGACACTCTTTCTCACTTATTCCACAAAAAACAGTGTCTGTCACTCTTTTACACATAAAACATGAAAACTACACTTCACAGGTTTTCCTGTGTCCAACAGGACAATGCGTGTCATACAGGAAACAAGAGAAAACCTGTGTCATAAGTACCAGACAAAGCGTTTACACCATAAAATATTTCTTCATGCAACAGCCCATTCAGCTGGTCCAAAATTACTTGAAAGTTTGCCACGTTTTGCCACATTTCTTGACACAGGTTGGAACTCGTTTTACCACACTTTTTCCTGTCTAGTTAAAACACTTATTTTCACACATTTACATGCATGTCAGCCACACATGAACACATGTGGGATTACCTGTTAAACACGCAGGGGATTAGTTTCAATTTCATGCATTGTCATGTGGGTCACTTTTGTTTGCCACATGTGAAGTCTTTTGTCTGCCACATGTGTTCATGCAGAAACACAGACAAGGTTTGGCACACTCTTTTTTGTAAGGGTATGGCACAGAACTTGTATGGGTTCTAGAAATTTTATAACAAAGTAGGTCAATTTCATTTTTGCATTTTCAAAACCTACACTTATTAATCTACAAATTACCTACGTCCGAAATGGACATCCACCACGCTGTTTAAGAGAAATTTATAGACAAGCTTACAAATTCTGGCCTGTTTTTGCTGGGGATTATCAAAGTAATGCAGACATGTACAGTACTGTACCATCCAATACCAAACAAGCAAGAGAATGTCTATTGCACAAACAGGTATGCACACAAGGCAGCCTAATCATTTCGCACATACAATGACCGCATATAAGCTAACTGAAAACTGTAGGTCAAAGCACTTGTAAATGGAAAACTAGAAGTTACACAATTTACATATGCTTTCTTCTTTTCGGGGAAAAATAATTTTTCTCCCGAAGAGGGGAATCTCCCTGACAGGTAAGTTAATGACTTGAGCAGAGCACAAACAGTGCAGATTTATCTTTCTTTGGCATTCACCTTGCAAAACACGCCGTGAAAACAAAATAAGCTGCAGTAATAAAAATTCCTCGAATAAGAAATCTCTTATGATGAAAAATCTAAAAACATTAAAAAGACTCAACGGAAAAGAAATATAATTAAAATGTATAAATACAAATCTTGCAGCAAGGATGCTTGAAGAAGATTACATAATTAGAATTAATTTTGTTATACAAAGTGTGGGATGTTTGTTTATGCTTGCTGATTAACATCACATGTCAGTTACAAAGTGCAGTATTCATAGTTGGTTATTGAAGAGTAAGGCTCTGACGATTAGTTTAATTGCGTATGTGTTTCATTAGTGTGAGAAAATTTAAGCCTTTTAATGAGGACATGGGGATAATTCTAAGCATATTGTTGAATATCTTTTAGGTCTAGAGTTATATTCTCAAGTGCTCAAAAATTCATATATTTCAGGGAAAAGAATAAATACCCTTTCAGAAATTTTAGCTTGCAGCAAACTCAATGCGACAAGCTAACAATTTTTAGCTTGCGTAAGTATAAGCTAGCAAAAACTTTCTGCATGCTTGCGCAAGCTAGCAAAAACTTTTTGCAAGCTTGTGCAACCTAACAGATAGTTTATGCTAGCTGCATGCACAAACTAATGTTAGTTTGTGCCAGCAACAAGCTAGTTTTTGTTTCAAATACTAGCTTAGAGCAAGTTTGCCACGAGCTTGCAGCACGCTTTCGCAAGCATGCATCATGCATCATTTAAAAGTTATTGCATTTAGAAGTTATTGCATTTAGGAGTTATTGCATTGAGTTATTGCTATTGCATTTAGGAGTTATTGCATTTAAAGTTATTGCATTTATTGCATTTAGGAGTTATTGCATTTAGGAGTTATTGCATTTAGAAGTTATTGCATTTAGGAGTTATTGCATTTAGGAGTTATTGCATTTAGGAGTTATTGCATTTAGGAGTTATTGCATTTAGAAGTTATTGCATTTAGGAGTTATTGCATTTAGGAGTTATTGTATTTAGGAGTTATTGCATTTAGGAGTTATTGCATTATGAAGATTGAATTAGTAGCAGTGATGTCATCAAGATATATCCAAAACAATCTTTATGTATTTCTTAATAAATCACAAAACAAATTCTTTTACTCAGAGTATTGATGTGCAAATGCCCGGTGGTGGCAATTAGCATGAAGTAATGGTACACATCTGCGTTACGAAAAACGCCAGAAAAAGGGGTATTTTTTCGCATGTAAAACGGAACGCGTTTTCGAAAAAAAAAGGGTCTTTTTTAATGATTGTCAGCGACATTTAAAAAAGGGGTTTAAAGTTTGCATTTCCAAGCTTATAAATATAGCAAAGAAATGAAAATCGGGCAGGAAATCAGGAGAATTTTATCAACACCCAGGAATCAACATGAAAATCACTGGTCACAAGCTAAATTTTTATTTTTAATTTGATTCAATAATGTCCACAATTGCTGTATTGGAGACTTATCCGTGTGAAATTATGCGATGCGATATTATGTTGTGTGTTGTACGGGTGGGGTTTACACAAAGCTGTCGCCGATACATCGTTGTTCAGTTGAAGTGGATTTGTTGCCAATCGGAAAGACGACATTTCAAGCTTTCTAATGATACTCAAGTTTAAGTTTTCAATGACTTTTTTGGGAAAAAGGTTAAAACTAGTTTTATTTTGACTTTTAAGTATGCGTGTCAAAATATACATGTAAAAACTCAAGAATTGGTTGAAAGAAAATCTTTAAATGCTACAAAATTTGTTATGATGCTAAATTGGCAATGCAAGCGATTCTTATTTGAAATGGGTCAATCTGTAGTAAATTTCGCAATCGTAAACTGGTAAACAACATCAGGCGATGCTGGAATTTCCGTATTTCTAGGTCAAAGGCAGTTAATTTGTCTTTTTGTAATCGTAAGTAATATCAAGAATAACTAATTTACATCAGGATCAGATAAATAATAAGCAGTTTTCATAATTGTGAGCCTATCTCGGCATTACGCTACCGTTGTAAATGTACCACAGGTGTCAGCATGGCAACCTGTATAACTCATCTACATTATGCCATTGTGTACAGTGACTGCCATTGTTGTGGGCAGTGTAGCGTAGTGTGGGCAGTATATCTCTGTACTGTGTAGGCATACTGACTCATCTTAATGAAACTTAATTTTTTTATTTTTAACTTCCTGAGCAAAGTCTGTTAGCAGGCCTAGGCCTAGTAGTAGTACATGTATGATGTAAGCAAAGGGCCTGTTTTTTTGTTTTAAGCTGAGTTCCACCAGTTTTTGAGCAACCAAAAAATTGTATGCTGTTATTGTGTCCATACAATTATGAATTGTATTTATCTATGCATATAATTTGATACACTATGTAAGCACTGAAGACCCTTCTCATTTGATAAATACTCTTATTAGGTAAAAGAATATTTACTTTTGATTATTTTTTCTTCAACTTTAAGAATCTCTTGTTGTTTGTTTGTTTAGTTTAATGTAACTTCCTTTGGGGTATTCATGCTCCTAAACTAAAATGGTCTTATCAAGCAGTGGCGAGACTGGATAGGGAAGGCTCCTCCTTCTACTAAATAGCACCTGTTCAGTGTAAGGAGAAAATCTGGCTGAACTAATGCGTGAATTATAATTCGCCCATCTTTTCATTATATTGCATGATTCTTACTTGATATGATGGGTAATATCTTATAATCGCATGATTCTTACTTGATATGATGGGTAATATCTTATAAGTAATTGGAATAATAATCATTTCAACATACATTTATGTAGTACAAACATTTACTACTTGTATTGCAAAATGACTAGTTGAATGATATTGAAATTGCAAAAGATTGCAATCAATATTAAAGTTTATTTTTTATATTTTTTACAGCTACAAATGAAGCAAAGACATGTTTCAGAGTTTCATGTTAGGAAATGCATGAATGCAGAAGGATAACTTTGTAAATACCTTGTTTTTGTTGCAGAAAAGAAAAAATATTTTATTGTTATATAAAATATAAAGTTTCTTTGGTTTCTTTGTATGGTACAAGTCTTAAAAGATAAAATAGTGTTAGTTCTTGAAACTGGAAAATAGTTGTAATTGTACAGGTTGAGAGTTCGTGAAATTGTAAAAGAGGAGTGTTTTTGCTGCTGAAATTTTCAAGAATAGGGGGGTATTTCATTTTACGTAACAAGCATGGGTACAACTGTGTAAGAGAGTGACACCGACAGGGCAAATGCAAGAACACATAAACAGAAGAAGATATCAACATGATTTTTACACAATTTGTTTCTTTAATATTTCTATAATATATATGAAAATAAAATTCATGGAAATATACCTCAAACACAAATGATTCTAACCTCAAGCTATAATTATTATATTGCACTACCTCCATCAGGGGAAGCTTAACTGCTTGTTACAAATACATACTGGAGCCTTCTGGATAAGAAGCTCGTCCACAACGCCCATCTATTGCAGGTTAACTCCACAGTATACACACTTGAGCCTTCTGAATAGGACGCTCGTCCACGACGCCTATCTATTGCAGGTTAACTCCACAGTATACATACTGAGCCTTCTGGATAGGACGCTCGTCCACAGCTCCAATCTATTGCAGGTTAACTCCACAGTATAAATACTTGAGCCTTCTGGATAGGACGCTCATCCACGACGCCAATCTATTGCAGGTTAACTCCACAGTATACATACTGAGCCTTCTGGATAGGACGTTCGTCCACGATGCCTATCTATTGCAGGTTAACTCCACAGTATACATACTGAGCCTTCTGGATAGGAAGCTCATCCACGACGCCTATCTATTGCAGGTTAACTCCACAGTATGCATACTCAGGCCTTCTGGATAGGACACTCATCCACGATGCCCATCCACAGTGATCCTCATTTACAGCTGAGTAAACTGAAGCAAGTAAAGTGTCTTACTCAAGGACACAATGCAGTGGTTGCAACGTACGGGAGTCAAACCTGCAGGGTACCTTATGCATACAAGCATGGGACTATGCAGCTCACCATAACTGTTTGTGGTGAACTGATAACCACTGCACCTTACCCAGGGTTCCCCTGCAGTCGGGAAATTAAAAAAGGTCAGGAAAAGGGGTTTTCAAGCCTGGAAAGTCCTTGATTTACTTACCAGGTCTGGAAAAATGCTCTTCAATAAGCTTTTTTTTTTTCCTGTATTAAAATCATATCAGATAGATCATACATGGGCTGCTGAAAGTATGTCAGTACATGTGCCACATGGAAAGCATTTCAGCACTAACTACTGTGGGAAGAGTTTTTTCTCTGGCTTACCACTGAGCTGTTGAAATAACAGCCTGACCCTGGGCTAAGCTCACTTGGGGATTTTTTTATGTATCAGTATTGCACATGGGGATAATCTGTCAGGGGAATATTATGTTTCCCATGACGTAATAATAATGGCATTAGGACGTCGGCCAATCAGATAATTTATTTACAAGCTTCGTGTGCATGCTTAAAAGTGCTAAATTGTGTTATTTCATAAAAAGAGATGCTTGCTTGAAAAGTGCTCCATATGTTGAAAATTGTTACTAGAAAAAATGACATGCGTGCATGATAATTCAAAGAAATTAATGTAACAGCTGTGTGACCTCATTCAGATGAACTTATATGTGTGATCCCAAATTTGTTTGTGTTTTTGACAAAATATAATTTCCTACCTCGTGTTGAGGGCAAATTGACCGTATCACTTAAACAATCTCGGCAATCGGCCGGAAGAGGTTAGAAATAGCCATTGACCCACATATACTACTATATTATTATATTTATTATATTATGTTTATTATACAAAACAGCTCATAACTTTTGTTAAAAGTATAATTTTTGGTTCAAACATATCCCATGAATTCTTTTTTCTCATTACTGCCTTGTTTGTTACTAAAATATATTTTCCAGCACGGGGTATGGTCAAATTGATCCCCCACCCTGCTAAATTATTGTAATGAGATGCATGACCTCATTAAAATACCAATTGACCCACACGTCACCCATAACCTTTGTTAGAAGAATATTTTTTTTGTTTTGTTTAAACATTCCCATGAATTCATTTTTCTCCCTACTGCCTTGAAGTTTTTGCCTGTTAGGAAAAAATATATTTTACGTGGTATGGTCAAATTGTCCCTCGCCATCATCTCCCCCACCCCATGCAGTTGCCGAAGACGTAATAAATTGTGCTACATATTATAATCTTGAAGAATTTTTTGTTATGTTTCAATCTTAACCCTAATATTGTAACACAACAATCACGGGTACCATTACCTATTTACCCTGTACATACATTAGTAAAGGCACTGCCTAAAAATTTGGCCTGCAATTTTGAAGCAACAAATTAACCACATCATTCCACAAGATTAACTTTGCATCATAACATTGAGGTATAAATAGTTCTATGCTTATAGTTCACTTCACCTTTCCCCAGCAGCAAAGACAAACAATGCCAGCATTGAGTACAGTTACTACTTATATTACAAAGGATTGCCATTATATTCAGATGTGTGTCACTAAAATACCATGTAACACCAGTGGGAGTAGTTATTATCTTGAAGGGGCCTTGGAGGGGTGAAACTGTATACAGTTTTGTGGTTTGGGAAACAAAGAAATATATAACTTTTCTTTTGACTGGCCCTGCTGCATTAGAGGGCAGGTTGAGATGTTCCTGGTTTTGAGCAGAGCCATTTCTAATGTACAAAACGATACATCTTACAGCCTTACTTGGTTTAGAATTTTGACACGTCACAGTGCAGCAGCCTATTGTTATCTTAACTATCTACTGTAGAAAGCACTAAATAAAGACTCCTTTAAACACTTCCGACTGTTATTTATTTCTTGTTTCTCTTGCAAGTGTATAATGACAAAAAAGGTGTATATTAAGTCAATTTAAAGCCAGGAATTTGCCTTTTTTCTTGACGAAAATGTTGGAACAGTGAAATTTGATCTGGAACAATGTTTTTAAGAAAACACTGTTCTATGGAACATGGTGAAAAATTTCAAATTTGACTCCCGCTAGTACTGAGTGATGTAAAATATACAAAGTATATGCAGTAGCCTGAAGTTCGTTCGGGCCTGTAGTTGAGCAATCTACATTTTTATTATAACTGAACAAATGCTAGTGTTTTTGCTCATCAAAAAGTTGGATAACATGTGATGGAAAGGCTATTGAAAAAATATCTAAAGGTTTGGAAAAGTTTTGGAAAAGGTCTTGAATTTCATTCACCAAAGGTGTGGGAACCCTGCTTACCATAATTGCTTGTGCTATGTCATTAACCACTACACCTCACTATAACTGCTTGTGGTGAGCTCGGTAACCACTGCACCTTACAGAACTGCTGGTGAAGAGCTCGTTCATCAATCACTGTACCTCTCCATAACTGCTTGTGGTGAGCTCGTTAACCACTGCACCTCACCATAACTGCTTGTGGTGAGCTTCTTAAACTTTTAAACACACTACACTCTACAAACTCATAAAGTTTGCAATTGTGACCTGCATGCTTTCAAAATTACGACTTCATTAAAGTTCCAATTGCAAACTAGGAGTATAAAGCAAGTTTACCATATCTATAAGAGAATGACTAAACATTTGAATAAGCCATTTCATATTGTAAATGATCTCTATTCTGTTCACTCATGAAGGTTCCAATTGCAACCTCAACAATTACAAATTCATCAAGTTTCCAACTCTAAACTCATGGGTGGGCTGTAGACATTTGAAAGTGCTTGTCATTTCTTTAAGGAATAAACAAACATGTCAAAAGGCCATTTCATATTGTGATCATCTAAATTGGATGAATACATTTATTTCTGTTAAATTAAACCTTAAATGGTGAGTGGGTTAGACCGTTTACATTTTAAAATCACCAATGAGCGTAGCTATTTAGTATATAAGAAAAAAATTCCAATGGCTTCCTTGCTTGTTTCTACTTTGTGTAAGTTACACCTATTCTCAGTGCATAGTGCATATATATTATTGGGTTTTTCTTCGCATATGTGGAACCAAAGTTCTAAAGATGAATTCACGTGTAAAGTTGAGCTGCAGTTCTTAAAAACTGAATCTCACCAAATTCATTTAAGAGTAAATTGATGAAAAACTTAATTTTCCTATTAGTTTTAAATGCATGTACCCTGGAAATCTCCACAGGGGTTGAAACTTAAGTGAATATAAAGCTTTTCTATGACTAAGTACATTTTGGAACAGAAAACAAGAAAATATAAGGGTTTGCACCTCTGTAAGTAAAATCAAGTAGCTTGTAGGAAAAATTTCACTTTGTGTGTAGCATCTATTTCTGTAAATTGCTTTTGGGAAATCTTCGTCACACAGATATTGATCACTGATATACCTACAACCTTTCACAAAGCTCATTGGAACACTCGTGAAAATTTGTACTGCTTTTATGAACAAACTTTTCTATTCTTTTTAATCAAACATTCATATGTATAATAGTGGCACTTTTTGTTAGTGGTTCTTTGATCTGTATTCTCTCATTTTATGTTTCCAGTGTTTCTATAAAACCTCTTTATCTTACCCCTCCACTCCCTACCATAACCTAACCTCTTTATCTTAATCCCTCCACTCCCTACCATAACCCGGCCTCTTTATCTTAACCCCTCTACTTCCTACCATAACCCAACCTCTTTATCTGAACCCCTTCACTCCCTACCATAACCCAACCTCTTTATCTGAACCCCTCCACTCCCTACCCTAACCCAACCTCTTTATCTTAACCCCTCCACTCCCTACCATAACCCAACCTCTTTATCTTAACCCCTCCACTCCCTACCATAACCCAACCTCTTTATCTTAACCCCTCCACTCCCTACCATAACCCAACCTCTTTATCTTAACCCCTCTACTTCCTACCATCACCCAACCTGTTTGTCTTAACCCCTCCACTCCCTACCATAACCCAACCTCTTTATCTGAGCCCCTCCACTCCCTACCATAACCCAACCCTTTATCTTAAAACCATAATCCAACCTCCACCCCTACCATAACCCAACCTCTTTATCTTAACCCCTCCCTCCCTACTACCATAACCCACCCTCTTTATCTTAACCTCCACTCCCTACCATAACCCAACCTCTTTATCTGAACCCCTCCACTCCCTACCATAACCCACCTCTTTATCTTAACCCCTTCACTCCCTACCATAACCCAACCTCTTTATCTTAACCCCTCCACTCCCTACCATAACCCAACCTCTTTATCTTAACCCCTCCACTCCCTACCATAACCCAACCTCTTTATCTGAAACCCTCCACTCCCTACCATAAGCCAACCTCTTTATCTTAACCCCTCCACTCCTAACCATAACCCAACCCCTTTATCTTAACCCCTCCACTCCCTACCATACCCAACCTCTTTATCTTAACCCCTTCACTCCCTACCATAACCCACCCTCTTTATCTTAAGCCAACCTTAACCTCCTAACCATACCAACCCAACCTCTTTATCTTAACCTCCACTCCCTACCATAACCCAACCTCTTTATCTTAACCCCTCCAACCTCACTCCCTACCATAACCCAACCTCTTTATCTTAACCCCTCTACTTCCTACCATAACCCAACCTGTTTATTTTAACCCCTCTACTCCCTACCATAGCCCAACCTCTTTATCTTAACCCCTCCACTCCCTACCATAACCCAACCTCTTTATCTTAACCCCTCTACTTCCTACCATAACCCAACCTGTTTATCTTAACCCCTCTACTCCCTACCATAACCCAACCTCTTTATCTTAACCCCTCCACTCCCTACCATAACCCAACCTCTTTATCTTAACTCCACTCCCGACCATAACCCAACCTCTTTATCTTAAACCTTCCACTCCCTACCATAATGCAAGCTCTTTACCTTAGCCCCTCCACTCCCTACCATAACCCAACCTCCTTATCTTAACCCCTACTATAACCTCTTTATCTTAAATCCCCTCCCTACCATATCCCAATCTCTTTATCTTAACCAACCCAACCTCTTTATCTTAACCCCTCCACTTGCTACCATTACCCATTCAATGTTGACCTGAATTGATGTTTAGGCTTTTTCTAAATTTGGTTAAATTATTAGTTCAGTGGTCAAGCATGTTAATCTTATATGGAAGAGGAATTCAAAAGAAACAAAATAGTGAAAAATGCATTCAAAAATATTATTCCGTTAAGGAGATATTTCAGTTTAAAATTTGGTATCATTTCTGTAAAAACGACTGAAATCAGACTAGTTGTGATGTCACAGCCTCAGATTCCTCAGTCTTTATGTATTTTAAAGAAAGCTTATTTAATTTTGTCACATTTTAAATTATTTTTCCTCAAACTTTCTTCAGGTGATATATTAAAAATATCTTTCCTAGATTCAGTTTTACTACTTTTTTGACATATCCCATGGTCTTTAAGCCACAAAATCGCAGGATGAAATATGATAGAATACATTGAGACTTTGAGGAATGTAAGGCTATGACATCACAACTAGTCTGATTTCAGTCGTTTCTACAGAAATGATACCAAACTTTAAAATGAAATATCTCCTTCACAAAATACGATTTTTGAAACTTCTTCACTATTTTGTTTCTTTTGAAGTCCTCTTTCATATCAGATAAGACTTGCTTGACCCCTGAACTAATCCTTTAAAATACACAAACCAAAAACAAAAGGTTTTGAGATTCCGATGCCCATGGATTTATTACTTGTATAATAAACTTTATTACAGAATGGCCAGATTCGCTCAAAATAACAAAGAAGACCCAATTTGTACAGTACTAACAACTAACAATAATGACTTGTATGTTGGCCAGAAAATGCTAAAACTTTGACCATAAAGCCTCAACTACTTATTAATGCATGAAATCCCCACCAAAAATATAGAAGCAAATCTACAAACCATGGGCTATCTGTGTACCACATATGACATGAATCAAGTTTATAACTCTTGGGATAGCATGTTTACAAGCTCAAACATTCTTATGAGGCTCATTTGTAACTATCACTAGCTGAAAGGGAGCTTATACATGTACCTGCTTGCAGTAAACCTGTTAAAGCCCCAGATATTTATTGAGTGAAACATTCTTTGTTAGAACCCCTACCCCCTCCTTCAACCACCCTTTTTAAAAGTGGATTAAACAGCTCTTATGATTTCTGATAAGATAAAAACAATTGAGCTGTTTCTGATTTTTTTGATTGGCTAATTAATGCACTAGCTGATGTAAAATTTCACATGTTAGCTACAGGTAATTTGTGTCGAATTGGTTAAACATTAGGTTGGTAAGCAAAAACTAGATTCTGCTGTCAAAAATTTGATGAACCAAAGTGATGCAAAGTAGGCTGCGTTAAAATATTCAATATACAGTTCCTCCAATAACCTTCATTTCAGAGACTTTTTCAAAAGAATGGACATCTGCAAACAATTTCTTTGATAGATAGGAGCATATTATTCCATGAGGAAATAACCATCCTTACGAGGACTGGTCCATCAATCATTCATGGGTTTTGCACAAAGTCCCCCAAGCAAATAATGAATATTTGTATTTAGGCTCAGTCAAGGACTAATCTGATTCACTTCATTGCACAGCAGTTATGTGGTTTGAGCTCCAGATGAATGACCTATTGAGTAAAATGCAACAGTAGCAGGTTGCTAACAAGTGAACTGTGAATAGACTATGAAGATGCTGTCAATTTAAAGGTATAGATTACCCCTGTGTTGTGTATGGTGTAACAATAGCTGAATGTTAGTCAATGAATTTTGAAGTTTCTAGGGTTGAATGGTGTGGATTACCCCTGATTTTGAGAAAATCAAGGGTGTGGGTTTGGAGGGGCCTAAGGTCCCAAAATTCTTAATTCTGAGCAGAAAAGTCCTAAATTTTGAAACATATTGTATTTGACGTAATCATTAGCGCCCAGGGCGCTTACAAAAATATAATTATACCACTTTTTCCTGTCTCAGTTTCTTCCTGATAAGTGCCCATTAAAGGAAAAGTATCCCCATTTAATTTTGGCAAGTTTCCACTCCTAACGGGATTCAGCCTAGCATACCAAAATAGACATGGAACATTACAGTAGGGGAGAACACTGGACTTTTGGTGTAATAATAAATACACACAAATTTGGAGCTTCGTATTCATTAAGATCCATGGAGGCGGCCATTTTAAACTATAGTGATAACGTTAAGTCAATGGGGATTTTTAATAAAACGCGGGGGGTATTTTTAAGTGATAACGTTAGTCAATGGGGCTTTTTAATAAGAACGCAGGGGTATCTTCTAAAGCAAAACTGATAACAAATGAATCATTAGATTTGGCCGCAGACTTTTCAATTTCATCGTGGACTTCGCAATAAAATAACAAAAGACTTCCATTGACAGGTTGTTGACCTTTGGAACAGCCCTCTCGACACATGATTCTGTGTTGGCGTGGTCATCGCTGATACCGTGTACACATTCATCATAGGTTACATTACTCAAATACTACCGTTCTCTTAGTCAAAATCCCTTAGATTACGTTATCACAAGTTAAAATGGCGGCCTCCATGGATCTTAATGAATACGAAGTTCCAAGTCTTGGTGTATTTTGTTATTACACCAAAAGTCCAGAATTCTCCCTGACGGCATTTATGTAAATGGAATTTATGTAAATGGCATTTATGTAAATGGCATTTATGTAAATGGCATTTATGTTTTATGTAAATGGCATTTATGTAAATGGCATTTATGTAAAACATTTATGTAAAATTTATGTAAATGGCATTTATGTAAATGGCATTTATTAAATCATTTATGTAAATCATTTATGTAAATGACATTTATGTAAATGGCATTTATGTAAATGGCATTTATGTAAATGGCATTTATTATGGATTGATAACAATTTGGATTTGTTATCAGTCAAAAATCGGGTGGATGCCCATTAGAGCATGGGCACTTTACCTATGGTATTTAATTTCCAAGTTATTACTGGTTGCGGATGTTGGGCATATGCAAACTTTGTGACGTATGAAGACCAAGCAAGCTTAATACTCTAATTTCAATATTTACACTTCATTCCTTTATTTCAATATGAATAAACAATTTTTAATAGAAGTTGTAAGCAGGAATGCAAGACCCTGTATATCGTAAGCGTGCGCAAGCTAGCAACAAATCTTGAAAAGTTGTGTTCCTTTGTTTGTTTGATGAGAGTTTAACGGCACCACAACAGCAAGGGTCAAACTGTGCCTGAGAGGTTAAATCATTCCAGAGGTAGGAAGGAGAGTAAACAGGGGGAGATTGAAAGAAACACGAGAACTAAAAGCCAGAAAGCTGGGATTGAGAGAGGTGTTTGGGTGATAAAATAATGTAGAGAGAGAGGGGGTGGGGAAGGAGGACTAAATATGGTTGTAGAGGGAAGCATGATAAAGGTAGGAGATAATTTTATCCAGAGGTGTTTTTTTTGGAATAGCTCGGCTATTGAGTTGTGGGCAGCGAGGAAGCTCTGTGAAGGTTGTACCTTTGAAGTTTAAAGGTGGATGGTGGAAGGTCCCTAAAACAGAAACCTGAGCAGATTATGCCCAATCTACTGTGAGTCTCCCATGAAACAATTTTGGTACTCAGCCTTAAAATCTCATAAAACTCTGCTGAAATTTGAGTTTGATCTTACTTGATATGAGCTACACTATAAAAACAGCTTTCAAACAGAGACAACTTAAAATCCCTGATGCAATGCGCCTCTAGAATTCCGATACCAAATTCATTTTTTTAGTTCAATGCCATATATACTCAGTATCAAATCACTAAACCGTATTCCACATAAAAGCACCCTGCTCTAATAAGCGCCCCTGCTCTAATAAGCACCCACCCAAAAAATTTGACTGATTACTGTGACATACATAAATAATGAATGTTGTTTATATTTATATCTTCTCTACGTTTTTTATATGCTAATCTGAATCCCTATTAACACATTGAGAAGATTTTTGTGGTGATTGCTTATTAATAGAAATACCTTTCCTTTTGTTTTGCTGAATTTGCACTGTATCAACGACTGAGCATGAGCGCTTATTAGGAAGAAACTGCACTTGACAAAGTGGTGCAATTTTATTTTCATAAGCGCCCTGGGTGCTTTTTACAACAAATATGGTAGTTCAATTTTCAAGAATTCTTTGTAATGTAAATATAAACTAAAGCTACAAATCACATTGTTATTAGATTAATGATTTTTTTGATAAATTTTTAAAGTTCTTATCCAGCTGTTTGACGCAAACCAAGCCCCAGATGAAAAAAGTAAGTGACTTAACAAGCTGGGACAGCCATGTGACATACTAGTGACATCTACAACAAACATTTTGTTTGTTTATTTGAAAGAAACAAGCCAATTTCAATTAAAACAGTAAAAAATAACATGATGGCAAGTTTCTTTACTCAAAGACAATAGAGTTGACAGGAATAGACCGGGAGGAGCCCAGACAGTTTATTCAGCCGAAGAGATACGAAAGGTTTGAATGTCGAGTCATGTCCATCTGGACCCAGGACTCGCTAATCAATGTTGCTGCCAGGTCACATCCTGTACCTAGTAGCCAGGGGTACAATATAGGGGGCCAAAAAATGCATTTATTTAAGCCAAAGAAGATACACGGACAAAATTGGTTGGCTTATGCTCCTAAGAGGGTACTCATGCTGGCCATAGCCATGACAGCAATTTATGCCTGTACCAGGACCCAGACAGTAGCCTTAAAGGGGGCCCACTCAGGGGGGTTATTCAGTCAAAAAGATACATGGATGAATCTTCTTTTATTGGAAACATTATACCTTGGGGGTCACATAAATACCAATGACAGCAACTTTATCCTGTACCAGGGCCCAGACAGTAGCTTAAAGGGCCCCTGTTCCTCAACTCGCTTATTCAGCTGAAAAGATACATGGATGAATCTTCTTCTCTTGGAACCATTATACCTTGGGGTTCACATAAATACCAATGACAGCAACTTTTTCCTGTATTGGGGCCCAGACAGTCAGAGGAGGTGGGGGCACAGCACTTTTGACCAATGGTCAGACATTACCGACCAAAAGCATATTTTGAAAAAGCAAAAAGCAGAAAAAAAAAAAAAGGTGATCACCTATTTCTTTTTGAATATCGAGTTTCTCTGCCTGGATGGAGGCCTTATAAGGCCTATGATTAACAGATTTTCCATTATAAGAGCCTTTCGCCATATATATATATTCTTAACGAATGCATCAAACATTTTGCCTGAATGGCTACACATTGCATTTGACTGGGGAGGTGCAGCCCCAGTTCCCCCCCCCCCTCCCCCTGCAATCTCATATGGCTATACTGGTTTGCTCCTAACCATAAACCACAAACCTTGGAAATTTATTTGCATTTAATTTGTTTGCATAAGTGTAAATCGCTGACTCTAACATCCCTTACATTTATGTGGGACCCCCCAGCAAACCAACACCTGTTGCCACTCATGCTTACACATTCATGTGGGACCCCCCAACCTCATCCTCCCAAACCAACACCTCTTGCCACTCATGCTCCTCGTGTTCTGCTTCCGGTTCTTTAAAAAGGCCTGCATTCAATTATGTGTTGTGGTCATAATTGTCGCTAGCCACACGAGCAGCATGGACTTGGTATTGCAGATAAGAATTGGACACATACTAAATTAGGAAATATAATCAAGGGCGTTGCCACTGGGACAAAGGGGATGACTAGGGTGGGGTGAACATGTCCACCCCAGTATTCCAGGGGCCGAATTACTTATTCTTCCAAATCTGCAAAAAACATTTGTTGTCGTTGTTGTTAGGGGGTGGGGGATTAATTAATTTAAATCTCTTTGCACACTTTTGGTTACTCACATCAGCCCTTATCACTATATTTTGAGATGGGCATTTTTTGTAACCTCTATGATTTTTAAGTTAATAGCCGCTCATTCTTCATGTCTAAACCTATCAAATAGAAGCTAGAGAATGGTTGTGTATATATTCTAGCATTCAAGCAACCTTACCCTTAAAATATTGATATTCTTTACTGTGTTAGAAATTAACAAGAAAATTAAATAATTTAATGTTTGCATTAACATAGTAAGCATAATAAATCCTTTGTCTGTGCTTGATGAATAAGTTGTTGGTATGGTTTACGTTAAATAAGATTTTTTCATCTCACAGGAGTATTAATGAATTATAAATGAAGCATTTTTGTTTGAGACATTTATAAAACTGTCAAGATGTCCGGGTATCTTTTCAGCTGAATAAACTATCTGGGCTTCCTGTCTAGAATTGCCTGTTTTAGGGTAATATTTAAATGCCAAAAGGGACACTACTAAAGCAAGATATCTGGGGTTGAAATGAATTTTTTTATTCTAAATATGTGCATAACAAGGGGGTAAAAACCACTTTCCTCTTTAATGCTTACCCTGACAATATATGCAAATTGCTTCTGCACATAGATCGTAAGGCACAAACATGAATTCATAAAAAGATTGGAGGTTTATAGCAACCTAACAACATCTAAGATCAACAAATTCCCAGGGAAATTCAATTCGTTATGAACAGATGGTGTGGATAAAACATGAGAAAATATACAACAGGTACAAATATTAACACATAGATAGACATACAGGTTGAATTAGTCCTGGGGCAAGATAATTATTGCCTCAATAAATTCTTCAATTTTTGCTAATCTTAATATAAAAGTTTGATAAAGTAATCTGCAACCCACTGGCACATTATACTGATGACCACTTTTTATGCAGTTGCTTGTCTTTGCAACTTTCCTATTTTTGCCTGAATTCGTATCTTGATTTTACCTCAGTAAATTTCGAAAAATGTTTCTTCATAAGGGGGTATGAGGGGGAAAAGGGAGGGGAAGGGGGCAAATTTCCTTCTCATGCATTATCCACTCTCATATTTTGAATGAACACACTGCTCCTACTCTTCATACACTGTATGCCTAAGCAGATTTCAAAAGTTATTCAGGTGGCATAAGAGGATCAGAAGATAACGCACTTATTTAATATCAACTTTGTATTTATTTGGCACATTGAAATCTTTTATTTTCATTTTAACTGCATCAGGGGACTTCGGCTTTAAAATTAAGTTTACATGCACATTGATTTCTCAAGTGTGATGCAAAACTCATCATGTGGACCAATGAAGAGCTGACGAAAGAATGTCAAGGCCATTTCAAAACAGTATTTTCTTGCTCTTTAATTGGAATTTCTTGTATTTTGTTTAATGTTGGGTATCTATGTTTCTACACGCACGTTACCGATACATAGCACAATTCTAAGTCATCTGCATAATCAATGTAGCTAATAAGTACAGCTTTGAGTAATCCGAGTAACATGAAAGATCTTACTTAAAAAGATGATTTTGAGCACCAAGTTGGCAAAAATTGCCGAAGCCTTTATGTGGTGGTTGGAGATCAAATACAGTGATTTGTCAGACAGGAACATTGATGGAAATAATTTGTTGGTGTTGGGTCTTCTTCACAAATGACCAAACATGAGTTCATTACTGCCGATAAAATGGCAAACTGGTGACAAGTTAAATCACGAGGTTGCAGCAGGCTCATAAAAGAATCCTGTAGAAATCTATCATATTGTTATTCCTATTGATTGATCAGTTACCAACAAAAGCATCGATCAGAGGGAATATTTTTTGATCTTCTTACCCTTTACATTATTAAAGCAATAACCAGACAAGAAAATTCCAAATTTAAGGATTATATACTGATAGAGGCATTATAACTAAATTGTTTCTCTTGAATTTGCATATGATATGCCTTGATATGCAAATGTGTTATGAGCAGGAAGGCCTCTCTGTTTTCATAATGAAATCAATTGATTTTATTCTTTGCCAAAATTCATTGGAGGGCAGTCAATTCTAAATAAGATATTTTGCACATTGAGCAAAAAATGTCAAAATTTTCAATTACTAAAATTTAGGAAAGCAATAATATAATATTTACATATATAATATTGATATACATAAAATTAATGTGCCCATATTAACAAATTTACATAAAATTAATGTGCCAATATTAATCAAAATTTGCCAATAACTGAGAATTTATGCCAATCAAGAGCAACTTCATCTTTAAAACTGACTAGTTGCTATTTTCAAAGTTGTCCCTAAAATGTAATATTCCATTGGTCTGTTCAATGACCTTTAAATTTGTTTCCTTTAGCGTAAGAAAAGAATGTCTTCATGCAACACATGGTTTTGAAAGGCAATCTGAAATCTATCTGAAATGTTAACATTTTCACCTGCACGCACTGTGTTTTGTCATGTTGGGACTATCAACTATTCAGGATTGCCATTGAAGTTTTGTTCAAAGAGCACTTACAGCTTGTTGCGACTTACGATGAAAAACAATTGATCGTCTTGATTTCCCACAGCACTTAAAAAGTACTAATCCAAGATCTTTAAATATGTCTTGTAGGCAGAAATGTGTTTTCACATCGAGCATGATTGCATTGTAATATACCTTAGGCTAGCTGTTTTTCCGTTTAATTTTTAAACCACCCTGGAAAAGTTTGGAAGCTAGAAAAGCCTTTTGGGGGAAAGTTGATATGATCTTTTTTGCAAAACGGCTTCAAAGAATTAATTCGGTGGTATCTTGATATGTATGACCATGGAGCTATGGTATGACAAACAGAAATGCAAAGTAACTTCTCTTATATTTCCTTCCACGTCAGGTGATATTGAATTTTAAAGTTGTCATTATTTCAGATGCAAAATGAGTGCAGGTGGAGAAAGTCTGTTTTAGAAGAGTAAAATCACACACTCACCTTTTGAACAATTATTATCTCATCACCCCATATACATACATGTGGGATGAGATATTGTAGTCACTTTGATAGGCAAATAATTGCCCATACCTTCTACACTACATGGCTACCCCTTTGATGTTAGGGAGAAGGGGATGGTGGGGTCCACCAGTGGTCTCATTTGATGACCTCATATTAGGGGTCATAAGTTTTCGAAATGGTACAAAATTTCATGATTTTTGTGTCTGTCTGTCACAGTCTGTGTTTGTGTGTGTGTGTGTTGGAGGAGGGGGAAGGGAAGGGGTGCATATGCAACAATTAATTATGTGTTGCTTATAACTTAAAGGATTAGTTTAGGGGTCAAGCAAATCTATCTTAAAAGTCACAGAGCTGACCTCTTTAATCATTTCCCCCATGCTTTTGGAGGTAAGAGTGATCTGAGCATGGGTGGTGTCAGGGTACGATAAATACCAAAAACTGTTGTTTTGGTGGTTAGGGTCAAAGGTCAAATATGTTATTTAGTACCACTTTAAACTTCAAGAGGGCAAGATCTGTACCAACCCTATGTTGTACCATGAAACCTTGGTACATGAACTTGTGTCCTATAAATCTGGGGTCAAATGGTCAAATGCCACAGAACTTGTGACCGCTTTAAGTCATTTTCCCCATATTTTTGGAATGATAATTAATGGAATTTTTAACTCCAAAAGTAGCAAAACCTATACATATATTAAAATCTATACTTTATGTTGTACCATGATACCTTGGTACATGGAACTTGTATCCCCTAGACTCTGGGGTCACAAGATTCAAAGTCACAGAGCTATAGTGATCCTGTTAGCTATTTACCCCACAATGCTGTATGCTTAAGGTGATGAGATCAGCAACTCGATCCATGGATTGCTCTCTTGTTTATGTATTTCATTGTAATTCAATGTAAAAAAATATATATATA
>JAIGNY010001325.1:312500-380000 GCA_020152595.1 Chiridota heheva
CATTTTTTTACAAGTTTTGAAGAAAATAAAAGTAAAGAAAACAGTTCAATGATCTGAAGATGAAATTAGAGCAGACTCCTTTGAAAAGACCGCCATCTGTTCACATTTATCCTTATCCATGCGTCGCTACCTTACAAAGTCCATCTTTCACATGAGCAGATTTCCCAGCACTGTTTGACATACTGTATTTACAACTTGACAAAATAAAATCTACCAAGTGAAAAGTTCAATTTGAGGTCATACTTTCATTCAGTGTCTGAACAACTTACCAGTTAGAAATAGAGAAATATGGAAGGATTATTGGTGGATACTTCAACATTCAACCACATCTACATCCCATAGGCAAATTATGACATTGTTATAAGCTCTTGAGAACTAATTAAAAGAGCACTCAAAATGTAATGACGATGTTTCTATACAAGGACTTTGATCTTGAGAAAATTATTCTTCCTCTGCTCTGTTTGTTACTGATATGTTCAATCATTGAATGCATTAAAAGTGAAACATGCAATGGGAAAATATGTACACATTTTGAAAGTGTATGCTTCAACTGTAAAAATGTCACTAAATAAACTTCTTTTCTCAAGGCTTTTCATTTTCAACTAACGACACAAAGTCCCATAATGCAGTAATATATATTAAAAATATCTCTATATTTTATCACCATTTTTAAAATCCATTTCTGAAGTAGAATTTTAGTCATATACTACAACTGAATCACTACTAACAGCAAAAATCAGCCATCTCTCAATAAGTGAAAAACATATGGTCTACAATCCAATTCTTTACATCCTCAACAGATATGTCAAAGAACAGATTTTCATTCGTGAAGCCCTTACAACGATTGCAGTCATGATCTTTGAGAACTTTTATCAGTAGATCAAATATGCTGTTTCTATTCCTAATCAAAACCAACAAATATCCTGAATGAATAAATTATAAGGCAAAGATGAAAAATGACAAGGGCAAAGGTATAAAGGAAAGTAAAATAATTAATTAAATCCTACGGGCCTGTCTTACTTTTATGGGGTCAGTTCAGCTTTTGGATTTTTGCAGCGCAATTTAGGTTTTTTCAAGGAAAGTCATTTAAAGATAATGATGAAACAGTCAAGAGCGTTTTTCGTGTTTTAATATTGTGGCTTTATATAATTGCTAAGCAAATGTCAGTATCACTGACGAAGGATAAAATGCTGCATTTACACAATGACAGTTGCAGAACCGAGTTGGAAAGATTCACGAACAGTGAAAGGACTGCTAATAATCTGATGTGACATACGGACATTAGTTTCAAAAGGGTCTTTGTTGTGGTAACCATTCAGATAATGATATGATAAGAATATGATATACATGTTTGAAATCATTTTGATGTATATAATTCTTTCGACTACTGATATCATAGGCTATATCTAGTTTTCAGTGTCAGTAAATGACAATTGTAAGATTTTCTGAAGTTCTTATTGGTTGAATATCTAGAACATAATTTATATAGTTAAATAAAGCTTGTGAATTGGGTGAGCTATTATGCTTCTTTAGCAGCAAAAGGATCATAGAAAAGTTTTAAAATATATTATAATGTATTGCAGAGCTCTCTTATAAGAGAGACTAAAACAATTACTCTTAATGTATTGCACAGCTCTCTCATAAGAAGAGAAACTAAAACTATTACTCTTAATGTATTGCAGAGCTCTCTTATAAGAGAGATTAAAACAACTACTAAAACAATTAATTTTTTGCAGAGCTCTCTTATAAGAAGAGATAATAAAACAATCTCTTAATGTATTGCAGAGCTCTCTTATAAGGGAGACTAAAACAATTACTCTTAATGTATTGCAGAGCTCTCTTATAAGAGAAGAGACTAAAACAATTACTCCTAATGTATTGCAGAGCTCTCTTGTAAGAAGAGAAACTAAAACAATTACTCTTAATGTATTGCAGAGCTCTCTTATAAGAGAGACTAAAACAATCACTCTTAATGTATTGCAAAGCTCTCTTATAAGAAGAGAAACTAAAACAATTACTGTTAATGTATTGCAGAGCTCTCTTATAAGAAGAGATAATAAAACAATTATTCTTAATGTATTGCAGAGTTTCTTTATAAGATACTAAAACAATTACTCTTAATGTATTACAGAGCTCTCTTATAAGAAGAGAGACTAAAACAATTACTCTTCATGTATTGCAGAGCTCTCTTATAAGAAGAGAGACTAAAACAATTGCTCTTGATGTTTTGCAGAGCTCTCTTATAAGAAGATACTAAAACAATTACTCTTAATGTATTACAGAGCTCTCTTAAGAAGAGAGACTGGAAACTACCAGCTTTGTGCAAATATGATGTACATTTAAATCGACATATATGGTACTTGGTCCTCTTGTTTGAACCTACCGTATGCAATCTGCTTATACTGTTTGCCCAGATGATATGAACAAGTCTGGAAGCTAGAGTCTCGCAGAGAAGGCTACTCATAAACCTATGTCCATATTTGTATATTGATAATTTGATTGGTTTCAGGCTCCGGGTATGTAATTGAATTCCACTTTATATAAGGTATGGTATGAAAGTTTTCTTTTGAAGTGATTTTTTTTTTCTTCTTCAGATGAAGAGGAGGATGTTGATGAGGAAGTAGAAAGAGATGATATTATGATGAACAGGAGTATGTCAGTGGTAATGAGGAAGGATTTTAAAGGTATATGAGTGTGGGGAGGAGGATTATGGCTATGATGATTAAGAGGATATAAGTGAGGATATTGATGGTAATTTGTAAAGATGTTAATGGTATCAAAAACATAATCAGCACAACAACCACAATCAGTTCAATAACCATGCATCATCTGCATCATTCATCACCATCAACATCTCTGCCCAAATTATTCAATCCAGAGGTCTCTTCTACCTTCATGTTCAAACTTTGTTTGTAAACAACCCGAAGCTTCGTGGGATGAGCAACCAAAAGCAGAACACACCGCAAAGCCTAATCATCTGCAAAGTATACAAATTTGATACTTAATTAAAAGCCCTTTTTCGAGCAAGTACGTACAGCATATACCCCAATTATCCAGAGCATAAATTTCACAATAAAGTGTTTCTTACGAGTTACTTAAACTAAACTGGGTTTCAATGCGTTGATTGCCAATTCCCCTGGGAGTGGAACATTGCTTTTATTAGTGCCATTACCCATGAGAAAGAGAGAACGGAACTAAACACTGCCTAAGTGATACAAGAGTGCATGCGACGATGACACTGTATCCTAATTGTGAAAGGATGCTGGTTATATTTCCGATATCCAATCTCAAGTATGTTGAAAACATTACAGAGCCTTGAATCAGGTCAACAATGAAAGAAGGGTCATTCCAATTTGAAGAACAAGAGCACTATCAATGTCATGAGTGTAGCTATGGGGTTTTCGTTCGGGTCATTTGACTCCCCACCTGCTCCCCAAAAGGTAAAAATGTCCAGAAAATTTGCTAAAAGTTCCAGATTTGAGGCAATGACAATTTTTTTCTGCTCTTTAGTAAAATTTAACTCCTAAGCAGAAAAAAGACACGAAGGCAATTTTGACATTATTTTGGAGAACAAACTTTTGTGCAATCCTGCCCCCCAATCCTAAAGGTTGCCTTCACCACTAAATGTATGTATTTCCACCATTATAATATTTTCTGCTCTTCAGTAAAGTTTAACCTCCAAATAGTATAAAAGCCGCAATTTTGAAAACATTTTGGAGAAATATTTGATCTGCGATTCCCGCCACCCCCAATCCAAAAGGCTGCCTTCACCCCTGAAAAGCATTTCCACCATTATAATATTTCTATGATGCACTTATATTGAAGTATAAGTGGTCATGTTCATCTCATATTAAAGATGTCAATAAAAGGAACACAATGGTAAATAAAGAAAGCATTCAAATATTTTCCATAGAAGATAATAATACAGAACTTATTCATTTTAATAAAGTTATATCTGATTTGTGAAGTATATGAGGATGTGAATTACTGTGTGTGCTGGTATATACTTAGCAGACACGATCGCTAATACAGAACCTCTTCTACAGTAGAGTGCTCACAAAAGAGCATGAAAATTAACACCGACGCCCTCAACTTTTGCCTAATCTACCCATAAAGCTGAACAACTTTTTTCAACTTATGTTTTTGTAGATTTCCCTAATTCTTTGTGAAAAATGGTCAATTTTCTGGAAGAAATTCAGTGTCTTGTGCATGGGATGATGGTGTTGCAACTAATGTTGCAAACGTGCATGTACATCTTGAAAGAGGGAGGGCAAAAACGGGTGCAGATACAAAAAAATCACTATGTGCGTTCGTTACAAGATGCGATAATTGCGTTGTTGCACACTATTATAATCATTCCAATTGGACTCTTCAACGCCCTTGTTCTTTTGTTAAAATTAATACACACAAATTGTACGTGTCATACATAAGAAACACGCACGTAGGATACACACTGGTGTGTTCTTACGCTCAAGGCTACGCAGAGGATGCAGATATGCACTCAAAATATGTCAATAATTTCTTTACGCAAGCAGCCTATCTTTTTATTGGTTGGAAATAATGCTTACATGCATATTACATTTTTGTTTTTGTCAAGACACTCGCAGGAAATGTGTCAAAACTTTATTTTTGAACAAAAAATATGTATCCTTTTAGGAAAGCAATTGAGTTATTACAATATTTACAAGGTGTAAAACAAATTCAAGTTTCCGTGCGCTGATCCTCAGGTCAAAATATGAGTCTTCAAACCGAAATTCAATTTGCCCAAAATTTCTGGGAAACTTTTTTTCGAAATCACATGTGAAGCCTATTGACTTTGCCTAAGTGTGTACATTTTTGATGTATGTAATTGTTCATACTCTAAATCAGAGATTCAGAGCAGAGTTGGAGTATGAAGATTCGTACTAGTATATACTATGAACGTGAAAAACACATTGATCAATTGAGGACTTAAACACGACCAAGGATATCAAAGTCCTCAGAAGACACATGCAGATAATTGCATCTAATGTCAAGGGTTCTCGGTTATGCAAAAATGTCTAATTCTGTGTTTATTTCTTGTCAAGACTTGATAACCTTTGATGAATTCTGAAAAGAAGACCTACTATTCTCGTTATTTAAAATTAAGGCACATCTTCTTTTCTGGAATACAGTACTTAACTTTAAATGATGCTTCTAACGATTATGTATGCAAGTAATTTTTTTGCCAGAACCCTCAGTAAATATAGAAAACTAATTAATTAAAGGTGTATTTAAAGGGATATATGTTCTGAGATTTTGTGACTAACGCCATTGGATATGGTTTCAAATCCCTGCGGATTATAGACCATTCTAAACGGAGTTTAGCTGAAAATGTTTGCTTTAGTACTTCGACCAATCAACTGCTGGGGGAAGTTTCCCTTTGTTACTCAACCAATCAGCTGCAGTTATTTGTAAACAATAATGCCCATGCGTATTACGTTCAGGTATAACGCACGTATTAGCATTTGAAAGCATATGCATAATAAATAGCTTGTGTAAATTGTGTAGACAGGCAAGAATCCCCAGTATTTGATTGGTTGGTATAGATACCCCAAGTAATACCATTGGTCTATTATGGTCACGTGAATTTCAACAATGTGACATCTTTTAAATTAGTTTTCTGGAAATTACCGTTTCGGATTTGAAAAGGTCTATATTATGCTTTTATCAACAGCAGAACAAACCAAAAGTCAACCAACATTTTTCCAATGCTCGCTCATTCGTGCACCTTAATTACACACCACAGAACTTTAACTTGTATGTGCAACTATAGGCATTTAAGGCAGGCAGCAAAAGATGCCATTTGTTTTCAATGTTTGATATTCCCATGAACCAGGATTGAACCCGGCCATGTTCTATCAGATGAAAGTTTACAATACCGACCAAGCTAGTTAATTAATCAAGACTAGTTGCTATAAAAACATACATTTAAAATTCAAAAGAATGAGATGAATGCATCTAGGAAGAATCTAACACATAAATAACAAGGATATAACATCAATCAGAACTGCCAAATTATGCAAATTTCATGCAAATTGGCCCATCCCATCCTAAAACTAATCTCATTAAGGACATACAACAAACAACTAACTCTGCAAAGAGCTATTACAATGTAATGTTATATTACACCAGACTTGTATAGCCCTAGCATAAACAACCGATAAAGTTACAAGGTAAATTTTTACCCATTTCGTTCCATTCTTAGCCATGGAAGAATTGTTTCAATTAATTTAAGGATCAATGAAGGACTATTGAACAAGTTACTGAGGAGCAAAAACATATTAAATTAACATGATCGATTTATGTCTGGAAATGCAATTAGACATATATGGTTTGTCTTCTGACTACACGCAGAGCTTAAAGGATAGTTCAGTGGTCAATCAAGTCAATCTTATACGAAACAGGACTTAAAAGGAATCAAAATGGGAAGAAAGCATTCAAAAATCTGATTTTGTTAAAGAGATATTTAAGTTTAAAGTTCTATATCACTTGTATAAAAACGACTGAAATCAGACTAGTTTTGAGGTCACATCCTCAGATTTCTCAAATTCTTTATGTATTCTATCATAGTTTTTCCAGTAGTTTTGTAGCTTACAAACTATTGGATTTGCCAGGAGAGTAGTAAAATATAATCTAAAAATGGTATTTATAATTTACCACCTGAAAAAAGTTTGAGGAAAAATAATTCAAATAGTAAAAAAAAAAATTATTTTTAAAGTACATTCAAAACTCTTCAGAATGTGAGGAGGGTACCAACCTTCCATAGTAAGACTTACTACACCAGTCATTTCTACACAGATAAGACAGCTTTAAACTTGAATATCTTCTAAACGGAATAAGATATTGAAGTAGTTTCTTCACCAATTTGTTTCTATTAAAGTCCTCTTTCATATAAGATGAACTTGCTTGACCACTGAACTAATTCTTTAAATAAAGTCATTGTAGAGAAGACATTGTAATTAAGTCTAATCATGGAGCTATAATCTGAAAGCTCCATGGTCTAACTTCAGATTTTCTTATAAATAGAATCAGTGGGGAGAGTTACTAGTTAGAGGACAGCATACATAAATGTTTATATTCAAGAAAGGTTAAACTGCAGTCTATTATGATTGCAGGTTAATTTAATTGTGTGTGGGGGGATGGCCAAATAGGGACTGCAAGGGTGAATGAATATGTGAGTCCAGTTTCAGCAAATCATTAACATTATCTACAAGTTTTTTGAGCTTGCTTAAAGTTCAGTTAGCTTACAGAACTTTGATTGAGCTTGCAGTTATCTTCTACGATTGAGCTTGCAGTTATCTTGTACGACTGAGATTGCAGAACTATCTTATACGATTGGGCTGGCAGAACTATCTTGTACGATTGAGCTTGCAGAACTATCTTGTACGATGCAGCTTGCAGAACTATCTTGTACAATGCAGCTTGCAGAACTATCTTGTACGATTGAGCTTGCAGAACTATCTTGTATGAATAATCTTGCAGAACTATCTTGTACGATGCAGCTTGCTGAACTATCTTGTACAATTGAGCTTGCAGAACTATCTTGTACGATTGAGCTTGCAGTTATCTTGTATGATTGAGCTCGCAGTTATCTTGTACGATTGAGCTTGCAGTTATCTTGTACGATTGAGCTTGCAGTTATCTTGTACGATTGAGCTTGCAGTTATCTTGTACAACTGAGCTTGGAGTTATTTTGTACGATTGAGCTTGCAGTTATCTTATACGATTGAGCTTGCAGTTATCTTGAACGATTGAGCTTGCAGTTATCTTGTACAACTGAGTCTTGTACAATTGAGTTTGCAGTTATCTTGTATAATTGCGCTTGCAATTATCTTGTACAATTGAGCTTGCAGTTATCTTGTATGATTGAGCTTGCAATTAACTTGTACAATTGAGCTTGCAATTATCTTGTATGATTGAGCTTGCAGTTATCTTGTACGATTGAGCTTGCAGTTATCTTGTTCGATTGAGCTTGCAGTTATCTTTTAGGATTAAGATTGCTGTTACAGTTGCTTGTAGAAACTAACTCAGCTGAGCTTACACCTGCATGCAGTAAGCTATTTATATTGTCAAACCAACTCGTTTTTGTTCTGCAAGCTCTAAAAGGTTTCAATTATGAGCTCATTTCAAATTATGACTTTGTAAAGGTTACAATTGCAAGCTATTGGCAATTAGCTAATGACACACTTATGGAGATCTTAAAGCGAGTTTACAATTTCTATCTCCCAGATATCATGTAATCAAATGTAATACAAAATAATCAATCATTTGGTGCCCTCCTGCAGCACTGTCTGCCTCCAATATGCCCCCACATTGTACCACCTTCCGTGGTCATGCAATCGGGTTCATGAGAGACATGGATATCATGTTTTCCCTTAAAGAGTAAATTTACCCCAAAACTCATTTCCTCAAAGTGAAAATATAGATAGTTTATAAAGAAAAAACCAATAAGAGATCATTATTTCCCTTAAGAATAGCAATGTCTTCTCTAATTTCATATGCCTGTTGTCACCTGTGACTAATTTTTCACATTTTGAGTACTTCCATTAAACATGACCATCTTGCATTCCCAGACAATTGGGTTACATCTAATTCAAGTTTCACACTATTATAACCATAGCGTTAACCGTAGCGTCTTATTCTTGGCAATGAAACAAATTCAAAACATTGTGTCGATTCGAGCAGCGAATGCGTTTGGACAATTGTTTCACCTTTTGTAAAGCTGCAATTATTGCAATTATTCTCATGGAGAAAACCCACCTCCTTCAAGCAGGGATTTGTTATTGGGATAACAACTCCCTATTTTAAGGAGTCTAAGATTTCATCATGTGCAATTAACACAGGTAATGCTGTGAAGCAATTATATAGAGGTGAAGTATACACAGCTTAAGTCCTGGCAGAGCTTCCAGTCTACAAAAAGATTTAAGCTATATAGTCTATATTACTAATACAGAAACACAAGACATATCTTAATTAACTCTCCAAAGTTGAAAATCTTTTGTCAATATTTATATTTCTTTGTGATAAGACTGAAAATTGAACTCGATGAATTTCAGTTCACCAAGAAAACAAAAACTAGTGCATATAACTTGAAAAGAGGAGACTCTCTTTTTAGCTATTACCCCCTTCCAGGACAAAGGTTATATTTTCGCCTGCGTTTGTCTGTTTGTACCTCCGCCAATGAAGTTCGACAGAGGTTATGTTTTCGCCTGCGTTTAATTGTTTGTTTGCTTGTCTGTTTGATCTTAAGATATCTCAAGAACTGATGATTGGATTTGGATTAAATTTTGTGTTTGCTGCTTCAGAAAAAAGTGATTAAAATCTAAGACATACTGGAACAAGGGAAGAGCACACATGGAGGGGAGGGGGAGGGGGGGGGATATTTTTGGATGAGATCTGTCAAAACTTCTAGTTCAAACTTTCCAATGGAATGTGCTGAATAATGAATTCATACCCTGAAAGAATTTCCAAACAATCCATTTTCTGGACTGTAAAAGAAAAGAAAATCTATTGGTTGGGTATCAAAACAAATGCTTTCGGCATGAATGGAAAAGGATAGAATGTGAATCTTCCCTGAAAAGAACTCAAACAATGAATGCTTAGCCTGAATACAACTGAAAACAATGAAGGTAGATAACCCTGAAGTGACTAATGCAAATGGCAATATTGATTAAAAAGTAAGAAAGAGCATTGGAGATACCACTTAGTGGGTCTAAGATTTTTGAGATAGATTGTATTGGAGATGGGGGTGAACTTTATAAAATATTAGGCAATTATAGCAGATAGGCATGTTGAAACTATCAAGCAGGCAGAGGTATGAACTCCACAAAATGCTAAAATGCTAGTTGAATGTTGTTGCGCTTAAAACTGAAAATCAAATTCTGTCAATGAATTTCAGTCTACAAAAAAGAGTATAAATCTTTTATAAGATGAGAAAGAATTCGTCAAACTTGCTTTATAATCTTCAAAATTTGAGTCTAAATTAACCGTTCTTCAGGTTTATGTTTGAAGAAAGAAATAATTCATTTGTTTTACATCATATACTTTGCCATCTCCAAATACATTAAGAAGAATACTCTAACAAGCCTTACAGTAAAAAGAATATCAAGGAAGCATTACATGAAACTCCCACAGTACTCATCATAAATCAATACATTTTAAAACCTACAAATTATTAACAAAAGATGTTTGAATAATATTTTCTGACACATATTTTACTTGCTATGCCACATACATACATCTTATTAGAAAAACAAAATATTTCAGAGAAACATTCTAAAATTGAACTATTTTTCCCTATTTTTCTAGGTCTGAAAGGAAAAAGCTATGCTTTAAAATTTGTACAAAAGAAACACACAACGTAACGACTTGGTGTCACTCAAATTTGTTTCCCTTCGCACTCACATCTCAAGGCACGCATCACTAGAATATACCTTATCTTACTCTTCACATGTGCAAAATACTTTCTGTACGTGTCCCTGACCTCATTATTACGACGACGCAGCATGTTTTCTCACAAGTCCCAACAACAGGAGTGTATTTCACCCTATTCAACTTAATCATGTCGTGAAGTCTGCCTTTTCAATATGTCACGCTTACCTTTCAAGCAAGAATGAAAAGAAAAGCACGATTCTTCTATAACAAACATGAGTACCCACTTCCCTGCTTCAAGTGCGTGCAGCATCTTTCATCTCTGGGAACAGATGTGGTCTCCACAGATGTGTCAAAACCCTGAGTGAAGTTTATCTTGCAAACAGATCGGCTCTTTGCTGTCAAATGAGATCTTGACATTTCTCAAAATGGGACAAAGAACAGAAATCTTACGCATATTAATCATTCAATAAGTTACTTTGGTTTGTTATCCCTTCTCGGCTCAGATTTCAAATATCAAATTATCTACCTGTTGCATACAGGGAATGAATTGTGCATAGGTATAACTGCATTATTAACAAACATAGCTGGCGTGAGGGTTTAGATTAACGAACAAATGATATAACATCTTCTATCATTTCTTTGTCAAATCAGTTGTGAATTAGCTTTAAAAAAACAGTGTACCTCAAAGTTGTAATATTATCCGCAATTGACTGTAGTATTGCGAGAAAAAGATTGAAAAATGTTAAGAAATCTCCACGGAAATATGAATAAATTGATATATGTGCAGAAAATCTTAAATTACATGCATCATTTTCTTGAGGACACCTAGAGGCACATATAAGTTTTCATTTCTGTTTTGAAATTTTTGTTCAAATTGAATCATGGAAACAGCAAATAATTCAGCATATTATATCAGCCAAAAAAAGAGAAGATTTTTACTAGTTTTTTTACTGGCAAGCCAAAATATTGAAGAAAATATGCAAATTGCTAAATGAGCTGATAATAGCTTTTAATTTTCTTATCTGCCACAAATCTAAATGGAAACAGCTGGCTTTGACAATATTTTACATGCTTGACCATTCCACATTAAAGGAAAGGTATCGTCCCATAAATCAATTATATCACTTCAGAGTTTTCAATTTTTCTTATTGCTTGTGAGAAATCTGTGATGTTATCGAAACCACATATTGACCAAACTGTAAGTGACGTTCCCAACTCTGCGGCTTTCACTTCTGAATGTATTTATGGGATAATACCTTCAACATGAAGTTAGAAACGCTTAATGCAAGCCATATAATGGACTTACGATGCATAAGCTTACAAGTATATAGGCAGGAAGAGATTTCATATACTCTCACCAGAAAGGCTTACAAGTATATAGGCAGGTAGAGATTTCATATACTCTCACCAGAAAGAGATATCTCACCAGAACAGGCCAATTCCTGCTCTTACATCTGACATTCATTTTCCTTCATTTTTGAAAGAAAAAAAAGCCAATTAAATTTACATGTACTAAGGTATATTGTACAGTGTATATATATATGGGGAGTGTGGTCCGTGATGCGTGAATTTTCAGTGATGGTGATGTTCTGATGTCCTACATGTAGAGAATCGGAAACATTGCTGATGTAAAGGCACAAATCTTTCATGAATAGTTTTAAATTCTGAAGAAAATAGCTAGTCTTTAAATTGTAACCTCAAATTTAATCTCAATTCTTTAACTTTTTTTAAATCGATCAACTATGCCAGCACTGATTTGTGAGTTTTCTCCTAAATTTTTTGGGGACCAAAGCTGTTGAAATATTGGGTCCTTCGAGTTAACTGAAAATGTTTAAATGAAGATGAATTGATGCACTTGTGATTTTTTTAAACATGTTTTCTAGGAATTGTCAACAGAATTAATCATAAATACACATATGGCAAGGTTGAGTGTATGAATATGACTGTAATACAACGGGCATGACGGGATGCTACATCACGGAAATACTGATAACTGGTACACACGGTTGGGCCATTTAGTGTACTCTCATAATTCTAAGGTGTTAGAATTTCACTTACTCATAGAAGTTAAAGTTGAATAACTCTTAAAAGATATAATATTCATTTTAAAAGTGATTTTTGGAGTAATAATAAAAAAAAAAAAATAAAAAAAAATCAATTAATTCTTTTTAAGAGTTGTTTTGCTAAATACTTAGATTTCTGAGAGTTTTCAGTTGAGTCATGCAATGTGTAATTTTGGTCGAAATTACAAAAAAAAAAAAAAAAAAAAAAAGATTTTCTTTTATTGCCCGTAAAGATAAGTGCCCCTATGGTTGAGTTTCAGGTGAGCCCTATAGTAGTACCACCTTCTGTTTCACTTTCAGTCTTAAAATTTGAAGTTAAAATCATATCTGTAGTGATCCAGGGTCACTAAACGGCCCAACCGTCTGAATCTTCAGTTCACTCAATGTTTCTACTAAATATTTTAGGTTCATCAACTTTTTTCAACATACTTTATTGCTTCAGCAAAATAAATGCACACCCAATAGGAAAAACAAAATTCAATTCCTTCCATTCATATCTATCGAAACTATAAAAAAAAAGAAGCAATCCATAGAGTTGCTGACCTCATCCATCACCTTAAGCATACAGCATAGTGGGGGAAATAGCTATCAGGGTCACTATGGCTCTAGTGACTTTTGGCACAAAAATGAACATAATTACCCCCTAAAATCACATATTTGACCTCTTGACCTCGACCCTTGACCCTAATCACTGAAACAACTTCTGAAGTTTTTCATTTATCATACCCTATCGTATGACACCATTAATGTTCACGTCACACTTACCATATTCCATAATTATATGGGAAAATGGTGAAAGGTGGTCAATAACTCTGTGACCTTTAAACCCGGAGTCTACGAGAAACAAATTCATGTACTAAAGTATCATGGTCAACACAGGGTTGGTATAGGTCTTGTACTTTTTTAGTTTAAAATGCTGCAAAATTTTGAATTAAAAAAAAAAAAAACACTTATTTGACCTTTGACCCATGACCTTTGACCTCCATTTTTTTGTTGTTGTTAGAATGTTAAACCCTACCCACCTATGCAATTTGTACAGGTAACAAAGAAATTTCTTCAAAAGATACAACCATTGCCAAAAACTTGTTTCAGTTGATCTGTGACATTTGTACCCAAAACCTTAGAGACAAAATACCCCTAAAATCTGCATATTTGACCTTTGACCCTAACCACAAAGCAACATCTGAAATTGTTTGGCATTTATCTTACCTACTATATGACACCGCCCACGTTTAGATATCACTCGTAACCATTCCAAAACTAGGAGAAAAATGGGTCACTAGCTGTGACCTTTGACCCTAGACTTTACAGGACACAAGTTCATGAACCACAGTATCATGATACAAACATAGGATTGGTATAGGTTTTGCACTTTTGGAATTTTAAGTGGCACAAAAATGTCCAAATTAGTACATAATTACCCCCTAAAATAAATATTTGACCTCTGACCCTTGACCCTAATCACTGAAACAACATCTGAAATTTTTCACAATTATCGTACCCGACACCATTCATGCTCACATCACACTTACCATTCCATAACTATAAGGAAAAATGGTAAAAAGTGGTCAATGGCTGTGACCTGTGACCTTTCGACCCTAGAGTCAACAGAACACAAATTCATGTACCAGGGTAGCATGTTACAACATAGGGTTGGTACAGGTATTGTTTTTTTTTAGTTTAAAATGGCGCAAAATTTCGCATAAGCACTTATTTGACCTTTGACTTCCAATTATTTAAAATTTTTGTTAGAACGCTAAACCTACCAACCTATGCAATTTGTAAAAATACCAAGTAATTCCTTTAAAAGATACAGCCATCAAAAAACTTGTCCCATTTAACCTGTGACCTTTGTATCCCAAAACCTTGGAGACAAAAGTTCCGGCTCCCACCAAGTTTTGGTTCATGTGTGTATTAGTTTTTAAGCTATAAGCGACACAAAACAAAATTGTTTGTTGCATAGGCACACACGCACTGTGACCTACACACACACCCACGGACATGCAAAAATCACCAAATTTTGTCCCGTTCCAAAAACATAGACCCCTAACCCCTAACATGAGGTCATCATATGAGACCCCCTGGTGGGCCCCACTAACCCCCCTAATACCAAGGGGGTGGCCATGTAGTGTAGGAGGTACAGGCAGTTATTTGCCATACAGCAAAGTGACTACAATATCTCATCCCCACATATATGTATATGTGGGCGATGAGATAGTAATGCAACTCTAAAGACACACAGCGCTCTGTCAGATTGATATATAAACACCCTCAGGAGCCCCATGCTACCCCGTCAAGCTCGTTTATGCAGATGATTGGCAAGCAATCTCAATTACACCACCACTCCAGGGTTTGAAAGCTTTTCCTAATCGCTGTTTACTAGTGTGATAAAGCAAAGATCCTTCTTGCGGTAAAATTGAATATCAAGAAGCAAAGTACACTCTTATCACTGCAATATTACACATTCACAGCTTTTTAAATTATGGAAATGATGTAAGTGTACTTTTGAGTGTACTTCTTGCAAGAATTTAAAGCTAATTGATTTCTGATGTGTAATGGTGATCATGTCTATGAAGTGGGGGTTGTAAAGCAGAAGATATATAGAAGTAACGACCAAGAACTAACCCATACATGATTGAAGTTTAATAGTAAAACAAACATTTTTGACAAACTTACCAACAAGTATTACTCAGTTTTGCTATAGAATTCTTTAGAGAATAAAATATATATTAATAGAATATTCGAATATCAAGATAAAAAATTTCCTTTCAAGATCCAACCTTCAGTCACAACTCCATTCCTATTTTCTTGGCCTGTATATAGTGTACAGCACTTAATCCAAAGTATGAAGGAAATGTTGACACACCAACCAGCTGTCAAAATGGACTGGAATAAAGCCTTCACATTACCATTATTTCCTTTTTTTGGTACTTCATAAACTCTGTACCAGAATAGCTAACAGAATTTGTGCTTGCTATTCTGGTACACAAATTATTAAGTCCAAATAAAGGAGTATAATGGTAATGTGAAGGCTTTATTCCAGTCCATTTTGACAATAGAAATCCATTTTAAAAATAGAGGCTGTTCCTTCCTAAAGTTTGATTTTTTTGTCAGTATTTTTGAGCTTAATGGGAGTTAAAATGATCAAACATAACTTTACATAATACAGAGTACTTTGGAAACAGGAAGATCTTGGATAGTGCTCTACCTGCCAGTGGCACACACAGCAAGTCCCATGGGCCAAAGGCTCTACCTGCCAGTGGCATACAGAGCACGTCCCATGGGCCAAAGGCTCTACCTGCCAGTGGCACACACAGCACGTCCCATGGACCAAAGGCTCTACCTGCCAGTGGCACACACAGCACGTCCCCTGGACCAAAGGCTCTACCTGCCAGTGGCATACACAGCACCTCCCATGGACCAAAGGCTCTAACTGCCAGTGGCATACGGAGCACGTCCCATGGGCCAAAGGCTCTGCCTGCCAGTGGCATACACAGCACGTCCCATGGACCAAAAGCTCTACCTGCCAATGGCACACACAGCACGTCCTATGGACCAAAGGCTCTACCTGCCAGTGGCATACAGAGCATGTCCCATAGACCAAAGGCTCTACCTGCATGGCATAAGGAGCGCGTCCCAAGGGCCAAAGGCTCTACCTGCCAGTAGCATACGGAGCACGTCCCATGGACCAAAGCCTCTACCTGCCAGTGGCATATAGAGCACGTCCCATGGACCAAAGGCTCTACCTGCCAGTGGCACACACAGCACGTCCCATAGACCAAAGGCTCTACCTGCCAGTGGCATACGGAGCACGTCCCATGGGCCAAAGCCTCTATCTGCCAGTGGCATACACAGCACGTCCTATGGGCCAAAGGCTCTACCTGCCAGTGGCATACACAGCACGTCCCATGGACCAAAGGCTCTACTATCTGCCAGTGGCACCACACAGCACGTCCCATGGACCACACCTGCCAGTGACACGTCCCATAGACCAAAGGCTCTACCTGCCCATACCATGCCAGTGGCACACACAGCACGTCCATGGGCCCAAGGCTCTACCTGCCGGAGTCCCATGGGCCAAAGGCTCTACCCCATGGACCAAAGGCTCTACCTGCCAGTGGCATACAGAGCACATCCCATGGACCAAAGGCTCTATCTGCCAGTGGCACACACAGCACATACCATGGACCAAAGGCTCTACCTGCCAGTGGCATACACAGCACGTCCCATGGACCAAAGGCTCTACCTGCCAGTGGCATACACAGCACGTCCCATGGGCCAAAGGCTCTACCTGCCAGTGGCATACACAGCACGTCCCATGGGCCAAAGGCTCTACCTGCCAGTGGCACACACAGCATGTCCCATAGACCAAAGGCTCTACCTGCCAGTGGCATACAGAGCACATCCCATGGGCCAAAGCCTCTACCTGCCAGTGGGACACACAGCACGTCCCATGGACCAAAGGCTCTACCTGCCAGTGGCACACAGCACGTCCCCTGGACCGAAGGCTCTACCTGCCAGGCATACACAGCACCTCCCATGGACCAAAGGCTCTACCTGCCAGTGACATACGGAGCACGTCCCATGGGCCAAAGGCTCTACCTGCCAGTGGCATACACAGCACGTCCCATGGACCAAAAGCTCTACCTGCCAATGGCACACACAGCACGTCCCATGGACCAAAGGCTCTACCTGCCAGTGGCATACAGAGTATGTCCCATGGACCAAAGGCTCTACCTGCGTGGCATAAGAAGCGCGTCCCAAGGGCCAAAGGCTCTACCTGCCAGTAGCATACGGAGCACGTCCCATGGACCAAAGCCTCTACCTGCCAGTGACATATGGAGCACGTCCCATGGACCAAAGGCTCTACCTGCCCCATGGACCAAAGGCTCTACCTGCCAGTGGCATACGGAGCACGTCCCATGGGCCAAAGGCTCTACCTGCCAGTGGCATACACAGCACGTCCTATGGGCCAAAGGCTCTACCTGCCAGTGGCATACACAGCAAGTCCCATGGATCAAAAGGGAATCTTCATAGAATACCAAAGTTTAAAGAAGAAAGATATTTCAAGTTATTCCATACTTGTCCAGAGCTTTAAAATAAAATCTATCTAAAGAAATATGATCTAAACACTTGGAAGCTATTAAACATGCTGAAATAACATCGCTCCTTTCATACAATGTCTTTCTCCAACTGCCTTCCCACCTACACACCTAAAATGTCTTTCTCTGGAGTAATATAACTGCCTTCGCACCTCCACACATAAAATGTATTCCTATCTTTTCTCACTTTTACAATCACATTTTCCTAACTCCCACAATCCCATTTTGGCACTGACACGATGAAATAATCCATTTGTTTTTAGATTTGAGATGAAATTTCACCATTTACGACACCACCTTCTTCTTAAAGAAGCCCGTCTCTTCTCTTTTTTTAAATCCCATCACTTTCTCTGACAATTATGATCTGGAATGCCTCATTTATAGGATTTTGTTTCAAAAATATGTGAGTTTAAAACAGGTTTAGTGAGGCCAATTCAAAACGTAGAATAGTTTGTCTGTTACAAAGTGATCCGAAAATGGCATTATTGATCGCCAACACTATGTAAAAGCATTTAGAAAGGTAAGCTGCACAAAGTAGACTCAAAAGAGATAAAAAGTGGTCAAATAAAAGTGTATGATTTAGGTACAGACATGTAATACATGTATGTTGATTAAGTCTGCATCAAAAATTATCTTTTTTCTGAAGAAGATATAAAATGTTTGATAGTTTTAGCAAACAAAAACCACTTGACTTTTACAAGTATTCTGTAAATGGCTGTAATTTGTACTTCCATGCATGCAAGTGGAATAAGAAATTATTATCACATAGCTGTTACCATATAACACAGTGAAAGAGTTTTTATCAACAAAATAATGAAAAAGGTGTGAATGGTCAAAAGACTTTATATGTACAAACGTTTACCCCTGAAGTTGAAGGAAGCTAACCATATAAAATGAAGCTTGTAATCTCTAGTAGCTTGCAGCATTACACTTGCTTGCTGCGAGACAATATATATTCCTAAGTGAACTAAACAGAGGACGTCCATAGGTACGTCACATATCACGTCATCACCGTCTGCCAGGCAAGCTGGACGGCTGGATGTTTAGGTTATATAGGTACATATAACTTATATGTAGAAGTTACTCGTAGTAAATAAAATGTTTTTCAATAATAAAAAAGTATTAAATGAGTTAAAATGGTTATTTCCCGCTCAGTGCTTGGATGTACAAATCGTCAAGGACAGATAAAAGGAATATCATTTTACAGATTTCCAGCGGAAGAGACAGACGGGCGAAATGGATTACTGCAGTGAAACACAAAGATTTGACACCAAGTTCCACCAAATATGTAGCGAACATTTTATATCAGGTGAGGTTTACTTCAGAACTCATATAAATGAAATAATTTGCTATTTACCCTTTCAGGTACAAGTAAAGACTTTTCCCTTCAGACATGCTTCCTCCTCTTTAAAGAATTCCCATTTATGTGGTCATCATTTGGAGAGAGTGAACCAGTCATTTTAACATACTAATTGGGGGCAAATGTCTCCTATTTCTTTTCGTTCCCCCAATGATAAATTTTGTACCCTACATCCCTATGAATATCTTAATGAATCACCAAAATGGGGACCCTTTGATCAACTTATTTAGCCATTACAGGACCTGTAATTGAAAATAATTGAATCTTCCCCACAAAAAAGATTCCTCTTAATTCTCACCTTTGCCAGTATGTGTATATCATATCTTTACCAATAAACTGTATGCAGAGAATATATCCCTTTTACATGTCTTGCCCCCACACCACATTTCTTGAAGTAAAATGTTTTCACACGCAGCCTTTCTACTAAATTTGAGTGCATGGCTCAGTGCAAATTAGCTGAGGCTAGTACTGGAAATAAAATTGCAGACTCATTGCCACTGTGTTTATAGGGGAAACTCTACTAAGGCAGGGGTGGCAGTGCCGGGGGTCTTAAGCCCCAATAATTTTAGGTGAACATGTGTTATCATGTAACCCCACCTAATTAGCCGTCAATATTGTTATCACATGTCACCTGACCTCATCAGCCCTCCAATATTTCAAATGTTCTGCCGCTCTGTGAGGCCCTTTTTTCTAAATGGATTTTAATTTCAATGGATCATATTGAAAGGGCTGTGTTGCAGAGTTTTTTATCTTTACTTTTTCAAAAGTCTTGGAAATTCACTCACTACGTGTTGGGCCCTGCGGTAGGGAATATTTCAACTGAAATTTTCTCATGGTATGTAATGCCAACTTTTTTCATTTCTTACCTTAATAAATATCCTAAAGAACTAAAGAAACTATTTTAGTAATGTCTACATTTCTATCCCTTTTCTTACAGGGAAGAAGAATGATGATCAGCTTTCTCCTGATTACGCTCCTTCAGTATTTTCTTTTGTATCATCTCCATTAAAGAGGAAGAAAATAGCTTCATATTGATTTCATGTGTCACATGTGTACTAGAACAGTGTGCGTACGATACATAATACATGCAGGGTATCAGATCTGCGAATGAATCTGTCTTGTTCTTTTGCATCCAACGTAGCCTCGTAAATGATAAAGGTCATGTGATATGATGTCATGCACCTCCTCTATAGGCCTATGTGCCTCTCCAAATACAAACTTGTCAATTATGCCACCTTGCCTAGAACAGATTTAGTTCCCATCTTATACATGGCAACAACATGCAAGATCATGCAAAGGAATTCTTCTGTATACCAAAAGCATAACATGCCCAATGCAAGTCACACAAATTGTGTTTTCAGTCCAGCTGAAATTGCATGAGCAAGCATTTGATTTTATCTATATAATACTTGTGAAGTATTGAATCTTGGAATCTATCGATTCACTGGATAAAATATAAACGTCTTTAGATGAATTTTGAATCTAATTGTGAAATACTTTTCTTCACACTGTCGGTCTTTTTCCTAAATTTAGTTACTGAACTAAATCAAGCATCATTCTGGAAAGATTTATCTCCAAATCAAAAGCATCAATCTTTGCTGAATACAGGTGATTATACACTTTTTTTCTCTCAAATCCCCAAGCTCCTGAGGAGAAGCTTAAATATATATAGGTAATCATGAAACATTTGATGAGCAATTAGGCAAAGTAAATGGAGAGGAAAGACTCATTATAGCCTTGCTCCATTTAATGCATTGATTCTTAACAGCTATGAAGGTCTACCTGCACGTAGGCTTTATTGCTCGATTCCCCCTTTGCCGGAGTGTTCAATTCTAATTCCAGCAGAGTGGGGATTTGTCCCAACTACATTTGGCCATGATTGTCTGAGCATCCGACAAAGTATGTGAGAGCTACGGAGGTGACAATGAAGTAATGCAAATCCACAGCTGTAGAGGTTAAGTTCATGAAATATCATTCAGAATGAGGTGTGTACCAAATGAAATATGTACAGCAGGGGAGAGGGGAGGGGTATCTAAGGCAATAAAGTTGTAATCCCCTTGTTTAAAAATTGAGAATATCATGTTTAGGAAAATAAATGATACAGTGAAGAAGTGACACAGCCGTTGTCATCAATCTTTAGGTTAAAAGCTAAAGTCATATTGACGATAGTGAGCATCCTTCTAGAAATGCTGACACATTTTGGCGTAAATGCGCCACTTTATGCCTACCCCCCCCCCCCTCCTCAATGAAATTTCACAAATTACGACACCACCTTATACTTCCTAAAAAAGCCAGTCTTAATTTCCTCTTTACTTTTACTCCCATCACTTTCTCTGACAATTATGATCTGGAATGCATCAATTATAGGATTTTGTTTCAGAAATATGTGAGTTTAAAACAGGTTTAGTGGGGCCCAATTCAAAAAGTAGATCAATTTGTCTGTTATAAAGTGATCTGAAAATTGCATTATTGATCATCAACATTTTCTGTCTTTTTTCAACTTTAATATATTTTTTTTAACTGCCGAAAGGAGCTCTACTTTGATGAATAAATACTATCTATCTACGTCTCCCTAAAGGACCAGCTTCACTTTATGATATTTCTCGAGAAACCAACGGTTTGCACTATATATGTTGTAAAGTTTGATCTATATATACAGGTTACTTTTTCTTTAATATTTGCCGCAAACCGTGAAAGGCGTGTATTTTGCACAGGCAACCATGAGAGTGTGCACTTTGCATAGCATATCCCTTGTGAATTAGTGTTTTTATATGGAAATGATTTTAAAAGTACCATGTAATGCCTTCTTTCATGGCGGTATTCATTCTAATTCAAAATGTGTAAAAACTAATAAAATAGATGCAAATATCCTAAGAAAATGATCCCAAAATCATAAATTTAATCAAAATTAAGGCACTGTTTATGTTCTAAATTGAAATGACAAAAGCAATGGAGGAAATACGACATCCCGATTCTTTAACTGGCGGTTGATGTTGAAATCAGAATGCTTTCACTTAACAGTAATTCACCCCCCCCTCCCCCCCCCCCTTCCCATGTGCATAAATTGATATAATTCCTTATACAAACTGCCATTTTTACGATAATTTTAAATCAAATGATGATTGCCCCCTCATCGTGTCCTACCCTATATTTTCACAACCTCACACATTCCTTCTCCTCCCCATCCTGATAAACAGTCTACTAATTTACTTTTCATTACACATCAGAACAAAATGTTATTTTTCCTATATCCTTTGTATAATTCCTTTTGAAAATTTTTGGATGTAAAGTTCAGATTATATTCTCAATAAATCATGTTCTACATTCCTGTGGCTGCCCCCAGCTCAATTTCACACAACCCATAACATGCTACCTGTCTCCTGTTTGACTTTTTACTGTTATTTTCCTTACCCTAGTACTACCTTTATGACTCCCATATACTTTGCACAGGCATTCAGACTTTCAAGGCTCAAAGTATTGGGACAAAATCACTTAACAATTTTCAACGGTGTTTAGCCCCACCTCTTCCCATTCAATGTTGTGCACTTTGCAAAAAAAAGAAGATAAAATGCGACTTTCAACATTGATTGAGGGGAGTGGGAATTTGTCCCGACCACATTTGGCCACGATTGTGGCTCACTGCAAGCAATTAAATTATGTGAGCCTACAACTAAAACGCCATGAATTTCAATTGAGCTTGTAACATTTATGATGCGCATTTGATGAGGCAAGCTTGTAACATTTTAAGATGATCATATACAGTAAACACCTTCACAAAGTTAGGGTGGGAAGAGAGGCACATGGGGCCATACTTTTTCTCCTCAAAGTGGAAGGGCAATGTTTTTAAAAACTTATTAAAATTATTTATATATTCCCATTTATCCAGCAGAGTTTTGAATTAAAGCCAAACACTGCAACACATCCTTTTTGATATTATATACCTCGATCCTCTGGTAAAAAGAACAGTAAGAAATCAGCTGAATAATAACAAGTCGTAATAAACTAGCTGTTTTAGATGTACAGAAACTAACAAAAACTACATCCAAAAAAATATATATGTATATTTCGTATGATGACTCACAAAAATAAAATGAGCAATTAACACATAAGTTCATGAAAAACAATTTCCTCCTGTTTGGTCAAATAATTAGACTATACTTCTTCCTGCTTGGCTTATTAAAGAATTCATGTTGTTATCCAACCTAAAATGGTCAAACATTCTTATAAAAAGAAAGAAAAATAGAAGAAAGAAATATATGCAATTATCTTACCAAAGAATTTCCCTAACCTAATTTAAACAACTTTACTTTGCCATATTATGAATTATATAATAATTTGGTATGTTTAATTTATATAATTATATAATAAATTTTGCACGGACAAGATATGAACATCATTTCTGACCTAAATTCTTACAGTTCATTAAATATAACAAATAAGAACTCAATCTTTTTGACATGTTCTGTAAAGTGTGTTGAGTCAGGTGATCAGGTGCAATTCACTTGGGAATTTGCCATTTTTTCAGGTGTGATGGTGATAACAAATATTGTGTTACTTGTTAATAACGAGACTTTATGGGTTAAATCTACTTAAAGGTACGTAGGCAGCTATAATTTCTTGTTAAAAACATTTGAATTGAATTACAGTCTTCAAAGATTGAATTGAATGCAAACCAAATGGTTAATTTTCAATCAATGTTGACTGAAAGTTTTGACATTTACATGGTTTCCCAACTGGTTTGGATCAGTGAAGGAGAATAGTATCAAACATAATAATTAAAACCTTTCAATGGTATGGGAAAGGTTTGGGATGCTAATTTGAGGCTGTCGGTAAATCTGATATTTACACCACCCCCCATGGTCTACTAACTTGCCGGGGTAGACCCAGTTCATACCTAGAAGCTATTAATCACATTCTGCACAGAACACCAAGTGTTTAACAGAAGTATATATGCTCCACTTTGACTACAACTTCAACTTGCTATCTGCCAACCTTACATTCGATCAATACACTTTCAAAAATGTGCTACGGCATCTAAGGTAAATTTGACATGTAGTACATTCCTGACACTTTGTGCTTATAATTCTCTGCCAAATGGTGTAAGTAACCACTTGAAACTTCAGAATGTTATGAATTCACATGTATGGGATGGAAAGATACAAGAATCAGATATCGTCATGGATAAAAACTATACAACCTACATCCCTTAATAAAACACATGTGCAATGCCAAGTGAATAGTGACAATCTTTAAAATTTTATTTCTTTTATAAAGAATTAAAGGTCTACGGATATGTTGTAAACTTTTTTTAATGTGTATTATAATTCTTTGCAGTGATGCAGCAATCTTTTTTACCAGTTTTTGAGTCTTGGCACCCAAGACCTTTAAAAGGTCTACAGATATGCACAAATTTCTAATTGGTTGGAAAAAAAAAAAAACTTTTAGCTTTTGAGTTAATAGGCTTATCCAAGTTGGATCAATTTTTAATTCATGCAAAATTTGTAATGTTATGACTAGGCAGACTGTGCTGACAATCCTTATGTAATTCTCTGAATTTCATTCCTACACCTAAGTCACCAAAAAGGTAAAAAATCCTGTTTCTGCTTGAATTTTATTGGGTGCCAAAACTCAAAAACTGGTCAAGATTTGCTGCATCACTTCAAAGAATTATAATATACAATAATAAAAAATAAAAAAATAAATAAAAGTTTACAAAAGAAAATACCATGGTTGCCCTGTAATGCATCACAAAATTTGCATAATATAGGCAACTTGATGCCTGAGATTTTAAAATGGTCAATGTTTAGCCAATTTTGATGTCATGTTTTGCTATGATGGATTTTTAATAGATTTGAAACAATTCAATTAATGTTGCCTCTACACGACCATAAATCTTGAAAGATTAATTGACTTGATGTATGGAAGTCCAGATCTGCTCCTAGGTAGTAGTGTAGGTAATTCCGTCATCAGCCAAGCTGCTATTTGCACATAAACAATGATGTACTCTTCAATGTTGATGGAAAATACAAATTAAAAACTTTATCAAGAATACGGAAGTGTTAATTCATTTACCTGGACAGCAACATCAACTCACTTCTAGGCTGCAGTCTATCTAACCTTCATGTTGTAGTTGAAATACCACACACATAGAGCAAAATATAATAATGTTAAAGGGATTATCTTTAATGTATTTCTGTGTAAAACTGTATCTAGATTTTAAAAAATAACCTATTTAGTTTGAGTTATAGCTAAACAAAGTTTGTGGATTTTTTTCTTCTTTTTTTTTGCTGTACATTTTTGTGATGTATGAAATACAACTAGCCTAAAATTGTTATGTAATCCATATTTCATTTTCTTTGCTTACAAATAATTTGACTCCTTGCAAATAATGAAAATACATTGTTTTCAAGAAATTTACATCAGAAAATAGTCAGCAACTATTTTATACATCAAACATTTGCATAAATAATTGCACATTATCACCTTAAATTTTCAAATATTAAGTTTCAATTTTTAACAAATTTTGTTATTACCAAGTTTTTAGTATAACTTTTAAGCTTTTTACTGTTTTTTTATATTATGCAATTATTACCTAATGTTGTCTCTACTTAAATGTCCACAAACCTTTAAAGATCTGGAAACACCAAAATCTTTTCACAACTGTTTAATCAAGCACCCAACTAAAATGTGCTAGCTTACTATACTTTCCTTGCACGCGACACTAGATTTCATCGCATGGACAATGAGAGCCGACACTGACCTATTTAGATACCTAGCTATTTCCTGTATATTCTCTGAATTCAGAACACACCTCTTGCCATTGAGTTCAAGTATGTAATCACATTTGAATATGAACATTTGAAGAATGCACACAGTGATCGAGTGATAACTGCCATCTTCAAAGTTTGAATGAAAATTCCCAATTTGCCAAAAAAAACAATCCACCTTAACTTTTAAATTTTGAACCACTTATGACAGTATTTTGTCGCTCCCCCTTAACTTTTGAATTTTGAACCACTTATGACAGTATTTTGTCGCTACCCCCTTAAGTTTTAAATTTTGAACCACTTATGACAGTATTTTGTCGCTCCCCCTTAACTTTTGAATTTTGAACCACTTATGACAGTTTTTGTCGCTCCCCCTTAACTTTTGAATTTTGAACCACTTATGACAGTATTTTGTCGCTCCCCCTTAAGTTTTGAATTCTAAACCACTTATGACAGTATTTTGTCGCTCCCCCTTAAGTTTTGAATTTTGAACCACTTATGACAGTATTTTGTCGCTCCCCCTTAACTTTTGAATTTTGAACCACTTATGACAGTATTTTGTCGCTACCCCCTTAAGTTTTAAATTTTGAACCACTTATGACAGTATTTTGTCACACCCCCTTAAGTTTTGAATTTTGAACCACTTATGACAGTATTTTGTCGCTCCCCCTTGAGTTTTGACTTTGAACCACTTATGACAGTATTTTGTCGCTCCCCCCTTAACTTTTGAATTTTGAACCACTTATGACAGTATTTTGTCGCTCCCCCTTAAGTTTTGAATTCTAAACCACTTATGACAGTATTTTGTCGCTCCCCCTTAAGTTTTGAATTTTGAACCACTTATGACAGTATTTTGTCGCTCCCCCTTAACTTTTGAATTTTGAACCACTTATGACAGTATTTTGTCGCTACCCCCTTAAGTTTTAAATTTTGAACCACTTATGACAGTATTTTGTCAATTTTGAACCCCCTTAAGTTTTGAATTTTGAACCACTTATGACAGTATTTTGTCGCTCCCCCTTGAGTTTTGACTTTGAACCACTTATGACAGTATTTTGTCGCTCCCCCTTAACTTTTGAATTTTGAACCACTTATGACAGTATTTTGTCGCTCCCCCTTAAGTTTTGAATTTTGAACCACTTATGTATGACAGTATTTTGTCTTATGCTCTCCCCCTTAGTTTTTTTGAATTCTAAACCACTTTTATTTTGACAGTATTTTGTCGCTCCCCCTTAAGTTTTGAATTTTGAACCACTTATGACAGTATTTTGTCGCTCCCCCTTAAGTTTTGAATTTTGAACCACTTATGACAGTATTTTGTCGCTCCCCCTTAAGTTTTGAATTTTGAACCACTTATGATAGTATTTTGTCGCTCCCCCTTAAGTTTTGAATTTTCAACCACTAATGACAGTATTTTGTCGCTCCCCCTTGACTATTGAATTTTGAACCACTTATGACAGTATTTTGTCACTCCCCCTCAACTCTTGAATTTTGAACCACTTATGAGAGTATTTTGTCGCTCCCCCTTAAGTTTTGAACCACTTATGAGAGTATTTTGTTGCACATATCTTTGTGAGTTTTACACTTTCTATCCAAATATTGTTGCTTCTACAGTATGTCTTCTTATAGTTTTGTAACTGAATATGATTTTTTTCCGAAAAGGATATATTGACCTTTACCATTAACTTATTGTACAGGTAGTGAATTACCATTTCAAACCTAATTACAGGCATTCAAATTCTGTTGTCTTCAACCTCTCAAACAGAATCAAATCAACTTTTATTGTGATGCATTACCCCTGTCAACCATCCACATTGTTAACTCTCTTCCAATTTCCCAAATTCAATTTTCAATGATATTTGACTGAATTGGTATACCTCCAGGTAACTTTAGAGACATACATAATCAATCTATTCAATTGCAAACATCCTGGAATGTCATTGGTCGATGTCGTTCAGGATATTTGGTATTTTTTCTATCAATTTGTAGCATTTAAAGATGTCTTTAGATGAAGGATGCCTGGGTGAATGCCCTCCCGATGATAATGCTCATTGTTGATGAACTGGGAATTGACTAGAAGACACAAAGTGATTTTTAATGGTGTCTAACCAAGTGAAAACAAGGTTAATATTACGTGTAAGTAGCAAATATCAAGACAACACATATAAAAAGAAAGCAAAAACTTATCTTCCAATGTTTCTGAAGAATCAAAGGATTAAAACTTACGGAATGATGACAAATTTCCAGATTGTAAACAAATACATATATATTACCTTTCAGCCATGAACATTACTGGAAAGCATTTTGGAATTTAATGGAGAGACGAGACACGCGCGTTCAAAAGTTGAAAAGATTTTTATCACATGTTTTAAAAGCTCCATCTCTCGAAGGAACGAGCGCACAATTTTTAAGTTGTTGAAAATTCGGAGAAGTATGTTCCATATAAGTTAATGGTAGAAGCACTGTATACAATGCATGACTTATTCACTACCTCTCATTTGAAGTAAGATGATTTTAGATCAGCCAATACTTCCAAAAAGCTCTTTTAGCTCGTCATTAGCCCTTAAAAAAATCTCTAGTTTGCAGCATGCTTGCGACAAGTAACATTTTTAGCTGACGTAAGCTTGTTGCATGCTAGTACTAGCTAGCTGCAAGCTATATCTATCTTGCTGCAAGCTGGTACTAACTCTCTACAAGCTAGTGCTAGCTTGCTACAAGCTGGTGGTAGTAGCTTTCTACAAGCTAGTACTATCCTGCTGCAAGCTGGTAGTAGAAAGAACTACTACACTATCCTGCTGCAAGCTGGTACTAGCTTTCTACAAGCTAGTACTATCTTGCTGCAAGTTGGTACTATAACTTTCTACAAGCTTAATGCTAGCTTGCTACAAGCTGGTGCTAGCTTTCAACAAGCTAGTATTAGCTTGCTGCAACTTGGTACTAGCTTTCTACAAGCTACTGGTAGCTTGCTGCAAGCTGGTACTATCTTTCTACAAGCTAGTACTATCTTACTGCAAGCTGGTACTAGTTTTCTACAAGCTAGTGCTAGCTTCCTACAAGCTAGTGCTACTGTAGCTTGCTGCAAGCTAGTACTAGCTTGCTGCAAGCTAGTTATTCTGTAAAAAGTGATCTTACGCAAGCTCACTGCTACTTCATATGAGTTTGTAGTTACCTTGAAAAGCTTGCAACTCAGAGAGGTATTTAGAACAGCAAAAAAGCTTAATTCAGTTTGTTTTCGTTCTGAAAATCATGGCCAAACATGGATAAATTAACCCCCTTCCCTCCATCAATGTTGTAATTTGCATTTTTCCTTCTTTCCTACAAAGCACACAACATTGACAGAGGGGCAAAATGATGCGGAAATGATTTAAATGATTTTGTTCCAACACTTTTGGCCACCGTCGTAGAGTGTGGAACAGTTCCCATTGTATGTTCGCTCGCCATTTCTAAGGGGAAATGCTGCACTTGACATGTTTGATATTTTAGAAGTTTTAAATCATGGAATGAGCTGTCTTTGAATACTGTAAAAAGGTTATTTTCTTTGCAGGTTACGACTTTTAAGTAATATAGAGTGTGTAAAATTTGTGATGTACTACATACATTGGTATGTATGTAATTTAACTCTGATGAGTCCCCCAGGGGGTCCAAAACGTGACTAAAATGTTTCGGATTTTTTCTTTTTCTTTTTTAGAATTAATTTTCATGACTTTCCTTTTGTTTTGCATCACTACAAGTTTGGTTTATATAAATGCTTATTAAGACAATACACTTTTCAATTAAAAAAATCAAAATTAAGAAAATACCGACATAAATATGCAAATTTTAGGCAAAATTAGTCAAATTTTTTGAGCTTGTTTTTTTTCATGTGAATAATGAAAATGGAGGAGTTTTTTACATATTTACATTGTTTGTAAATTTTCCTTTCTAATGATTCCAATCTGAATTTTTTTCGGAAAGCAAAACCTGCAAAAACAATGAAAATAAACAAAATAATAATCACTGCTGTAATCAATCGCGAAAAACAGAGCCGTGCAACTGGTGCTGTATTCAAAGCACATAAGTAATCCCACAAGTTACCGTTAGACTACATTGCGTATGTCCTACTGTGAGGATTTGTTTTCTTTGTTCTTTTTTATTTAAATCGAAAGCATGCGTATTGGCCTTTCTAACAGTATACTTCGGGTAGGCGAGTTGTATTGCAATCAAAATTAAGCTTTGATTTTCCCCAAATGTTCGGTCTGAAAAAGGCTAAAAATCATTATATTTTTCACAACTTTTGCTAAAAAAAGATATTGATAATAGGGGCAGTTAAAATTCGACTAGAATTGGATGCATTGAAGTCTTTTTAAGTTCCTCACAGGTTTTCAGGCAAAAGCAATGTCTGGAAGTATGGCAAGTAAGTCTTTGAAGAAAAAAAACAACGTTTTTTGTTAAATTTTGTGCATTTTAAATTCTTAAAATTGATTTCAATCCATCTTTTTTTCAAAAATCTTCAACATCCATCAAAAAATTACATTTTCTGAAAGAACTATTTGAGCTTTTTAAGTGATACCAGAATCACTGCTGTGGGCCTATTTGATGAAGTAAAATAATTTTTTGGAAAGTGCATGTCAAATCGGGTGTGTCACGACCATGTGGGAAATTGTTTGTTACAATTCAACCACTGACTAAGGGCTTGTGTGTGGATATGGGGTGGGGGAAAGGAAGGGTGGGAAAGAGAAGAAGATGTGAAAGGGAAGCAAAGGAGGTAGGGACAATTTGGTAAAGTTCTTATTCACATAATTGTGTCTCAATCAAGAAAATAAAATAATGGACTTTCGACTTTCATCCAATAATAGTGAAACCTGGCCATGCATTCATTCCTCAGAATCAGAGGCGGCGGAATGGGAGGGAGAGAGGGGGGGGGGGGGCACAGGGGGCATGTGCTCCACACTTTTCTCGAAGGTTTAAAAAAGTGCCATTTATTAGAAGGAAAAGTGCCCTTCAAAGAAGACCTGTGACTCTTTTCTAGGAAGATGCCCTTTTAAACTTTGCAAACTTTTTCTTCAAAGGCTATATATATTATAATCTTTTCATTACAGAAAGTAACAACAATATCGCTCTAAAAAGACTAAAATTATGAAATTTAATGTGCTTCGCATGCATCCACTATTCTAAATTTCCTCTGAAATTTGGGGGCTCAACAGCCCTACATATTGGATTTTTTCATATTTAAAAAGCCTTCGCATTAACCTACCTTTGTTTCTCCAGTTTTTAATTTGTAAAAACTCTAAAATAAATGGGCCTGCAAGTGAGAGCTTACTATTTGAACCCGGCTACTGTCATGACATAAACTGACATACCCTCCCCCACCTTTCTTTGTAAAGTGAAAAAGGTGAGCCTTTATGGAGATTTTAAAAGTGTTATGTCAATTATTCAAATATATTAGGTCCCCTTATTATAATTGACAAATTGAAGAAAGTAACCATGCAGAAACATCAAGTAAAAGACCCCAAATTGCACTCGTGCAGCGTCTTTAACTTGGGTTCAGGAAATAGCATACAATGGGGACCCTACATGAAGCAATATCTTTCCTTAGCAGAAATGGTCCATCAATCATTCACAGTTAATGCACGTTATTACCTCAGGCATTATGATACACAGTTATTTTTATCACCAGTTTAAAAACAAACTTTTCCCACTAAGACATCTAACACGGATGAGTGATTTCAATCACAAAATTGCCTTGATTATTTAGCTCTGGCTTTGTGTAATCTTATACACACAAATAGCTTTGGGCTACTTGGCTGTGGTGTGCATGGGAATGGAAGATAAACAATCATTGTTTGGAGTGGAAACACAATACACTGAACAGGAAGTCCGGTTGGTAATTGTCATACCTGAGTTTTCAGGATTAACTCAGGTGTCAGGTGCAGGTAGGCTTAAAGAGAAACTGTTTGGCATGTTAATTGCCACTGACTTGCTAAAGACTGGGTGTGAATTTAGGTCATCTGGTCTAATTTATACTTATATACCAAGTAACATTTATTCTCACCAAGAAAATTATGGCCTCCTGAATAATTATAAGGACCGCTTATTTGCTCTTCACATTATTTTCGACATTAAATTTATTCAGATTCATGACCAACACAAATTGGCTAATCATAACCTATAAGTCTAAGTCCTTCCAATTTCAAGACTATAGATTTTGGTATAAAATTGTTCTATTTTACTGAATTTTGGACCAAAATATGTTGAAAAGAAGCTGTAAATTACAAAAAAGAAAGAAAGGAAAAACGGTTCACCAGTAATTTTCATACCGATAAAAGTTTCAAAATCTTCTGGTGGTGGTTGTGGGGAAGGGGGAGGGGGGTTGATCTTATAAAGCTATACCACTGTGCTACATGCTTAGAAAATACGACATTTGGAAAGTGCCCCCTCAGATCATGTGCCTCTCCACATTCAAACATCTTCAGCCGACTCTGCTCAGCCGACTCTGCTCAGAATATCGCATATGAAGACCTCAAATTACAAAAGCTATAGTACAGCATATGTTATGCACTGATTTGGATGTTTTATGCTTTTTTTAAGTTTCTAACAAATGTCAGAAAGTATCAAAACATTCCCAGTTCAAACAAGTCATTGACATAAAAACACAGTAAATTTGTCTGTACAAGAAATGCACAGAACACAAATTAGCTACAAAAACACAGTAAATTTGTCTTTACAAGAAATGCACAGGAATATAAATTAGCTACAAAAACACAGTAAATTTGTCTGTACAAAAAATGCACAGGAACATAAATTAGCTACAAAAACACAGTAAATTTGTCTGTACAAAAAATATACAGGAACATAAATTAGCTACAAAAACACAGTAAATTTGTCTGTACAAGAAATGCACAGGAACATAAATTAGCTGCAAAAAGCACAATTACAACTGCACTGAAAAAATACATATGACTTGCTCAACACACATCTACCATAAACAGTACATGTCTGCTTTAATATGGTTGGTTTACTACATAATACCAACACCTGGGCAAAGTCGAACAAATGTAAAGATTAATTGTCATCCCAATACACCCTTTTAATCCATATATCACATGACATTAACATGACATTATTGTTAACTTCAGCTTCAACCCTCTGCTCAAAGATGAAACGCACACAATTTCTACTCAGTATGTGGTAAAAAAGTTCACACAAATTACACTTCGCCTCCCATATGCAATTTTTGAATTAACCAGGTGAATGTGACAGCATTCTGCATAATTCTACCCAGACGGGAAGAACAAACATCAAATGTTTTCAAATATGACTTATAAATATTACTGGCACGGAATATATAAATGACAAATGCATTTTATACAATTGATGGATTAACAAAGTAAAAAACTTATTTCCATATTATATGCTGGAGGAGAAAAATCAACACAAAGGAGCGAACACATTAAGTTCTAAAAAATAAATGTCATGTTGTTCTTTTAAAGGTATACAGACAAGTAGAAAGATTTTACCCAAGTGAAAGAGCATCACACTCCAAGCAGAAAAGCATTGAAGTGCATCACAATATCACTCTTTTAAATGATATAATTAGGGCATAAATGTGAGGGTGGCCGGTCTCAAATGCCGAGACCACGGATGACGTCATTGCAGGGTTTGAGCAGACTGAGGCGATAGCCCCATTAATAAATATCTAATTTTTAGGTGAAAAATATGGAGAAAAAAAGGGCCATTTATTTTGATCACTTTTCATATTCTCCTGAGTCCTAACTCTCATTGTGACGTCATTTAGTTAAACGTTTCTTCAATTTTTTGTTGCGACGACCAACTGACTGACCAGTCGAAGATCGAGGTGGTCGGTTTGAGGTAACCGTGTACGTGACGTCATTTAGTTAAACGTTTTTTTTTTTTTTTTTGCGACGACCAACTGACTGACCAGTCGAAGATTGTGGTCAGTTCGAGGTAAACGTGTACGAGCTCAGTACGGTTTTGCCAAGTTGAAGGGGAAACTTTATCATTACAGTCAATGGGATATTTCTTATGAATACTTGTGTCGCCTCAGCCAGTCAGCGAAAATTTATGGTACTCATATATATTGGAAACTACTGTCTAATACACAACATTTGTTAAGAAAAATAAATTCTGTCGAGTATTTTTAGCAAAATGACAAAAAACATGTTTTTCTCCAATTGACTGCAATGATATAACTGACTGTTTGTTTTCCCCTTTGACTAAAGTTCGAGATCGTCAAAAAAGCATTGTTACGTCGCCGTGCACCACAACATTCCCGAATGTCCGACCTCCTCAATCTGACCGTACAGATTTAAGTTACTCGCCAAACCTAATGAAACAAAACACATGTTTGTTCTCAAACATCTTTTTCATAATACTTTCGTACGACCGCAAAAAGCTGTTCGTTATTTTCGAACATTCATAAAGAAATACATTAAAATGGGTAGGTCATAGGTTATCAAGTTTTGACAGACAGTTAAAACTGAATTGCGAAACCAGCTAGCACTCTAAACAAAGTTGAAAAACAAGGTCTTGGAAAAGTAAAAAAAGCCACAGGTGAATCAGGGATCAAGGTAAGACTCGAATGATAAACGTAGGTTTATTTTGAGGCCTCTTTTCAAGAAATTTAGGAAGTTTGCGAATGTCGAATTAAAGCATAATTGGGCTAACGTTAGTTGGCTGCTCGTTTGTTTTGTGACCAAAATAGGTTAGGCTAACATTCTGTTAGTGTTACGTTTACACGTACACAGACACACGGAGTCTGTATCAAAATACAATGCATAGTGTACTGTTAGTTACATATCTACAATTTGAGATTTTTTGATAACAGTGTCAGTAAATATTGTTGCATTTAATCACTTGGGGCCAAATATTGACTTTGCAAGGCTTTCAAATTTCTGTTCTGGTCAGTAGAGGAAAGGTGGCAAATAATTTAATAGTTCTCATTTAAATTTTTATAAATTAATTAAGAACGGTTGCTATGAAAGATTTTATCGAATTAAAGCCAGAGTTGTTGATTGAGACTCATGAGAGTTGTGATTGTTGTGGCTAAATTTTGTGGTTGGTTTATTTTTCTCTTACATTTTCTTATATTTCTTTGCATATCCTTGGGTACACTTTTCATTATTTTGCCAATGTAGGCCAATATTTTTCAGTCTGGTCTCGAACCTATTCCAGACCATCGATTAGACAAACAGAGTAATTACAAATCTAAAATTGTGCCATTTGAGACCTAGGATGATGTATATCTATTATACTTCATAAGGATGTTAATATATGGGAAGTGTTGATCATCATCATTCTCCTAAAATACATCTTGCTCCAATAGGAGAGCTAGAAACTTTATTACTATCTATAAATGGCAAATAAATGATATAATGGCAAATAAAGGATATAAAGGCAAATAAATGATGGCAGCAAATAAATGATATAATGGCAAATAAATGATATAATGGCAAATAAATGATATAATGGCAAATAAATGATATAATGGCAAATAAATGATATAATGGCAGTTAAATGATATAATGGCAAATAAATAATTGAATGTTAACCCTTACTCTACCAGCACCTTTTTGAAAATGCGCTCGGGAGGCAGGGCCAAGACAGGGCACCCAAACGGCGATAATATCGCGTGGTAAGTAAGGGTTAATCAAGGCGTGATTATTGAAGGGTCCTCTGTCTTCCAGGCAGAAAAGTCGGGCCCCTTTCGCTCCGGGACCCGCTGGGCGCCCACCGGGATCATGCTGCCTATATTTTCGGGTTGGCGATATGTCGCGAGTTGATTAACCCTTACTCTACCAGCACCTTTTTAAAAATGCGCTCGGGAGGCGGGGCCAAAGACGGGGCACCCAAAACGGCGATAATATCGCCGCGTGGTAGAGTAAGGGTTAAATAAATGATATAATGGCAAATAAATGATATAATGGCAAATAAATGATATAATGGCAAATAAATGATATAATGGCAAATAAATGATATAATGGCAGTTAAATGATATAATGGCAAATAAATAATTGAATGTTAACCCTTACTCTACCAGCACCTTTTTGAAAATGCGCTCGGGAGGCAGGGCCAAAGACGGGGCACCCAAAACGGCGATAATATCGCCGCGTGGTAGAGTAAGGGTTAATCAAGGCGTGATTATTGAAGGGTCCTCTGTCTTCCAGGCAGAAAAGTCGGGCCCCTTTCGCTTTCGGGACCCGCTGGGCCGCCCACCGGGATCATGCTGCCTATATTTTCGGGTTGGCGCATATGTCGCGAGTTGATTAACCCTTACTCTACCAGCACCTTTTTAAAAATGCGCTCGGGAGGCGGGGCCAAAGACGGGGCACCCAAAACGGCGATAATATCGCCGCGTGGTAGAGTAAGGGTTAAATAAATGATATAATGGCAAATAAATGATATAATGGCAAATAAATGATATAATGGCAAATCAAAGTGTGCAAAATGTTTCACCATGTGCAAAGTAATTATTTGTGAAAAGGAATACATCTAAAATTCTTTAATGTAATTCTTTATAATTCTCTCCCACATTTCAAATATCAACGGTCTCAAATTGCATTCTACTGCTAAATTTTGGGTCAAGATTGATATCCATTATAAAATTTCTATGGAGTATTTTATAAGGGTGTTTCAACTGACGTCATGAGGTTACATGACTTTGTTTACATCGCCATTTTGTCGGTCAAAAACACTGTCGTTTGCTGTACACTTATACAGACTTACATACGTTTGCCTTTTATTAAGTAAGATTATTTTTTGTAAGATTAGACTGACATACGTTTGCATGTTATTCAATAAGATTATTTTTTGTAAGATAATTTATCCGGAACCTTGCTGTGTCGTTGGTTGCACTAATAGATGTGTGTATGGGAATAAAGAAAGACAGTTTCTTGATTTCCATCTAATCCTGATCGACGTTCAAAGTAGTTTTCTGCTGTACGACATGATGGCTTTCAACCTATGGCTCATATGATTTGCAGCAAGCACTTGTAGGCTTTGTCTGAGTTTAACGAACAATCAGCTGGCGTTAACGTTAAAGTTACTCTTTGTATGCCCAGTGAGTATATCAAACTTAAGGAAAATATGAAGTAAAATTGGAAGCGAACAAAAACTGCACTTAGTGAATTGGTACTGGTAGGTAAGCATGTAGTTTGTTTGTTGTATGTGTGATGTGACAGCTGTGTAAAGACGGGTGAAATGCAACAACACCGCTGTCCTGCAAAATGGAGTCCAATTGAGTTAGAGTCACGTGATGAAATCCCTCTTGTTATGACCTGTGCATTAAATCCCAGTAAAGCATGAATTTGTGTATTTGGTCTAGTCCATTTTTACAACAGGTGAATTTCTTAACAAAAGCGAAAACAATGTATGTAAACTTTTGTCATTTATTATTCTTTTTTGTTGTTTTTATGCTTTTAAAACAATCTAACATGGAAATTTAAAAAAAAGATAAATGTTTTGGCATCGTGTTTATATGCGTATGCAATGCACAGTTTAAAGGACTTTACAGTCACAAATGACCCTTCTAAAGTCAGGTCATTCTACTCAGGCCAAAGTCCTTTGCCCCAAGCATTAAATAGGCATATAAACACTCCAACTCGACATTAATCTGGAAGTAATAATATCAATAATAGACATTTCCCTGTTTAATATAGTAACTATTCAAAAGATTTGGAGATGGACCTAAGAGAATAAGATAACATGAGCAATTTTCTAGCTGTCCCATCTGAGGTCACAACATATTGCGCAATGCATATAGGTATCTAAGTTTTACAATGCTTTAAAATTGTCAACTTTAACCGATTCTAATAGGAACTTTTTATTATTTTCAAGATTTTTAGTACATTTGAAACCATTTAAGCCTAAGCTGTTGTTACCTATCCTCTAGTACATTTAACACCATTTAAGCCTAAAATGTTGTTACCTATCCTTTAGTACATTTGAAACCATTTTAGCCTAAGCTGTTGTTACCTATCCTTTAGTACATTTGAAACCATTTAAGCCTCAGCTATTGTTACCTACCCTTTAGTACATTTGAAACCATTTAAGCCTAAGCTGTTGTTATCTACCCTTTAGTACATTTGAAACCATTTAAGCCTAAGCTGTTGTTACCTATCCTTTAGTACATTTGAAACCATTTAAGCCTAAGCTGTTGTTGCCTACCCTTTAGTACATTTGAAACCATTTAAGCCTAAGATATTGTTACCTACCCTTAAGTACATTTAAAACCATTTAAGCCTAAGCTGTTGTTACCTATCCTTTAGTACATTTTAAACCATTTAAGCCCAAGATGTTGTTACCTATCCTCTAGTACATTTGAAACCATTTAAGCCTAAGCTGTTGTTACCTATCCTTTAGTACATTTGAAACCATTTAAGCCTAAGCTGTTGTTACCTACCATTTAGTACATTTGAAACTATTTAAGCCTAAGATATTGTTACGTATCCTTTAGTACATTTGAAACTATTTAAGCCTAAGCTGTTGTTACCTATCCTTTAGTACATTTGAAACTATTTAAGCCTTAGATGTTGCTACCTATCCTTTAGTATATTTGAAACCATTTCAGCCTAAGCTGTTGTTACCTACCCTTTAGTACATTTGAAACAATTTAAGCCTAAGCTGTTGTTACCTACCCTTTAGTACATTCAAAACCATTTAAGCCTAAGCTCTTGTTACCTATCCATACACCTTCAAGCCCTTCGATCACATGAGAAATACTTTTTGAAGATCTGCAGCGTTAATTAAGTCTATAAGACGTGTGGGTGAAAATAGTACTAGAATAATCTTTTCAGCACTAAATTTTGGAGTGTGTAATTTGAGGTGTATTTGGGTAAAAGAATAGTATTTTATCCCAAGGGATTTTATCAACATTTGTAGTTTTGTCTTTGTGCTGTATTGGTTTAAAGATGTTTTCAATATTTTGTACAATTAAGTCTTAAAAATTTGGTTTAGTAAACAAAATGATACAAAACTTAAGTGTAAGAAATAAAGATACATATTTGACCGAAGTATAACATTTTTTCAATTATTGGTTAAAAAAAATCATCTCTGCACCTCTCTGAGTTATACATAATCACCAAAAGGTGGAAGTACATTGTTAAGTCATGTAAATGGAACATTACTACTGAAAAGATTTACTTCAGGCAATAACATTCACAACATTATTCCCTCCCACATAAAAAAACAAGTTTCAAGGATAGCAAAGAAAGATAATCTAAAGCCTCAGGCACAAATACAGACTGAAATTTTTGAACAAGCTAGAATACAGATTTACTTCAGGTAATAACATTCAAAACATTATTTCCCTAAAAAAAAAAAAAAAAAGTTTTATGGAAAGCAAAGAAAGACAATCTAAAGCCTCAGACACAAATAAGGACTGGAATTTTTGAACAAGCTAGAATACAGATTTACTTTAGGCAATAACGTTCACAACATTATTCCCTCCCACATAAAAAATCAAGTTTCAAGGATAGCAAAGAAAGACAATCTAAAGCCTCAGGCACAAATAAGGACTGGAATTTTTGAACAAGCTAGAATACAGATTTACTTCAGGCAATAACATTCACAACATTATTCCCTCCCACATAAAAAATCAAGTTTCAAGGATAGCAAAGAAAGACAATTTAAAGCCTCAGGCACAAATAAGGACTGGAATTTTTGAACAAGCTAGAATACAGATTTACTTCAGGTAATAACATTCAAAACATTATTTCCTCCCACCTAAAAAGGAAGAAAAAAGTATCAGGGAAAGCAAAGAAAGACAATCTAAAGCCTCAGGCACAAATACAGACTGGAATTTCTCTACATTAAAAACTCATACTTGTACCAACTGAATTATTACCAGCAAATCTAATTTAAAAACAACCAGCCTCCCACGACATTTGTAAAGTATTTGAAACAATTTTGACATAAAACACAAAACAAAGCAGACACCTATCGCAGATGCACACACAATTAATACAACAAGTGCATTTACTTATGTGATTATGCTTAGAAGTGTAAAGGGGGCAGCAATCACAATCTATTTTTTTCACATCATAGTATTTTTCCATACCATTGTAAACTGATTTGGTTAGACCACATCTTGAATATGCAAACCAGGTTTGGTGTCCACATTTAGCAATGCATATTGATCAGTTAGAGAATGTACAATGTAGAACTACCAAGCAGTTACTAGCAATGTCAAAATTAAATTACTCGCAAAGGCTACAGAAGATACATCTTCCTGCCTTAGCTTATAGACATCTTCCTGGTGACATGATTGAGCTATTCAAGATTTTAACTGAAAAGTTTGACCCGGAAGTGTCAAATTTCATACAACTCAAAGGTGATTCATCGTGTAGGGTACATGAATATGAGATCTTCAAAATGTGTCCACGACTTAACCCTTACTCTACCAGGGCTTTGAAAATGCAAGCCCAATTTTCGTAACCCTTTTTTTCATATGCGTTTTTGACAACCTTCCTTTCATTACAAGTTTGGTTGGAATGGAAGCTAAGATATTTATCTTTTGAATAATGAAAGCCAAATTAGAAAATATTGGACAAAAATATGCAAATTAAGCAATTTGGGGCTAAATTTGGTCAACAAATGGCCAATCTTTGCAGATGTATAACTTTCTTGTCAATAATGAAAACAGAGATTTGTGTTACATATTTGGATTCTTTATAAAATTTCCTTTCCAATGATGCTAATCTAGATTTTTTAGAAAGAAAGGAAAGATGAAAAAACACCAAAAATGATTTTAGTCAAATGACCCCTGAAAACTGCAGCAGAAAAATTATAACACAGTAGTCATGGTGAGACTCGAACCTGTGCACTCTCGTACTGGCCACATTTATATCCACCACACCAGAATATCGAAAATGCTGTGGTGAAATTGAATTATTATAGGAAAGGGTCCAATTAGAGGGGGTATGCCTGTATTTATATATCAAATGAAAGGAAATTGCAAACACTTTCGAACAGCAAGTTCAACGAAGCATATGCGATGTATGGTTTTGGTACATAATATTTTTGAAGAAAAAACAATGGGTCGAAAATAACAAAATTTCATGAAATCATGAGGAAAGCTCTTCAAAACAAAAGACTGCAGGTAGGGATTATAAAAATTAGACCAGAAATCAATAATATCATGTCTTAGGATTTCCATGTTTGATTTTGAAGCAACAATGTGATCTTGAAGTTATTGTAAGGTTCAAAAGGAAAAAAAACAAACATTTTTTACCAATTTTTTAGTTTTACCTTTTTTCAAGGCACTTTTTCTCAAAATTCTGTAATATGACCCCTAGCTATAAAAAGTTACATTTTGTTAAATAAATATTCGAGTACTTTAAAATGATACCAAGATTACTCCATAAGACTTTGGTAAAGTCCTGATTTTATTTTTAGAGAAAGGTGGTTTAAAAATGGCAATAATATCGCCGCGTGGTAGAGTAAGGGTTATAAGACCTGATTTTATTTTTAGAAAAAGGTGGTTTAAAAATGGCAATAATATCGCCGCGTGGTAGAGTAAGGGTTAATATCAGAAAATGTTCTTTTGTACATCGCTCAGTTGACATTTAGAATAGCTTACCATGTTCAATAGCAACATCTAAATCAATACCCACATTTGAGGCAAGACTTGACAGACATTGGAAAAACCAGCCACTATACTATCACTACAAAGAATGCATTTAGATTAATACAACTATAGATAACTTCAGCCTAAATACAAGCTTTGAGCTGACAGAAGAGGATCCAGGAGAATTCCAAAGTCAGAAGAGGATCTGTGAGTATGGTACATTTTCACGGATTAAATCAGACATCAGTATATGAGCCCTTTATTAACCACGACAGTTGTGCAACTGTTCATAGGCAAATGCTTAAGACCACTTTTATGTATTTGTGGTTGACCTGGTATTAATGTTTGCTGATAGATTTGATATATTATCATAAACAAGCTACAAGAATTATCGCAGTGGTCAAAATGACCATCTACAATCAAAACAAGAAACGGACCTGTAAAGAAATCATTGTGCTATATTGTTCTATTCAAGAGCTTTTTGATTATAAGGTTCTTTATGAAAAGGACTGGTGTAGAAACTCTCCTGTAATGGGTGATGTCACATCCTCACTTTCTTGATAATTGGAGTGCAGTGCATTGAAAGTAATCAAGCTTTATTGCAACTGAATGATATTTTTTAAATTTCTTTAGGGCTGTAAAATAAATAGCGTCACAGTTAAATTCTCCGTATAATCTTTTGCTCCTATGTAAATACACATTACAACATCATCTACATGTTTGGCATGGCAGGCTAGTCCATCAACATTAAATGGAATTAAACAATCGCCAAGGTTAACGCTTATTGTTAACAGATGTTGCCCAGTCAAATTCTGCCACTTCTGTATTTTTGCTACACATGTAGGCAGCAGGGACAGGTTCACCAAATCCACCACCTGGACGCGCAGGCCAAGTAAGTATTGCATTTTGTGTATTATAGGCAAGAAATAAAAACAGAGTACTGCCCATTCGGGAAAGTACAAAATTCCAGCTGTTAAGAATTGCTGTAAGCTTTCCACTGTGTTCAACCACAACTATATCTCAGACAGCTCTTGGATGAGTAAATGGTTTACAGTGCTAGATGGGCAAGTATTGTTCTTCAACAGTGATTTGTAGAACCTTGCAACAGAGGATACTTTTCTAGGAATAACCTGGTGAAAACATGGCAAAACCAAAAGGAAATAGGGGCTGGCACAGTTTGGCAGCCTTGTCGCAGGTATGCAACAGACCTGAAGTGCAGCAGTGATGGTTGACCCATAAAACTTACCTCCATGATGAACTATTGGGTACTTGAGTTTTCCTCCTCGGTTTGTGTCCGTGATAAGGACCGCGGTGGGTTTTGGCGCAAGCTTCCTTCCTACAGGAATGTTGGATGGTCTGTTCATGGTGGGGTACCGTCTCTGATATGGGAGTACCTAGAACCATGAAAGAGGAAATGGTTTACAGAAGAACCATACTATTGACTGAAACAAGACTACACAAGCATGCATTTAGAATATAACAGCATTATTATGTCTTTGCATGTCTCTGATGTTCAATGCCCTCTTTTCACAGATTTTATAGTCTTAATGGTATTCAGGGTAACAATAATACTTAGTATTGACTGATGTCTGATATTTCAGCCACTAAATTCTTTTTCTTGTAAAATTATAATTTGCCAAGCGAACTGATAATTAAGCTTTTTATACCACTACTGTTGACCAGTTCTGACATATACTACTGAAACCTGGACAATGACATCAACATTGACAATAGCTCTGGATGCTTGCTATACCCGCCTATTAAGGAAGGCATCAAATGTCCCATGGCAATCACACACCACTAATAAAGACTTGTATAGGAAGCTACCACCATTATTTTAGAGGCTGAGGATAAGAAGATTAAATATAGCAGGACACTTTGGCAGGAGAGAAAATAAAATTGTCTCCAAGGTTCTTGTGTGGCAACCTAAGCATTGAAAGAGAGCTAGAGGGCAACCAAGGAAAGACTACATCAAACTCTTTACAGACGCTGCCAGTTTAATGGGCAAGATATCAAGAACTGCATGCTGGACAGAGGGATATAAAAGGCCATCACAAAAGTCTGACCTTCAAAGTCGCCACAAGCAAGTAAAATCATCAATGAACAACGGTCACATTGAATTAATTGTGCTTTTTCATGGATTCATTATGATGTTGGTTCATCGGATATGAGTGGATACACTTAGCTATGCCTTGAGGATCACTCTATTGGCTGAAACAAGACTACACAAACATGCATTTACAATACAACAACACTACTGTGTCTTAGTATGTCTGTGCTGTTCTATGCCCTTTAGTCTTAAACTACCATTTCAGTCAATATTCAAAAAATTTTAAAAGGAAATCTCATCTCAAGAAAATTGCTTGACCTTCACTAATAAATCTGATCATACTAGTGACGTCACTTCTGCAGCGATGCATGGTCATTGATTGTGTAAACATTTTGACTAACTAGAAACAGTGGAATGTATTTTATTTCTGATCTACATGGTGTATGCACAGTCACACAATATCTATAAGTGTGATATCATCAATGAACAAGGTTAACGTTTAATTAATCATGCCTTTTCACTGATGAAGCATTAAGTTGGTTCATCGGATATCAGTGGATGCACTCGGCTATGCCTTGCGCTCCCTCTATCGGGTGCTCCACCTTGTATGGTTAACCCATGACAATGCAAATGACTTACAGGTTAACCCTTTTGTATGGTTAACCCATGACAAGGCACACCGACTTACAGGTTAACCCTTTTGTATGGTTAACTCATGACAATGCACACTGACTTACAGGTTAACCCTCTTGTATGGTTAACCCATGACAATGCACATTGACTTACAGGTTAACCCTTTAAGGTTAAAAGCTCAACAAACCTGCTCATGAACATCCATACTCGCTCCTTTCCTTTTCCTTCTGTCCATAGTTCGTTTGTTTGCAACATTGATTTTTTTCACTCCTCCTTTATAATTAGTCCTTCTATCCAAAGTACTTATAGATACATTATCGTCATGGTTACTTAATCTACTTTCCAAATTTGACACCTGGCTATGAGTTCGATTATGTCGTGCGAGTCGACTCGGAGTCAAGAAATACCCATCATCTTCCTCCACTTCTTCTACTTCGTAAAGAGAACTTAACGAAACAAGAGTCTTTTCTGGCAAGGGAAACTTTTCGTGTTTACCAGCTGTTTTCTTTTTTGCAGCTTTGGCAGCAATACTTTTTGTTTTAATGACCATTTCTTTTCTTTCATGATCCCAAACACTACCCGAAGCGGCTGAATGGTTCCCTGATCTGCCTCCATAGGATGTATTAAAAGGGGAATCGGTCCTCTTTGTGAGTTCATGAAGTGATGTAAGGCTTTCATGTCGTGTAAGATTTGGCGTGTGAACTTGGACCCGTGGAATATTCAGTTGATGCTGTTCCATTCTTTGACGGAGCTGGTAACTTCGTGGGCTGGGATTGAAAACTCTCTCTTGGACAACTTTTTTTCTGCAAAGATTCAAAATTTGTACGTGACCCACTGTTATATACACAACACCTTTGTGACCCTCAAAAGCACTAAAATTTAATTTCCCTGCACCTGAATGACTGATTACATTGCACGATTAATAAAAGCAAAAAAGGAACATTTTGTAACATTGCAGTGAATATCATATTGTGAAGAGACCATATATGGCAGACTCAGACCATATATGGCAGACTCGATCAGACCATATATGGCAGACTCGGACCATATATGGCAGACTCAGACCATATATGGCAGGCTCAGACCCTATATGGCAGGCTCAGACCATATATGGCAGGCTCATACCATATATGGCAGACTCAGACCATATATGGCAGACTCAGACCATATATGGCAGACTCAGACCATATATGGCAGACTCAGACCATATATGGCAGACTCAGACCATATATGGCAGACTCAGACCATATATGGTAGACTCAGACCATATATGGCAGACTCAGACCATATATGGCAGACTCAGACCATATACGGCAGACTCAGACCATATATGGCAGACTCAGACCAAATATGGCAGTTACATGTATTATCTGAGAGGACAAAAATACAAAACTGCATAGCTTTTACAACTTTGTATGAAAATGTCGCTTGTAGAAAATCTACTTTATATCAGGGTGATGACACACCTTACTCTCTTACCACTTGACAATTGCATTTATTCACAAATACAAACTTTTTTTAACAAATTATTTTTAAAAATCTTTTTAGTAATATATATAGTAATATTGTAATATCACCTGGTACATCCAATGGTTGTAAATCACAATAGCTAAGGAAATGTTTCAATAAAATTCAATCTTTTTTGAAGAATGTGAGGATGTGATGCTCACTGTATGAATGCCCTCATTTCTACACAAAACAGATGAAACTTTAAAGGTTTAATAACGACAAGTCGAGAATTTTTTAACCAGATGCCAAAGCATGAAATTTAGAGCAGAATAGTCTTTAAACGGTCACACCAGCACTTATAAGTTTTTATCTTATGTAAAATCAAAGTGTGTACAAACTTTCATCATATGCTAAAGTGATGATGTATGAACAGGAATACAACTCAAATTCTCAAATGAATTTCTATGAATTTCTTTTTCAAATTTCAAATGTTGGAAGTCTACTGCATAATCAGGGTCAAAATTGCAATAATATCAAATTCCTTATTTACTATAGTCAATTTCTCCCATTCAAAATATTTGGGGGAAGAATAGAAAAACAGTAAGTTAACGAAAACAACTTTTTAGTTGTCCATTGTGAGTGAGGTCACAAAATATTGTGTAATTTATGCTTTATTAGCTATCTAAGTTTTAAAATGTTCTAAAATGGACTATTTCTAACCGATTTTTTGCTGTTTGAATGGTTTTTATGATATTTTAAACCATTCAAAGGTGGGCAGGTGGAGGGAACATTGGTAAATTTGATTTGCAATCCACTAAAAAAAAATCAAAATTAAAAAATCAAAACTTCATCAAAATCAGTAACAAATTGGCCATTTTACAGCTTTTGAAGATTTTTGGTACAAATATAGATATTGTGTTACTCTTGTGATGTACAAATGGGACAGTCTCTATTTTCTAATGTAAATCTATTGGTTTTTAACCCTCTGCCATTTCCCTTTGAAAAAGCAAAGATAAGAGGATTTGATTAATAAATAACCCCAAATCAGCATCAAGCTGGAGAAGGCATTTTGAAAATTTTCAAGGTCTAAAATCAATTGGGAAAATACGAAGAAAAACAAAGCATTTTGAGGTGTTTTCCTGTTCGTACATCACATTTTTAGAAATAATACTCTGCATTTAATGCTCCTTTCATTGTGGTTGAACAGAACACTTTTTTTAATAGACCTTTCAGCTCATTCTACCTGTTCATATACATTTAATGGATTCAGATTTCCTGCAAAAGTTTGTTCCATCTAATGTTCTCTTTCGTGTAAGATGAACCACTGAACAAATCCTTTGATGCACCGTGCAAAAAAATTTGTTAAAGAACTGCTGAAAATTGCTTTAACTTTACCATTTATGTTGGATAAACATTGATTAAAAAGATTAATTATACAAAGATAAGATAAAATCTTCTAAAGAAACACCTCAATGACATAAGTTAAGCACTATAAGGTGAAATACTCAGAAATAGTAGGGCATCCAAAATACTCATCTAACTATGCCTTTTTTCATCCAACAAACAACGATGGGAAAGATTAATTATTCAAAGAGAAAATGAAATCTAATGATGAAACGCCCGTCGGACATAATTTGAGCAATAACTTGAAAACTCTCAGAAATAGTTATTCAAATTTTTGTTTCAGCTGTTGGAGATGAACTTTACAAATGACATATAGACTCTCAAAATGCTTAATGCTGTGTTATGAAATGGAAATGTAATTACATATGTGAAATACATTTGTGATTCAAAACTTACTCATTACTGTCTGGCTGTTGTTTCTTGACCGGCTTTTTGAAATAATCCTTTGAATTGTCTTTGCTATCATCTGTATCATCCAAATCGAAGAATGATTTTACAGGTTTTAAACTCAGTTTCGTATTAGCCTGACGAGGAAAAGAGTGAAATATCAGGAATGACACCAGGAACATAAACATAGCTATGAAAGTACTGATCAGCCGGGTGAAAGGGTGTACAAAACAAACCTTTCACAGATTTGAGCTAATTCTGATCCATTTCTCTTTAACCCCATATGCAGGGGTGTAGGAAGCAGGGGTGGGGGGGAGGTAGAAATTTGTTTTTAATTTCCGATAAGTTTCTATAAATTTTCAGGAAATGTTCGTAAAAGTTCCTTCAATTTTGTGAAATTTGCTTCAATTTTTGGGAAATGTTGCCAAATTGTACCAATAATTTTATGAACCCTCTCGCCCTTTACAAATAGTTTTTGGACCATGATGAAAGTCTCATACAATTTTTGTACTAAGGTTTGCTGAGACAAATAATAAAATCTGCCCCCCCCCCCACCCCCACTGTTAAATACTTTCCTACACCACTGCCCATATGCATGATAACCTATGCCATCCTTGTTGTTATAGATTTGTTTGTGGGTTTTGAGAAAACCATTCTTACCAGTTTTACAACATTGATTTTGTTACCATCATCAACAAAATTTATGAGTGTTGTTGGTTGAGTAAACTTTATCATCTTTAATTAAAGTTTCAGGGCTTCACTAGAATACCACCAAGGTGTAATTATAGTCATAGAGACCTATAATGGCAATGTCGATTGAAAAAACAAACAAAAAAACCACTATTATTTCACTTTAAGGCTACCAATTATATAACCTTGTATACTACCAGTGGTTGGCAAACCTTAACCATGACATTCTTTGGGATTTGTTTGTAGGTTTTGAGAAAACCATTCTTACCAGTTTTTCAACATTGATTTTGTTACCATCATCAACAAAATTTATGAGTGTTGTTGGTTAAGTAAACTTTATCATCTTTAATTAAAGTTTTAAGGCTTCACTAGAATACCACCAAGGTGTAATGAAAGTAATAGAGACCTATAATGGCAATGTCGATTGGAAAAAAAAAAAAAAACACACTATTATTTCACTTTAAGACTTCCAATTATATCAGCTTGTATACTACCCGTGGTTGGCAAACCTTAATCATGACATTCTTTGGCTTAAATGTAGACTCAAGAAAAATGTGGGCAATTACAACAAGAAAAGGTTTTCAGTGTAGCTCAAGTAATCAAGAATTAGTTGTCAACTACATGGTTATGGTCAGAAATTGCCCCAAAATCCGTAACTACAAGAATGTCCAATGAAACTAATTCGTGCCTTGTAAAAGCTGGTTCAGAATAATTCACCACTTAGGAATATTAATAGGCAGATAGGTTTATTTTTGCCTCGTTGATATCTTTTTTAGATCTTCAAAAGTGAAAAAAGAGGGCGATGTACATGTTTATTATTAGAAAAGCCCAAGTATTACTCAGTTAAAGAAATCTAATGCAGTGCCTACCATAAAAAACATTGTCAGTATAAGGTTGGTTGACAACACTTTATCAACTTTACCTCAAGTTTCAAGGCTTCATTAGAATATCACTTGTTAAAAGAGAACTATTATTTCATTATTAGATGGCTAATTAAGTCTTTGTATACTACTAGTGGTTGGCAAACCTTATTTATGACAATTTTGTAGTTTAAAAGTTGACTTGAGAAAATCATGGGCAATTACATCAAGAAAAGGTTTTCAGTGTAGCTCAACTAATCAAGAGTTAGTTGTCAACTACATGGTCAAGTACATGGCAATGGTCAGAAATTGCCCCAAAATCTGTAACTGCAAACATATTCAATGCACTTACCATTGTACACAAATATAAAATTAAAAAAACATATCACATCTTTTATGAATTTGATCTTATTGTTGCATGAAACAAAGATCAAATAAATGTGAAAATCCTAAAATTCATCAAAAATTTCCCTGAAGCAGTCACGAACATTTGCTTTGGGTGATCTAATACATAAATAACACACTGTCCTATTTCTCAAAGTGGACAGAGATTTATCTCTGAATTAATTCTTTTTAAAATCTTTCAGGTATGGGCAAACATTTAACAATTCATCTGGATCAAATTATCTAGTTATTTCTGTAAGACATGCCTAAGAAAATTTCCACCACCATTTATTGAATTCAAAGCAAATTATGTTTGAAGGCAAACACATTTTTATAAAATTTAATTCATTTTTTTGACGAAACTTCATGCTTCATACAAGCTGGTTCAGAATAAATAACCACTGAGGAAAATCAATGAGGCAGATAGGTTTATTTTACCCATGTGATTTCTTTGATAGATCATACAAAGTTTTCTTTCAAAGTTTATCGTTAGAAAAGCCGACATTTTATAGAATCAGAGGAATCTAATGCATGTCGTCACTTCCAGGTCTGTAATTTCATTATATCCGCAAACACAAAATATTCCACATGGGCAAGCTAATTTTGCCTAAAGAATTTGTTCTCTTCTGCATTTTGCTGAATTTGAATTAATTGGGTAGGAAATATAAGTATACCTACCAATGAATTATTCTGAGGAATTTTCTCATTTCTCATGCTTTTTTTATACTTTTGGCTGATTTGTTTTTTGGCTGAGGGCATGCATTTGACCTCTTTTCCCCATATTTTGATTTTTTCATTAGCATTGGGTAACATTTGCACCTTAACACATCCACACTTCGTACACATATGTAAGTGAGAGACCTTAAAAGGTATATGGACAAGTATAGATATTATATTCACCAGGAAGAGCTTTTAATTCTGAACACAATAGTCTTTAAATTATGTCAAATGCACTTGGAAAGTTCTGAGTTGTTGATAACCAAAATTTGAAGAATTTTTAATGTATGAAAAAAATTGTCATGTATGAATGAAAAAATGGCCCAAAATCTTTAATTCTTTAAACTTATTCTGTTCTAAATTTCAGTCGCTGATAATCATCAAACTGTTTCCTTGTGCAATTGATTGAAATTCAAACCCTCTTGGTCAGGACTTGGTCATATGCAACTGCTCCCATTCAAATAATAACAGCTTCTATTTTTAAAATGGATTTCTATTGTCAAAATGGACGGTAATAAAGCCTTTACATTAAACCTTTATACTCTTTTTATTGATGAGGGATTGAAATACGATAAGTTTACTTAAATGCCTACATTTTCTTCATCTAATGTCACAAATTTTATATTAGATTTTATGAATATATTATAATGCCTTAAAATAAAAAATGATTTAAAATTTTAAATTTTTAACTGATTTTGATGAAATGTTTCAACATTTTCATGGTTTATAACATTTTGTCTTCCAATTAGTTCTTGCTACCAGTCCATGGATCTTTACAATCTGTCTCCTTATAGGAGCAAGAGTTTTTGAGGCATTTTCCTTCTTCTTTTGCTAAGAGCTTGGACATTTTCACACTGCAAAGGGAATTACCAGCCAGGAAACTGTACTTGATTCAAATTCAAAAGATATTATAACAAGTATGTGGGTCAGGCATATATGAACTACTGTTGATTTCAAAAATAGATATCCCATTAGTGGATGAGTTTTAAAGGAAATAAACGATGATTATTGGTTCCCTTGGTGAATTAAACTCAATAACTGACACTTTAAAAAATGAAAGATTTGCACTTTATTTGGTAACATGGTTAAGTACAAGCTTGAAGTGCTTTTCAGGTATGTCTTGAGTGTATGATATTGACATTTGAATTAATTAACAAATTATGAGTTTGCGGAACTTGAATTTTAGACAATAAAAAGAAATGTAATATGGGTATCTGAAGCAGGAAGCAAATAGGACAAGAACCCTCTCCAACCAAAGAGGTAAATTATGTGGAGGAGAAAAAAATTATGAGGCAGGAAAAAAATTGTAGGAAGAGGAAATAGTTTGTACAATTTAATGACAGACATAAGAAATACAATTTTTGGAGAACTATAGAAGACCTCCGTCAAAGTAATTGAAAAGTAACCACTTGCAATACTAAGCAAAATTTCAATTCCAAAATTGCTTGGAAAAATTTCATTTTTTTCTTATTTTGACTTAGCTTTTGGATTATGCACGATACATGAAGGGTGGCCATACTATACCTCAGCTCTGTATGCTCTTTTATTTATGAATTAATACAGCATGATGATTTCCCTCCCCCCCCCCTCCTCCTCTTTTCTCCAACACCCCAAAGGAGAAAATCTAACTACAGGTGAACTGGAGAGTTCAGGAAAGTAAGAAGTGAAAAACCTAATGCTACTTATATGCACATGTACAGAGAACATCATCTCAATTGCTTTAAAATCTATTACAAACTGTAAAATTAGAACAAAAACTTCATCAGAAGAATACACACATTGACAATTTTGCAGTGTTTTGAAACTAATAGCAAATCTATAACAAATATGTGATGTATTACATGTGATGTATTACAAGTGGTGTATTACGTGTGGTGTATTGCATGTGGTGTATTACAAGTGGTGTATTACGTGTGGTGTATTGCATGTGGTGTATTACATGTGGTGTATTACATGTGGTGTATTATATGTGGTGTATTACATGTGGTGTATTACATGTGGTGTATTATATGTGGTGTATTACATGTGGTGTATTACATGTGGTGTATTACAAGTGGTGTATTACATGTGATGCATTACATGTGGTGTATTATATGTGGCATATTATATGTGGTGTATTACATGTGGTGTATTACATGTGGTATATTACATGTGATGTATTACATGTGGTGTTTTACATGTGGCATATTACATGTGGTGTATTACATGTGGTGTATTATATGTGGTGTATTAGATGTGGCATATAACATGTGATGTATTACATGTGAGTGATATATTACATGTGGTGTATTACTGGTTATGTGTTATTACCGGCAATGTGTACTTTCAATATTTCATTTCACCCTGCCCCCTTCCCCTCCCCCCCCCCCCACCAATACGCCACTGGTTTCAGGGGGAAGGCAAAAAAAAGGCAACTCCCCAAATCAGCAATAACGGCAAACAAGAATAAGAAGATGGATGTTGGTGAAGGGGGGAGGGTTTAAGTTTACCCCTGACTCCATTGGATATGCCACTGGTTGTGCTCTGGGACCCGAACTTAAATAGTGCTGCCAAAAAAAATAAGCAAACCCCAGAAATTATGTAGTAAAATATTTTTCACAATCGATGAACAAATATAATAAAATACATTCATTGGTTTCATATTCACTATCGCTGCCTATGCTTCTGTTTTTTAGGGGGGCACAAAGCCAAATATATGCAGGACTCCCAAAGTACTGTTGCAAAAGCCCCTACCCCAAAAGCCTAATGTCAGAAATGCCCACTTTTCATAAATTCATTATTCCTTTCTTGGTCCAAAACAGTGGTAAATTTGCGACAATTTCTTTTGAAAATTCTGCATTCCATTCTCAGACAATCTTGATGAAAACAGAGTCAAAATAATGAATGATGTTACATTTGATAGATATATATAGACAGAAATAGCCCCCTCCCCTCCCCTTGTTCAATGTTGGTCAATAAAATTATTTTTCCTCCAACATTAAATAGGGAGGGGGAGGGGGAAGGGGTGTCAGGTAATGAGGTCCTGAAAAACAAAATAAAGTAAACCTTAGGATATTTTTACACCAAAAATTTTTCTTATTTACATTTACGGCAATAAACACCATATTATTTTTACCCCCACATACGAAAAAGAAAAAGCTTCGCAATAACTGTGTTGGAAAATGGAGGAAATCTAAGGTGTTGCAAGTCATTTTGACCAAAATTGTAGCTTTAAGTTTTTGAAGAGGCTAAAGTCCCCCAACATGATGAAATAACGATCTTTACGAGGATTGGTCCATCAATCATTCATGGTTTTTGCACAAAGTCCTCCCAAGCATATAACATATATTTTTATTTAGGCTCCGCCAAGGACTAATCTGATTCGCATCACTGAACAGCACTTATGTGTCTTGAGCCCAAGATGAATGACCTATTGTGTACAGTGTAACAGTAGCTGGTTGCTAACAAGTGAACTGTGAATAGACTATGAAGATGTCAGTTAAGAAGGTATACATTACCCCTGTGTTGTGTATGGTGTAACAATAGCTGGATGCTAGTCAATGAATTGTGAAGAGTCCTTCGGGTTGAATGGTGTAGATTACCCCTAATTTTGAGAAAATCAAGGGTGTCGGGTTGGAGGGGTCTAAGAGCCAAAAATTCTTAATGAAACACATCTTTTTCTGATGTTCACCTACTTATGTTGGTGGAAAATTTCAGTTTTTTTTTTGTCCTAATAAGGTGCAGATTTTGGTCCAAGCTTGAGTTTTTTGGCCATTAATTGTACATTTTGTTTCAAAAATCAAGAATGTTTGGTACGAAATTGATGATTTCTGGTCCAATTTTAAAGATTTCTGGTCCAAAATTGAAGTTTTTTGGTCTAAAATTGAAGATTTTTGGTCTAAAATTGAGGATGTTTAGTCCAAAATCAAATATTTTATGGTGCAAAATTTCAGTTTAAAATGAGCAATTCAGACGATACTAATACAAAATGCCAACATCTCTGTTTTAATGATTTATTTGATTATTTCAGCTAATTATATTTGTGGGTTTGACAAAATTTGTGGGGGCCCCCAATAGCCACCCCTTTGCATCTATGTATTTGTTTCTTCTTGCTTGCACATGTCTACCTCCTTCATTTTCACAATGCTTCACTGAGTATAAACCTTGCTTGCATATGTCTACCTCCTTCATTTTCACAATGCTTCACTGAGTATAAACCTTGCTTGCATATGTCTACCTCCTTCATTTTCACAATGCTTCACTGAGTATAAACCTTGCTTGCATATGTCTACCTCCTTCATTTTCACAATGCTTCACTGAGTATAAACCTTGCTTGCATATGTCTACCTCCTCCATTTCACAATGCTTCACTGAGTATAAACCTTGCTTGCATATGTCTACCTCCTTCATTTTCACAATGCTTCACTGAGTATAAACCTTGCTTGCATATGTCTACCTCCTCCATTTCACAATGCTTCACTGAGTATAAACCTTGTTTGCATATGTCTACCTCCTCCATTTTCACAATGCTTCACTGAGTATAAACCTTGCTTGCATATGTCTACCTCCTTCATTTTCACAATGCTTCACTGAGTATAAACCTTGCTTGATTATGTTTACCTCATCCATTTTCACAATGCTTCACTGAGTATAAACCTTGCTTGCATATGTTTACCTCCTCCATTTTCACAATGCTTTACTGAGTATAACCTTGCTTGCATATGTCTACCTCCATTTCACAATGCTTCACTGAGTATACACCTTGCTTGCATATGTCTACCTTCTCCATTTCACAATGCTTCACTGAGTATAAACTTTGCTTGCATATGTCTACCTCCTTCATTTTCACAATGCTTCACTGAGTATAAACCTTGCTTGCATATGTCTACCTCCTCCATTTTCACAATGCTTCTCTTAGTATAAACCTAACTCCTTATTCTCATTACAATCATTACCCTATTCTTCAAACAATCAATATTAAATATATTAGGTTTTTTAATTAGAAATTACCTTCACTACATCTACGTTGTTCAAATTGAATTCTAAATTCCAATTGGCTAAATCATCAACGAGTGTCGTATCATACAATTCATGAAGCTCCTCCAGCTCCTGGGTAAGAAGAATTTGGTTTTCTAAAAAAAAGAAACAAAATAAAAAACAAAACAAAGGAAGAATCAGTTAAATAAGATAAACATCATTATGGATAGCTTTGGAAAAATCCAAAACTGAAAGGAAAAAAAAAAGAGCTGGCTGAGTCTACCAACTGTGGTGTAGCGGTTATCATACATGTCTACAGACCACGAGGCCCTGGGTTCAAGCCTGGGCTGGGTAGACATGCCAGTGCATCACAACTGGTTATCAAAGGCCGTGGACATTGACTTGGTTGTCGATGTTAAGCGTTTAGTAATAGCATTGTTACTATCATAAACGAATACGCAGGCGACGACCCCGTCATTGTAATTGTGTGTTCAGTCGTCGTCGTGGAGTAAAAGCATGTTCAACTAATTCAATTTGTTTGTTTGCTGAGGTTTAACAGCATTGCAACAGTCAGAGTCACATGTGCCAACCTGGCTATTCAAAGCTAGCATTGAATTGACTAGATGAGGGAGGTATGCAGGATAACAAAAAAGTGAGTGTTCTGAAGAAACAAATTACTAAGAATATCTTTTGATAAATCTACAAATAAAATCTAATACAGAACCAATCGTGACATTTGGAGACTTCTTGGAATTGCCATACAAAGTACATTTCAGGCAATTTTTTGATAAATACGATTTAGAAAATGTTATAGAAAAGCAAACACGATCAAAACTAACTTTGTAAACTGTATCTTTGTTCTGATGGAAAAAATAAATGCAGTAGATGTGAATTATTGTAAATCACTCACAATATTACCTTCAATGATATTAAAAAAAAGAACTGTACCAGATAGAATACTGATGTGTTGTGAGCAAACATGTAAGCTGCTAAATGTTTTTATTTCTTTTTTACAGTGGATGAGGACAAGCGAGGGTAAAGAGCTGTAAATGAGAACTTGGTAGGGAAGCTCAGGTCCACTGGAAGCACTGTAAATGGAATGCACAGCCTTTCTCCTCTCATAATTGTAAACAAATTTAGCAGCCTTTGTAATTATCTTTCTGATAACTTTTTCTGGATTGTTTTATATGTACTCAAACCCCTTCCTATATACTGGCGGGCCCCTATGCAATAATAACCTGTCTAATTGTTCCTAGTGGTTAGCTTATAAGTGATTTTTGGGGCCGAGTGAAACACATTTTCAAATTGAAAAAGTTTCAAATTGAAAAGAAGTTGATTGATTTTCTAAAAATTCAATTTTCTTCAAAGATTCCTGAGAGTGCAGCAGAGATATTTATGAGAATATGTCTGCATGGAAGTAAAAGTCAAGTATAATGACTTGCAAAATTAAATAATTGAAATCAAATGTGGCTTATATTAACAAAATACTAATATTGTATATTCTCTCTCATGAGATTCCATGTCTGTGTTATGACTGTCTCCTCCATGAATAATGTTTAATAACTTTCCTGATGAATCTGATATTCAAGAAATGAGGACCCACACGGGAAAAAATTGAACATAAAAACATAAACAAATCAGATCTGTTCAGATCATATCTGCAATGAGATAGTTACCTTCATTATATTCCAAATATGATTTGAGACTTTTTTAAAGTTTTGCACTTAAATAGTGGCGGCAGAGCAGCTACTAGGATTATCTCGGGAAAATATCTTGAAGAGCAAACAAATCATTTTTCTATGTTTAAACCTCAAATTAGTAATTACTCTTTATTTCTATCTCGGGGGTAAGCAGACGTCAATTACAGCATATGATATAAGATGATTTGAAAGTATAGAGAATTATTGAAAATAATTATAACATTTTTTAATTGCACTAATTAATTTTATGACACAAAAAGTTAAAAAAATCAAATTGCTGTTCAGAGTCACCAGAAGGCTGATGTAAATCTCATCGATGTATATTTAGCCTATTGAGAGAAAGAAACTATGGTAAACATTATTTTCTTCTATGTTTACGTGTAATGTGACTTTATAACATGATAATATACCTTTTGGTGAAACCATGGACTTTAAAAATAAAGTACGATTCAAGATAAAGGGCCAAGAACAGGACAAGATCAATAATCATATTGCCATGTAGGGAAGATAGCCAGAATTGTATATGATATATATATATTAAAGGTGTATCGACAGGTACAGATTTTATTTTCACCAGCAAGAACTATACATTCTAAACATAATCGTCTTAAATTATGTCAATAGCGCCAGCCAAATTTTGAGTTATGGCTAATCAGTGTTAAAGAATTTTTAAAGGAATAGTTCAGTGGTCAAGCATGTCCATCTTATATAAAAGAGGACTTCAAAAGAAACAAAATAGTGAAGAAAGCATTCAAAAATCTTATTCCATTAAGGAGATATTCAAGTTTAAAGTTTGGTATTATTTTTGTAGAAACGACTGAAATTAGACTAGTTGTGATGTCACAGTCTCACATTACTCAAAGTCTTGATGTATTTTAAAGAAAGTTTATTTAATTTTTTCACTACTTAAATTTTTCTCCCTCAAAATTTCTTCAGGTGGTATATTATAAATACCCTTCGTAGATCCAGTTTTACAACTTTTTTGACATATCCCATGGTTTTTAGGTCAGAAAATCGCAGGAAAAATTATGATAAAATACATAAAGAATTTGAGAATCTGAGTCTTTGACATCACAACTAGTCTCATTTCAGTCGTTTCTACACAAATGATACCAAACTTTAATCTTAAATATTTCCTTAATGGAATGAGATTTTTGAATGCTTTCTTCACCATTTTGTTTCTTTTGAAGTCCCCTTTCATATAAGATAAACATGCTTGACCACTGAACTAATCCTTTAATGTATGCAACGTGGGGGGAAAACAACTTAAAATCTTGAATGTAATTCTATATTTTAATTGAGGGTGTGATGAAGGTTAAACACCTCTTGACATGTTCAACTGCTCCCATTCAAATACTGTTAATGAAAAACAATAAGTTAACATAAGGAAATTCATAGGGTTACTCTTTGGGATGTCACAAAATTTTGCATAAATGTACTATAATAAGGACTTGAAATTTGAATTTCTGTAAAATGGTCCTTTTGTTTTTCTTTATCGTTTTCATGGTTTACATCATATGGTCGTCTAATTAAACTCAACCTATCATTAGATGTCCATAGTTCTTTAAGAAATTTAATAAAATAAATTATTTAAAAAAAGGACATTATTAAACCACAAATTTTATACTTTTTATCCAAAATAAAGTCCCTGGCATGTCAAGCTGAACCCGCAAAAAGTCTAGCCATTATAAGTGTCGCCTCCTCGGGGATGGGGGAGAAGGCTCAATATTCACAGGTACATCCCCACTTATTCTATTATCTATGGCACAACAAGTAACATGAGAGAAATATGTTATATAGAAAAACATTTTCTGACTGAACTGAAAAGAACAGAGAGGGTACACAAAATGTTAACTGAATAAATATCAACCAATCACAAGTTAACAAAGTTCAAACTTTTTATCTTTCTAAATTTCTTTGAATTGATTGAACTATGTAAAAAGCTGAAACATAGAGCAATTTACCCTTTTCAATAGCCACAAAAAAAAAACAAAAAAAAAACACTCCATAATATACATTATTTTATGATAGTTTGCTCAAAACAATAACAAGCAATTTTTCAGGAGTTTTAATTTCTAAACAAATTCATAAAAACTTAAAAGTAAAACTTGAATATTTACCTTCAAGGAGTTCTCTCTGCTGTTGAATAATCTTGTCACAGAGCTTGCGATGTTCCTCGTACTTGGCATTGACAGCCTCTTTCATTTCCATCAAGTGGCGGTGAATCAAAGCTTGCGACTTTAACTCAGTGTCTGATTCAAGTGGTTAATGAAAGTTCAAACAATCTCAAAATCAACCTGGATTATTTTCTTGTGGTTTGGACAGCAGATTAAATGTGGATCTAATTTGGGCAGTCTCCTTCTCCTGCACAATCTGAGGCAAAAACGAATCTAGACCAAAGGTTAGATCAGAACACCACTCCCCACCCCATGTTATTCTTAGGGCTTTTTAAAGTAGTTAATTAAAGTTACACCCTCCTTTTCAGGAAATTTTTTGTTTTTGGAATCCCTTTTGAAAAGTCATGGTCAGACTGGATTAAAAACAAATCATCAGATTATAATGACAAAGCCCATATCTACAAATCTAAAATAGGTCACATGACTTGTGAGACATTTTACTTTACCTTTTTTGAGTTGTAGATCTATTTTTGAGATCCACAAGACTAGCCAGTTTAAGCTTTAAAGATATGACATCTACAACAGATGCACAATTTATTGTTTCTAAAATCAATTTACTTCCAAAAACGTCTTAAACCAAACTGGAATTGATTAGATATTTGTAATAAGGCTTTCATCTGATTTGCTTGGCCTAATTTTGCAAAGAATATGCAAATTTCTATTGTCATAGGAATCACTTGCTCCACTTATCTAATTTTATCTTACACCCTTTTAAATGAAATTTCAGGTGTCTGACTCTCACAGGAAATACTATGACGCTACCTTGTCTTAAATCAATCTCAAACCGGGATAGCCAATCACATATGCAACATCTAGTAAGAAGAGAACATCGCAACAATAATTGGTTTGTATAAATCATGACCTTTACAAAGATAAAATTTCCTAATATATAAGAATTCTGAATGGTGCTTCTTACATTGCCCAAAACAGAACCAAATTGAGAGGATTTATATGTGGCACATGCTCTGGCAAGCATAAGTCAATAGTCAAGCTGCATACATAGGCATACGGGGTAAGGGGGGCAGGGGGGGCAGACTGCCCCCCAAAAAATTTGGGCACCCAAGAATTCGTGAAAAATAAGTATACAAATTCGGGCAAAAATGTGTTAAAAAAACTGACTTAAATATTTTCTGAATAAAATAATTTTTCTTTAAAGATATAAATATGATCTTTAAAAGTTTTGTTCAGTTGTTTGTTGTTTAAAAGCAGATGATTTGGCATTGTGGCAACATGAAATGTGAATTTTATGAGTATATTCATGAACTGTGTTAAATTAGGGCAAGATTGGAGGATTCGGGCATAAATGATTCTGCCCCCCCTCCCAAAAAGAAACTGTCCTGTATGCCTATGCCTGCCCACATTGTCCATATATCTTTCTGACATCTGCAGCAGCCTTAATTGTGCAAACAAATAAATACTCTGCATGTTATTGAAAAGGATACTCTCAATTTCCAGCTCATGTACTTTACAGAGCATGCTCAGAATCTCCCCTTGTTCTTCTGTCGTGATCTTTTTTGGTAAAATCTAAGAAAGGTATGAAAAGAGAACAATCATGAATGACAACAACAAAAAGGGGTGTTTTATTGTAGCAAGAATCAATTACAAACATGTCAATTGAGCACTTATTCACTTTACTGGGCATTGTCATAATTTTAATGGACATAGTGTACTAAAAGCAAAACCATTAAAAGATCTTGTGACCTTTTAAAATTGTGACCTTTTAAAATTGTGACATTTTAACAACTTGATCCTGTTGCTAAGCAAAAAGGTTTTTGCCCAATGAATTGAAGTTTTCTTGTTTAAATTATTGACTTTTATATTGTTTGTTTGTTTGATGAGGTCTTAACGGCACCACAACAACAAGGGTCAAATTGTGCCTGAGAGGTCAGATCATTTTAGAAGTAGGAAGGAAAGAAAACAGGGGGAGAATGAGAAAAATTCAAGAACAAAAGTCAGAAAGCTGTGATCGAGAGAGAAGGTGCATGGGTGAAACAAAAACAAAAAGTAGTCTTCTTTTCTTTCAGTTAGTTGCAAGGTAACAAATGTAGTGGGAGGGATGATGAGAGTGAGGCAGGTAACAAAAGTAGTGGGAGGGATGATGAGAGTGGGGCAGGGAAAGAGAAGAGTGGGAGTGGGGTAGGGGAAGGGAAAAGGCAGGTCAAACTTCACATGGGTTTATTTTCTACATATTTCATTGATTTGTCACTGCATGGATCTTATTATGCATCTGGCAAAGGTCAGATGTTGGAGATAAAAACAAACTGCAAAACAATGTTTCTGATTGGTCAAAATATTTCCACAATCACCAACAAACCAATCAATTACTGCCGTGGAAGTGATGTCACTAGTATGTATTTATTGGTGATGGGTCAAGCAATTAACCTTTCTGGGTTGAATGATTGACAGCTTGTTGTAACCAATCACCCACCAATTTGCCTAGCAACAAACTCTGCGTAACTAAGTGGGGAGCAAACATCCTACGCGGTACTGGTACAGCTAGCTAACAGCCCGCTCATGTAGTCAATGCAACTTACTGTACAAAACAACTTTCTGTACACACAGACTGAGTGACGGCAAAATGGTGAACAGAAATTGCGCTTGCGGGCCGCTGCGGGCTTTGTAAATCTGATTGCTCTTACCCAGAACAGTTAGCAAACTGAATTTTGTTTATCCTTTTTGCTAAAAACTCTAAAGATCTGGAGAAGTGCCCTAAGTCAAAGCTTGAAGCAGGCCTCGCGAACATTTAAGTGTCAACGCATTGGTAATGCGTGATTGTGGATTTGAAGTTTGTTTGCCCCACATAGTTTCCGTGTTGCAATGATGGGTGTGGCCTATTTGGAAATCTGGAAAGGTTAGTTATCTGGAAACGAGATTCCCTCTTTAAATTGTTTATATCTTGTAATAAAGGTGGCCTGCTGGTCTAAGCAACTTCTATTTCTGTTGCAATTGTGTATTACATTATTTAGAAGGTGCAACTAATGAATAAAAAACATTTATTGAAATGTTTTTTTTTAAATTTTTTTATTTCTTATATTTTTTTCAGTCTTCAATAAGAAACATGTATTTCATTACTATATGAGGTCTTACGCACCTTGCGCGAAGCAGATATGTGAGGAATTTATCACTATTGTACAATAAAATCAAAGTGCCGAAGAGCAATGTTTTACTGATTCTGATGCTCTATAAATGTCATTGATTGATTACAGTGCATGAGTATATCTCAGCTAATTCTTGCAACACAACAATCTTAATTCTTGAATCAAAACTCTAAACTTGGCATTAAAACCAAATGACAAAAATTTGTTTACCTGTGAACCTTTTTAAGATCAATATCATTTTTCCCTCTTACAGTGAACATATTTCCATTAAGCAATTAGGGTGTTTCAGCTGACGTCACGTGACATTGTTTACATCGCCATTTTGTTGGTCAAAACCACTGTCGTCTGCTGAACACTTAATTAGACTTACATACGCTTGCATGTTGTTATGTAAGATTATTTTTGTAAGATAATTATGCTGGAATCTTACTGTGCTGTTGGTTGCACTGATAGATGTGTGCGGGGGAATAAAAATACATTTTCTCGATTTCCATCTAATTTGATCAACGTTCGAAGTGGGTTTCTGCTGTAAGATGCAACGGCTTTGAACCTACGGTAGGCCTTACGCACTAGGATAAGCAGTGAGCACTTTATATCAGGTATGTAGGCTTTGTCTGAGTATAACCAACAATCAGATGGCATTAACGTTAAAGTTACTCTTCGTGTACCTGGTGAAAATATAAGTTACTTAGAAAAATATGAAGAAAAATCGGAAGCGAGCAAAAAACGGCAATCAGTAAAATTTGCTGAACTGGTACTGGTAGGTTAGCATGTAGTACGTTTGTTGTACGTGTGATGTGACTGAGCTGTGTGAAGACGCGTGAAACACAACGACGCCGCTGCCCTGCAAAACGGAGTCCAGTTGAGTTAGAGTCACATGATGAAATCCCTCTATGCCCAGTCATAAAGTAAAAATAGACAATTTCACTGATTGATCATAAAAAGCCGTCTCACATGCACAGAAAACAAACACGACAGTCTTAAAAAGAAAAACACTTCAGCTTGCAACAATCATTTCAGAAAGTTCGGGTCTTATTTCCATAAAGATATTTGATGAGACTTCCATCTGCCAAGTACTCGATGACACTTACATACACCACATGCATCCATCTGCAGAGCAGATTTGAATCATTTCTTTTCTAGAATTACGAAAACAATCAAGTTACCCACTCAAACCTGTCAGACTTTAAGAGAGTGCAACAATTAAAATGCTTCGTCTGGACACACACAAACTAGCCCACGCATTGACCGCTGGAGTTGATGCAGAATTCAGAAACGTCAAGTGCAAGTTACTTCTCTTGTTAAAGGTCAGAATTCATTTATATTGACTGCAACAATCATCAACCTACCTGTTTTTCTAAGGTCTACTGATCTTTAAGTGTATTGCATATTGGGTACATTGAAAAAATACATCAAACCAGAGCCTACAATCTTTCCATTCAATGACTGCAGTGCATAGATCAGTGTGAGTGATTAAACATGACAGACGTGAGCTGTGAAAGGATTATTCAAGCAAATCCACCTTTTACAGTCATTGCACGTTCAAATTCAGAAACTCAGTGTCAGAATATGCTGCTCTTGTTGAAAAACAAAATGGTGGACGATATCTGCGCAAAGGATTTACATGAGGAAAGGGAGACATGAACAATTTGCCTGAAAATGTAAAATTATGGCAAATTCTTAGGCAATTGTGATGAAATTTGACTATTTTCATGATTTCAAAAGCTTTCAAAGCAACTTGGCTAACGTAGCCTCTATGCGGCCATAGACTTTTGGAACATTACTTATCCAAGTCAATATTTCTCACCATCTTAGAGACTCATTTACATAGCTTAGACCAATATATATAATGCTAGCATGAACATGGAAACCATCCCAAATTATCATGCTAGCTAAAGTGTTTCCAAAATGCCTGTTTTCATTGTTACTAGTAGCCCTGAAATTCCAGTCACACCAGAGCTACATTACCAACAAAACACTCATGTATCTTCTAAACTAGTTCAAGTGCCATGTTCAGGTAGTTTCTAGATCACATGAATGTAAAACATAGCAAGCAGTTCCTTTTGACGCATGCATCAAAGCAACATAGGTGAATTAAACAATGCATTACTACAGAGGGGAATGCCCCACTTATCTCCACACACACTGTCAGTCGTTAAAACAGACATGTCTTGGGTCCATCAGGAAACTATTCAATTCAAGCCTTACCTTGCAAATGAAATTAGAGAAATGTTTCTGGCAAATGCTTGATAGCACAGATACACACAATCGATGGAGTTATGTCACAACATGCATATTAACCTATTTCCAGTAAGGGAGTAATATCGGCATGTCATACTTATAGCAACAAATGATGTTGAATAATTTTCTTTGCACAGTAAAATATGGAGCAGGGCTCCTGTTGAATCCAATCAAAAATCGTGAAAGAGGTGTAAAGAGAAATGACATAATATAGTTTTTATCATCAATTAAATGGAAACTTAATGACATAAGGAGATTATAGTTTTCTATCATCAATTAAATGGAAACTTGTTTCCATTGTTTTATGACAGCTAATTATAAACCAGATTAGTGTTTTGAGATAGATGTTGGTTTTTGATACAAATCCTTTGGATCAAGAGAAAGTCAACAACTTATTGTTCAACAATGAAACAAAACAATGAAGAATGTATTCAGAATTCTTATTCCTTTAAAGGATTAGTTCAGGGGTCAAGCATGTCCATCTTATTTAAAAGAAGACTTCAAATGTAACAAAATAATGAAGAAAGCATTCAGAAATCTTATTCCTTTATAGGATTAGTTCAGTGGTCGAGCAAATCTATCTTATATGAAAGAAGACTACAAATGAAACAAAATGGTGAAGAAAGCATTCAGAAATCTTAATCCTTTAAAGAATTAGTTCAGTGGTCAAGCAAATCTATCTTATATGAAAGAAGACTACAAAGGAAACAAAATTTAATTGAAATCTTAACTTTAAAAAATGGTGCAAGTCAATCTTAACAAAATGGTGAAGAAAGCATTCAGAAATCTTATTATAAACGACTGAAATCAGACTAGTTGTGATGTCATAGCCTCAGATACATAAAAGTATTTATGTATTTATATCATATTTTTTCTTACAATTTTGAGGCTTAAAAACCATGGGATATGTCAAAATAGTAGTAAAATTGAATCTACGAAGGTGTTTATAATATATACCTTAAGAACATTCTAGGAAAAATAATTAAAATATACAGAGCTTTAAACTTAAATATCACCTTAACAGAATAAGAACTTTTAAATGTTTTCTTCACCATTTTGTTTCTTTTGAAGTCCTCTTTCATATAAGATGGACATGTTTGACCACTGATCTAATCCTTTAAAATTCTACCATGAAATTAGTCTAGATCTCACCCCCAGATGAGTTCTAGGGTTTTCAGTTCCTATCCCTACCCCAGAGCACATATAAATACACAAAATTATAACATTTGTAGGAAAAGCCATTCAAAGCTAATAAAGTATCTTTAAACTTCAAATCTACTATAGGGCCATTCTGCAAAGTTTGCTTTTTTGTTTTCTGAAATTCTAGTAAAATAAGCTATTTTTATGACTTAATTATCCTTCTTCTTAAAATTTGTTCCAGCAAATCATAACCACAAACTTATTAAAGACCACTTTATCTGAAATTCTAGTAAAATAAGCAATTTTTTAACATAATGACAGTGTAATTTTATGAAGGTTTTGAAGGAAAATGATTGAATTGTTGTAAATGACTAAGCTAGGCTCCACAACCAACATCATTAGCACAATCTACATGTTTTTCAGTGTGGCTGAGTGTGAAGTTTAATATACTTGAATATCAACAACTAATAAATATACACAATGCATATTCATATTTACTCATACTAACCTTTTCTAGCTGCTCAACATCAACATGATAAGATGATTACAAAGTCATTACATGACTATCGTTTTTTATCTTCTTTTTAGTAAGTCTGGTTTTGAAGAACTTAAATATTCAAAACCTAATAAAACTACATAATGCATATTCATTTCTAATCATCACCACTTAAAATTTCTTGGCATTACCTGAGCAAAATTAACATCTGTAATATGACCATCACTTTTACTCTTAGTTTCAACAGCTGATACATATTCATTCAATAACCTCTTCTAGTTTTTATGCCTTTGACCATATCCAGTTCCAAATCCATCTCACAACCTCAGGCTTGATATTCAACAGTTAATTAATAAATACAATGCATATTAATAATCATTTGCTCTGGACCGAATCACCAGCTGTATTTCATAACCAGTTCTCCTAAGCCTCACCCATTACTTTCCTCATTCAAAAGACTTTAATATTCAACATCAAATAAAATCACGCCATGCATATTCATGCTAACCTCTTCTAGTTTCTCTGCATCGCTGCGGACCTTATCCAGCTCTAGCTCCAACTCAGACCTCTCGTTGTACTTGTCGTCTCTCGTCCTCAAGATGGCGTTGAGCTGTTGACGAGCAGCTACCACTTCTGCTGGTTCCGGAGACTCGGACACTGTGCTCAACATATCTGTGTCCTTTTCTTGCTCTCTCTCTGAAAATGCAAATTGGAAGGAGTGTTATTCATGATTCCTCTTTTATAAAACATCTTGGTATATGGACAGGTATATAATTTCTATTCACCAGACAGAGCCTTAAATTCTGAAAAGAATAGTCTTTAAATTATGTCAAAATCATGATCATCTCTACTTTCTTAATTACGGCTAATCCAAGTTAAATCTTTACTTTCTGATTTATGGCTAATCCAAGTTAAATCTTTACTTTCTTTATGGCTAATCCAAGTTAAATCTCTAGTTAAATCTCTACTTTCTGAATTATGGCTAATCCAAGTTAAATCTCTACTTTCTGAATTATGGCTAATCCAAGTTAAATCTCTACTTTCTAAATTATGGCTAATCCAAGTTAAATCTCTACTTTCTGAATTATGGCTCATCCAAGTTTGATGAATTTTTATTGTATACAAAAGTTGTGAAGCATAAAAGATACTTTAAATTCTTAACAGAATAGTTTTTCAATTGGGACAAAAGCGCCTCTACTTTCTGAATCATGGATAATGAAACTTTGATGAATTTTTAATGTATCCAAAAGTTGTTATGTAAGAAAGAGATGGAAGCTTAAAATCTTTAATGTAATTCTTATAAATTTCAGTCATTAATTTCATTCACTACATATCATCACAACATATTCTCCAAGTGTTGGTTGAGGAAATGGTAAGGATTCAAATTATCTTGTGAAATAATCTACATAAAGAAAATGTACAATCTGGCTGGTCATACAACTTATCCTTATCCAAAACTGTGAGTAAGTATTGAATTTCCCTAAGACCATTTTTACATCAGTGAGGAGGGCATAGTACTGAATTATGTTTATTTCTAACTATGAAATTCAACCTATACTTCAAATTCTTAAAAAAAGCTCAAGATATCACTTTTTCATAGTAATTTGTATATTTCTTATTATAAAATTCAACATTTTCTTCAAATTATCAAAAACTCAAGATACCACCTTTTGATTAAAATGACAGAACTTTTATTATAGTCAAGGAACAAAACTGTAGGATTTGCATTATAGAAGCAGGACCCCCCCCCCCCAAAAAAAAAAAATGCGTAAATCCTTAAAACTTTTTTTTAAAAAGTCCAAAGAAACCAGACATTGCAAACGATACACATCCCCTCCCCACTAACATGCTTTCCAGCCTCTGTAATAC